>OZ026622.1:22511238-22908238 GCA_964020975.1 Hermodice carunculata | reverse complement strand
CAGCTGAACAAAGGAAAGTTACTGTTGTCTTGCTCTTTCTCCGAATCACTTACCGATGATAGAAAGAGAGAATGGAGGAGACAAAAAGACCGAAAATGGTGCATAGACTACCATCAGGATAGTGACCCCTCGTTTGGTTTATTCTAGCTTTTATTCAGTGGTTTCAAAATAATATCAGCAAAGGAACGTGGAAAAGTACAAACGCTTATAGTTGATTTTTGTAAAGTAAAACGGGCCTAGGTTATGGTATATTCATTGCACCTTTCTGTCTTGTTATGCAGGGAATAAGCCATGTTCCCTTGATAGCGCACCAAATAGGTTAGCAAAGGAGCACTAGCCGGGGTTTTTTGGGGGTCTCAGAATTATCAAACTCCTCACAGAAGTAACCATAAATGAGGATGGAATTTTATAAACATGTTCGCCAGAGTTTGCTACTGCGTGGTAGTGTGTGGTGTGACAGCACAGATGCAATGCGTTTTCAGATGTTTTTTCATCTAATGAAACACCATACAAGCACAGTGATGAACGTTTTGATGCAACGCGCCTTTATTCAATCACATTAACAAGGTTTCGAGGAAATACATCAGCTTACATCAAGAAACAAATACATCAACAATACAAGTCAGTACCAGACAATACAAATGCTCCAAGGGAACACCCAAAGGATGCAGGTAATTCCGCAATATCTGCTCTGCCCACTGTATCCTACATTACAAGATCTATCTGTACTGTCTGCCCTACAAATTATATTAACAAGTTACTTTTTCAAAGACAGATGCCAAAGGCAAGCATAGCAAAGGAATGGGACACGCCCACTTTTGTCTGTTGTTTACATCCATAATTCAATTTCATCTTTCCGCAGCTTGAAGGAATCGATGTTAAAAAAATGTGTTTCTTTTGGCAAAGTGTAATTTCCGAGCTAAAACCGTGTCTATTATGGCAACCTGTCCCGTACAGGACCCGGGGATGTATTAAGTAGGCGTGTCCCATTCTCATGCTATGCTTGTGTTTGACATCTGCCACAGAATAAGTATCCAGCAAAAGTAAACCCCAGCTGTATAAACCAGAATACATCTAAAAGTGTTCTGTACACTTCCATGAGTTAAATGTATATCCTCAGATTTCAACAGCTTTTGACGGACATCATTGCAGGGATAAGCCGCAAGTATTCCAGCCAAACTGGATTAGTGGCCTTGCCAAACTGGTCCGGAACAGTATTAATCTCCCGTGGAACACTACAATATCACAGAAAAAATTGCTGGACTTACCTACTTACTTACAGACACGGCCACCGGGGTGACAGCTCGACTTCTGGACTTAAACACCGCCGCTACCGCGTGGGTGCATGCCGAGCTACCACATTAGTATTTATCAATATTTCTGCGACTCCCCCCTTATCAGTCGGATCCTGTACGGGACGGGTGGCCATGAGCAATAGTGTGATGTCTGTGACAGGCTGAACCTATGATATGTAGTGTTCGAAATTCTCGGTCAAAAATCGCTGAATGGGGCAGAGTGGCCCCCTTTTATACCTTCAGTCAGGTAAAGGTGTGCTCACCAGATAAATCATTGAGCACCTGATGCTCAAAGGTCAGGCCAAACGCTTCTTATAATCCTCGAAACTATAATCAACAGTGTAAAAGGAGAACTGGAGCTACTGTTTGTACACCAGTCATAAATAGCAAATCATTAATTATGTTTCATCTAGTTCGAACAATGGATGGTACCAAAACACCTTTTCTTTTTTTTTTTTTTAACTTTCTGCAACCCGACATCTCATACCTAGCGTCATGTATCGATGTGTTAAGGTGCGTAATCCTACATGCAAAATGTCAATTTAAACATCAGTAAGATTCAAACATTAAAGGATAATCTGACAGTAAAGTAAAGTGACAGTGACAGCAAAGGAAAACCTCGTCTTTGTATGATTTTTATTATGTTTTTTATTTTTTTTATGTGTCTTAATATGACCACTGAATAATTCTTATTTTATTGATCAGTTGTATACAAGGGGTATCCCTGTATTCACCTACTTGAGAAGAATAGTGCTTTTAGTCAGTCAATTTTGCTTCCACGGTATTTACATAAAAGTATTTCATTTGTTTCAAGTTTATTAAGAAACCATTTTGGGTGTGTGATTTTGTAACGCTTTTTGGAAAGGATATCGCAACTTGATATACCATATTTCATTAGAAAATACGGCATCTTGTCACAAATTACGGCACTTATTACATATTTATTACAGGTAACTATGGGGCGAAGTTACCATTTTTGTTACCTTGAAAATACATTTGGCATCATCTTCTGAAGTTAAAGGTCAATCTCGATGAAACTTGGCAGATAGTGAGCTATGCCATAGATACACAAAACTTGATATTCACTAGACCTTGAAATGACTTTGAACACCACAATGCAACTATTAATAAATTTTAAATCTGAAGATTAGCATAAAAAACATTTTGAATAGAACAGAAAAAAAATCTGATCTCGAAAATTCTGGGTGAAAATGATATTTTACCAAACATCAAAAAAAAAAATCGAATTGCTTCATTAAAATATGTCTACCATTGGATGCAGCTGAATCAGAAGATGATTTTGAGGAAAATGCGTGTACGTGAATGTGTGCAATCCTAGGGGAATTATATCAATTAAAAATTAAAACCTCGTTTTCGATTTCTTAATCTAAGATGGCTACAAACAATGGGTTTATGGCCTAAGATTTCAATTCGATATAATTTCTTTAAAACATAATCTTTTAATATATATATATATATATATATATATATCATCTACTGAATGAGCGTAATCTTTGTGTTTCACTTATTGTCAGTACAGTTGTCTGTCTATTATGGAAAAAATGGTGTAAACTATTGCAAACTACTCTATGTGCATTTTTTTTATTTTGGTGTTTGTTTCGATTTGTTTTTAAAATGTTCTGTGCAAAATTTACACAACTTGTTCTCTTCGCCTTTTGTGATTTATGATTAAGAAAGTGTCAGAAAAAACGAAAATAAGTAAAAACCGACCTATCCAGATCAGTAAAGTGACTGTCAAGATTATATTAAAGTCATCTCAAGGTCGCTGAACATGGCCATGTTTTTTCTACTGGTATTATCTATCATCATTACAAGTTTAATCAAATAAAGATTTATGTACCATACATATCCAGCATATCACCCGAAAATATCTTTTCTAATGCTCACTTTCGGTTTCATTGAACCCATTGTGGATGAAAGCGTTGCCGTGTGTTGAAGTGCAACAATTCATAAACTGCATTGTTGTAACTGTGGCCCTACTGCCTGTCCTCAGAAGGCGACCATCAGAACACATTCAGGAGCCTGAAATACCCCCAAAGTGTATCTCGGAAACCGACTGCTTGTCCTGGTACTGGAAAGGTTGGTAAAGTACAGGTATATATAAGCACTTGGTTATCAATGCAAAACCTGTAAAATGGATTATAGCATGTGAGGCGTCTCCATGGTAATCAGAATAAAATTAGAATAACTATTTTGTTGGAAATAGGAAGCGACCCACCTGAAGATCCCTGAGATCAAGGAAATGAGATTGGATTTTTAAATATGGGGAATTCTTAACAAGTACATACACCTGAAACCCTGCTTACATATTCAGTTCGCTCATACTAAAGGCAAGCTCATAGGAATCAGATGACTAACATTAAATGATTAATATTTTATTAAATCTCTCACTCACAAAAGCACAGTGCAATGTACGAAAAATGAAGTTCAAATGAAAAGGGCTTCAGAATTTTCCCTTTAACAACTGAGTTTACTCATGGAAAATCACTGTGCATTAAGCCTTTTCGTCGACAGCCAAATCAGGGAGGAAAGAAGTATGTCTCTTTAAAAAATAAGGCTCATACAATTCGAAGTATTCGTGTATGTTTCTTTAAAAGAATTAGCCTGATATAACTTGAGTTGTCCTTTCAACTTTACTGTGTCCTTTGACATGAAGAGTCAGGGTCGCGGATTCTCCATCCAGGCCTCGTATTGTCCGGATATTTCACTCCCATGACATTGCAACTCAAGCATCGGGAAACTTTACACGTATCAGAACTTTATAAATGCAGTTATTATAATGTAGTAAACTCGCGTTGCATATTTTCCAGTATAGATGAATAAAATCTCACATTCCTAATGATCCATTCATTCCAATTACAGATGTTTATTATTATATAATTGTATATACTAGTATGTATCATTCTTATTGAACGTGAGAGAGAAAAACCCATTAAAAAAGAATATGAAACTGAATTCTAACTAATATGAAACGCGATTGTGAACACAGGCGCTCGTAACGTTCAGTAGTCAAGCTGTTGTGCTAATTTACGGTGGGGGTGGGGGGCGTGGAGAGTGGGTAAAGAGGTTGGACCTGAAACATCTATGCGTTCCATGACCCACATAGGGCCATATCTGCCGTAAAATATTGTGTATTCATCTCTGCAGTCAATTGTTTGTGCTAATAAGATGGTGGTGGATGGGCCTAAAACCACAACGCCGTCACATGGAGCTCCTGCATAGAAAGGTTTGAAACGAAGCTCACATCTGGACCCCCATCCTGCTTCACGTTTGGCATGATCATCCGTTTCTGAACACACTAACATGCTGTTACTCACCTGTTTATTCCAAAACTATTTTCTACCGGTATATCACACAGATTATCCATTAAAATCAACATATTTCCACAGCATCAGGCCTATAATTGTCGAAAATGTCCCACAATATCCACTTTGGGCAAAAAGTCTGACATTCCAGCGCCAAATTCAAACGAGTATCTCATCCTGAATCGAGTTCGTTCCGTGACATTTGCCGTATGACAACTCTTCTCAGTTGTCACCTCCAACAAAACAATTCACGATTTGTTAATTATTAGATTCTAGCTATTATAATTATCCTGAAAAGTTTCAAACAAATCCCAACCACAAAACCTTTGAAAAAATAGATATCTCCTACTTACTTCATACCATAGAACCCATGTTCCGTGTCGTCACTGTCCACGCCGAAATAAAACTGCAAATACAGTCGTCCTCAATTTAACAATTCAGGAACTATATATACTTGTTCCTTCCTCTCTAGTTCATTTTAGTCGCCACAATGTACTTCCGCAGAAATAATTACGCTTCAGCTGTGGTTTCAATTCGACTGTCAAAATCAATATTTTTGAGTACTACTGCCATCGGTTCATTTCCACAAAAGTCAACCATTGTGTACAGTATATCAAACGTTCACAAAATACTAGTATTTTTCCTCTTGAAAACATGTGTCTCAGTCCAGTTCTTCAGACAACACTACTAAAAATGCCTGCCGACATACAAAACTACAATATCTCATATATATAAAACCTACACACTGCCCACAACATTTTGTACTGCCTGACCCCCACTTAATCTATTCCCATGGGCAAAGACGGAGGATGGGGAATTACATAAAAGGACCGTCTTTAAGATCACCTGGTTAGGAATTAGGCAGTTATATGCCTTCTGTAACAAGCAAGAACCCTAACATTGTCAAACAGGGGCGTGCTCAGGATTTTGGATTGGTGTTTTTTTTTTTTTTTTTTTTTTTTTTTTTTTTTTTTTTTACGCAAGCAGCAAGTTGTCCTTTATGATACGACTGTCTTGTTTTAACGATCGGTTCTTTTACTCTTTGGTACTGAGAGGTGAAACGTCTACGCTCATCTTCAGAACCTCTCTTTCTCCATATGCGCTCAAATTGTCGCCACTTGTATTTTTTAGCAGTCATCTTGACATTGTACCATAGCGTTTTTGGACTTAAGATCATCATTTTATCTTGCTTTATGGCGTATTTGTGTAAAAGCTCTGCTAATACTGTATTGTACTGCTCAAAATTTCAGTTGGGCTCAGCGAAAAGGGTTGAGGGTCTGGGGTCATCTTGGAAAGTCTCTCTGTTCATACTGCGCCATCTCCGACAGCTAACCATTTTGCATGATGGAGTTGGTTTGGCAAAGTGTATTTCGAACACAAGGGCCGAGTGGCCTGTTGAAACAGAATCATTAAGGGTCAAGTTATTCACTGAAACTCCGCCCGATCGTGTGATGACAAGTTCTAGGGTATGGCCTTGAAGATGTATAAGCATGTTCACGTGTTGAGCTATGCTGAAAGTGTCTAAAACGTTCAGAAATAACTTTACCCCGGTGACCGCACGGTTATAAACATGATAGTTAAAGTCCCTAACCATGAGAAGCTACCCTGATGATAGGCCGAGTCTGGTAAGAAGATCTGATAAACTCATTGTTAAACGTATCGCATACTGCACTATTCGTTTTTGGTTCTGGGATATAAAGAACAACAATGTCATTTTTCTGTTCTGTGAATTTGACATTATGATGCATTGCTTGGAAGGAGGAAATACTATTGACTGAAATCATTTCTGTTTCCCGAAAAATAAAGACAACATCCTCCTACCAGAGTGGCTTGGTCGTGGACCGTGCTTACTTGTATATCCTGTAGGGGGTATATCACCTATGATAATTTCGTCTGTGACAACATCATGTAACCAAATCTTAGTTAGTGCTAATATATCTATCTGATTATCCATTATAAAGTCTGATTTACTGTTTGTTATATTCTAACAGAATGTGGATTAAGTCAAGCTACTTTCATGCAATGAATGGTTTTGTCATAACTATGGCAACGCAAATCTGCAATCACAGGTATAAGACTAGCATGCCTGGGTAAATTCAGTATATGTCTATCGGAACTTGTGATCCACACTGGTATGGTAGTCTGTTTATTTCGACCCACTTTTGTTCCTATATAATGAGGGTGTACATTTTTTTTTTCATTGAGCTTCAACACTTTTTTGCTGGATGGCGTTCTAAAAAAAATCCAAAGCTTGGCCTCCTTGACTTTATACTCAGATGCACAATTTCTATGAAGCTACAGATACACCACCCAGTACTTGAAGTAACCTATGAAGACTGTTATTCTGTTATAACATTGTGCCGTGTTTGGCTAAACCACACCAATCACGGTAACAATGAAGAAATATTTAAAACGCGTGTAAAATAAATATTGCCGAAAAAAATTATTTGTGTTCCTGATAATGCCCATAATAGCAAATTTGCTTTCAGGCCTCGTATAAGTACTCATTTTGCATCTAGTCTTCTTAACGATGTAATCTATTATTTTGCAACTAGAGGCTCGCCCATCTTTATAAGCGCCACAGACGCAGATTTTTTTTGCACATAAAATATAGCATGAACGATTATTATTCAAGTAATAGAGCACTGTTTCTATTGAGGATTAGCTATTTCTATATTCAAAGTATAAACATTTAGAGGCTGTTGTGGAATGGCACCATTCATTTAGCCGTATGCTTAAAATGGCCCGTGGCACTCGACAGGGAAGTTTCCTATTGCCGTAATTAACTAATGTAGTTATTAATGATTTACTCGTGTGTCTACACCATGCGGACTCAGGAATCCATATTGGTAATATAAAGTTTAATAGCTTTGCTTGTACTGACGACATCACTCTATCGTCAGCTACTCCTAACGGTTTGCAAAGTCTTATTAATATCTGTTATAATTATGCTAATTATGGAGATTAACCTTTGACCAAGCTAAATCTTGATGTTTTACTGTACATCCTAAGAGTTCGAATCTGTCTCACCCCTTTGATGAGGCCAATTCTAAGTGGTCTCTTGGGTGACACAGCCTTGAAACAGTAAGTGATTTAGATATGCTAGGACTTCCTTTTCAATCTGATAGAAAGTTTAATTTACATGTAGACAATAGAATCGCTGCTGCTCAACGTGCTATTTTTCGAGCAGCTAGTGCTGGTATGTCGTATCCAGGACCCGAAGTGAAATCTTATTTATGGAAAGTTATTGGCATACCTGGCATTAAATATGGTATGGATAGTGTCTCGCTTTCAACTAAGAATACTGCGTCTCTGGAGTATGCTCAAGGAACTATAATTAAACATACTTTAAGGCTAAATAAATGTACCTAAATTATCGTCCGTTGAGGGCACTTCGAATGGCAAGGACTACAAGTGGTATTACACAGGACACCGTAAACTAGCCCCCTGTATACGGTCAGTAAAATCTTCTGTTATCTTTTCTTCTCAAACTCTGCTGCGGTGAACATAAGCGAGGATATTGTTATTCCAGGTGCTTTAACTCACTATTTTCGCTTCTATGATATTCCATGTATAGATGCAACCTTTCGTTCTAGTTGGGTTCGGTGCAGGATCTTAAGCAGAAGGGTCGACGGAATATCTGCAGGCTCAGATGGGCTTGTGGACAAGCTTTTCGACCCTACTTCGGAGTGATGACTTAATAACAGGCAGTCACTGACATTTCAACTTTTCAAAGGCTCAACCGCATCTTGTTAAATTGTTCCTATTATAATTGGTTAAATCATGCTTGGGGGATAAATCACAGGGACACCATAGGCTGCCACAGTGACTGTTGCACCACATTTTAAGGATGCTGTGCCAGAGCATCGGAGGGACCGGTATATGGAAGGGTCTACATTCTTATATTTATGTTGCTATACAATTTCAGTATCTATATATTGTCTACTGTTTAAAGTCTCATTGTCCTTATGGTATGATCTTGTGTTTTGCCTTTATCTGTGTATTATTTTATGTGCGGTATGTTATTATTTTATTTCCCCAGACAGGGAGGTTTCAATAATGTGATTATTAAGTAAAGCTGTGTTTCGATTCTCTCTCTCTCTCTCTCTCTCTCTCTCTCTCTCTCTCTCTCTCTCTCTCTCCCCTCCCTTTTTTTGGTCCAAGTGGTAACTAGACCTTTTGCTGAAAAGGAGGATTCGTCCGAACATTTTGACCCCCCCCCCCCCGGCTACGCCCTTGTAACAGAAAAGCTAGAGGAAAGTTATAGAATCACCAACACCTTAATAGCCGGGGGTTGAATCCAGCATGTAATTAATACAACCAAATCTGTAACCTTCGGTTTAACCAACCATAAATTTCTTTATATAATCAATAAAAGAATCCCTTAACCTACCACTGAAATAAGTATGAATGTCTACATCACCACAAGTCTTTGCACGGGGGAATCCCTCTTTAACAGCATAGAGAATGGATGCAAGTAGCCCCTACAGTGGCATAATCAAGCTTTGGGGTGCTCTTAGCCATTTGTCTCGCCTTTATATACCGAGATGCGACATTGAAAAGCGAAGTCGCATGCGCCTGAAAAACAAGCAGACCAAAGGAAGACTTTATATCCCAACATACTCTACTTGGGAATGGTGTGCCAAGAAAACAAAACAGAAAAAATAGAGTTCGCTCGGATTTAGCAATTCAAAACCGTACTTAAATTTCCGATTTCATTTCACAGTGTCAGGAGAAATATCTATCTATCTATCTATCTATCTATCTATCTATCTATCTATCTATCTATCTATCTATCTATCTATCTATCTATCTATCTATCTATCTATCTATCTATCTATCTATCTATCTATCTATCTATCTATCTATCTATCTATCTATCTATCTATCTATCTATCTATCTATCTATCTATCTATCTATCTATCTATCTATCTATCTATCTATCTATCTATCTATCTATCTATCTATCTATCTATCTATCTATCTATCTATCTATCTATCTATCTATTTTAACAACTGCTACACGTGTGCCGTTTGCATGGAAGCCATTTATGATTTCCAATTTTTTTTCCTCAAATTTGGACTTCTTTCCAAATGCTGTGAACTACCCACCCACCCTATATTTGGATTGAAAAATAATAATAGGCACCCAGAAATGAAGCTATTATACATTACCAAAGTACTACACACACTTGCGTACACTTTTGCTGTCAGATAATCTGGTTATGATACCCATGTATTTGATAATATCTAGAATTAAGACAACAGTGATATAACGTATATAATATGCTTTTGATAATATTCTTTCAGTATTGTAAGAATTAACAATTTTTAATAATATTAAATTCTAATATCATGTGTCTGCTGTCTTTATTATCAATTGTTCCATCCCAGCACCTGAACCATATTTGCTGGGCTTTCCATCATATTACTTCTTAATTTTAAGACTTCCGACTCCTCTTGATGAAATGGTTCTGGTGTTTCTTGTGTTTATTCAACAGTAAGTACGATGGAAAAGCCAAAAAACAGCCTGGAAATTTGCACACATGTCCTTCAGTGTTTTCGTCTCGGTGAGGTTTTTTAGGCTTGCTGTGACAAAGAGCTTGTGGTTTTGGATGCAAATATTATTCTATTTCCACAAATTAGAGGGGTGAACAATATCTGTCTGGTTCAGATTCTGGAACGTAGCTATTGACAATGCTATCAAATTTCAGTTGAAGGTAGCACTTCTAGTCCATCAGTTGCACTGGAGTTGGGACAAAAAGTACCCCACTTCAGTGTATTACCAAAGAACTCTGAAGCTGGGGAGCAGTACTCACGGTTAGTACCCTAGCATTTCAAACAAGGTGACACCTGGTGGTAAAAAAACATACATCTCGTAGGATTTTTGCACCTGCCGGAAACTCTACTTGATAGGTTTTGGAATTTGCTTTACCTTTTTTTTCTTGTACCCATCCACTCACAATGTTTAAAAATCCGAATGTAAAAAAGAAAAAAAAATTATGATAATTATGAAGAGCCCCTTAGCCTCTGTATGCCTTTACCATCCAAGTTGATTTTGTTTTCTTCAAAATTTAAGTTCGACAATTTATATATATATTTTTGGTATGAATTTTATTTTAACAACCGGAAACTTGCAAAGCGCATAATCACGTACA
Organism: Hermodice carunculata; assembly: GCA_964020975.1. Classification (NCBI taxonomy): domain Eukaryota; kingdom Metazoa; phylum Annelida; class Polychaeta; order Eunicida; family Amphinomidae; genus Hermodice; species Hermodice carunculata. The sequence goes on along the minus strand of OZ026622.1, from coordinate 22,897,458 downwards.
TAAGACCCATACCTATTCAAACCAAAGCATGCCATAAGCAGTCTTAATATAATTATATATATTATTTTGACTAAAATTGTTCAGTACCGTACAACTCAAAATTAAAAATATTTTACAGGTGACCACGAAATGTCAAATAAACCACCAGTTCGCATGACCGTGTAATTACTTTCCAATGTAAATGTGTACAAAAATATTTTCAGAATGAATGTAATTACCACTAATGTAAAAAAAACTTGCCGGTACTTTCGGACCTGTATCCACTATCGGGGCAACCTTCTCCATTGAGCTTGGTCTTTTACGCAGCGGAGCGCTTGGCTCTCAGCCTATTGCTGACCCTTATTTCATTGCCTCAGGGAGACTTCTACGTCTGATACAAAATACTATTTCTGAGGCCTACAACTGGTCACTGTTTCTCGTTGTATTTACATTTTCAGGTAATACTCACTCTGGAGAAGTTCCACTATATATTTTACATTACATTCATTCGACAAATTAACATTTCCTTAACACTAATCACACACAAATTTTGGACGCTACATCTTCAAAATATCCAATCGACTTGACTGCTATTGTGAAAATAGGGAGTTCCGCACCCAATGCCAATGGTTTGTGAATGAGCACTGGGACGATCTTGCCGTGAGGCGGTGGGAGGACGATTATAATATATGAAACCCAATATACATATAGTGCAATTATTTCAGACCATCAACAATGATATATATGCTTTAGTCGCGATTCACTTTAATATCCAAATCAAGTGTACTTTTGTTCGACTGTCCTGCAATCAATGCATGAATTGCGCAATCTTCAAAATGGCGCTCGAGCGTGCAGTGTGGCGTTTGGATATATAACTAACGATGATAATTTGCTTCAGATACAACCAAGCGGGCAGATTAAAGTTAAGATAGTAAGTCATGTTTTGAAAGTACCTTAACGACTGTTTGCCCTGGTAAGTCGGAGAACGAACACCTTGAACCGTGTTGGAAACACGTGGGCACGATTCAATGTGGTTTTCCTTTCCCACAACGCATTCCGCCACGTTTAAATGGGCGCTCAATCTGCGTGTATCATGCCGTCCTGTTGCATTTGGATTTATAACTAACGATGATAACTGCTTCTGACACAACCAAGCGTGCAGATTAAAGTTAAGATTGTAAGTCATCTTTTAAAAATACGTTGACGACTGTTTGCTTTGGTAACTCACAAAAACGGACACCCGAATCCTAGCGATACTAGATATCGATAACGCACCCATTGTGTGCAGCAGCTATGCTTTTTTGCCGGCTGAAGTTGAACGTCAAGACAAGTAGAAATAAAATGCTTGGTTTGAGTTGACTTTATTGCAAAATAACGACACACGTTGGCCAGGTTTCCGTTAACTTTGTCTTACAACTTGATTATGGTTGCTTTGAGCGACCGTTTTTTTGTGTGTGTGTGTGTTTGTGTGTGTGTGTGTGTGTGTGTGTGTGTGTGTGTGTGTGTGTGTGTTTTGATTTTATTTTTTTATTTATTTTATTATTATTATTATTATTATTATTATTATTATTATTATTATTATTATTATTATTATTATTATTATTATTATTATTATTATTGCTTTTTTTGCAGGTGGTGGTTTTGTGGCGTGATTTGCTGGCCGGTCGCGTGTTGTAGCTGGTCCAAGATTGTCCAACTGGAGCATTTAAGCAAAATTTTGCTATACAGTTCTTGAAAATGCTGCAGAAATTAGTCAAAATAAGTGTTTCTCGTGTGGAGTTTGTTGAGAAAATGATCCAGGAAATGTAAATTTGCTGCTGCAATTGGACAAAACCGGGGTCTTGCGCGTCAGGTCATTTAACATTGCAAAAGCGTCCGTGCCAAGGCGATCTGGTCGTTTTGACCAGCTGGGGACTGGGATCGGTAATTGCAGGTACTACTGTACCACGATTATACATTTCCCCATGCAGAACCTGCCAGGGTACATCAAAGAGAGTGAATGTAAGAACATTTTTTTAAAAAATAAGATGAAGTCATTCTTGATGCATGAGATAGGAGTACTTTATAAATAGTTTCAGTTCTTAGTGGTATCAGGGACCTGCAATTTATACATATACTATATCAGATCGCTGGAGTAATAAAAAACTACGCCTTTGGTGCTTACATTTATTCACATATCAATTTATTAAGAAATACTTCAATCTTTTAATTCATAAATAATTAAGGCATTTAAGCTACAACAGGTGCAAATCAGCTAAATGTTTTTCCGATTTCATACTTGCATTTCTGCTATTTTCATGTTGTGGTCCAGTATGAAAATAAGCGAAGGCAAGACTCCCTGGGAATTTGGTACTCCCATTTCATGCATCACAGTTTGGTGTGCTTTCACCAATAATTTTATATCATCCTGGCATATGTGTGCATAAAATATGATCAATCAACATTCAGTGATTCAAGTTAAGTAAATTCAGGCCTAATGATTATCATAATGTATTTCCATTTATTCGTTTGTTTTAATTTTCATTTTATTTTATTTTTTATTTATTTTTTTCTTTTTTTATTTCATTTTATTTTTTTATTATTTATTTTTTTTTGGGGGGGGGGGCTTTTGTAGGTAATATACACAACTTTGTAATTGCGGGATATTTTATCTGTTAATGTTCCCCTAATTAATAAACAGAATATGTGTGCAAAAATTGTCTAAAGCCTTACATGTATGAATGCAAAATTTGTCGTATCTTAATTGATGACATGGTGATTTTTGTAAATTCATTTTTTCCTAATTTCAGCTAATTTACATCAGATTTTTGAACAATCTAAGGAAAAGTGGCGAAATCAGTACCATAATGACTAAAATGTTGTAACTTCGTCAAGCATGTGACATCAAGATACTCGAAACTCGCCAGATAAACCATTTTGCATGCTTAAATTTCTAATATTTCGTTTGGGGGGAGGGGCGGGAATGCCCCCAGATCCCCCTAGCATGCTTTCGGCCTTTTGCGCTATGTAGGTCACACTTGGGCCACTGGAAAAAATACGGATTTTTGCGGGGCCGGTTGGGTCTCTGAATGAGTTTGTAGCACTGGCCTGGGTCGACCGGTATGTACTAGGGAAGAGCGGCTGAAAAAGTACTATTTTTTTCTTTTTTTTTTTTTCTTTTCCATTAATTTTACGGTTGGGCATTTTTAGTAGGGCTTGTCAGGTTCCCAGAACCACACATTTATCTTTGTTAGGTCTTGGGTAATCTGGAGATTTGTTGAAACATGTTGAAAATGTATGTTCTTTCCCATTTTACAAATTACCTCTTTTGACGTCAGTTTAATTTGTTACCTGGGCACAGCCGCAGGCACTCGTTTATACATAAGGATCACCTTCGCACGCCATCATAAGTGTTTTCCTGTACGGATTCTCACTGTAATTGGACAGACACGAAATATTCCGTTTTCTTATGCAAACAGGGCATATCTCTGCTTGGACATATATGATGGTGTTTTAATAAATGTTTTCAATCTGTGATACGTTGAGAATATTAAAATTTCGCCCACGTGTCCCAGTATTGTTGCCATGCAATTATGAAACTTCTTTTCCCATCTTTCATATGGAAAGGGGCACATGGCATTTAGCTTCTCTAGTGACCATGTAACCAATCTGGAGGAATTTCAAAGTGCAAGGTCCAAGGGAATATAAACCAAAATTTCAGACGCAGTGCTGCCCGTGTATCTAATTAACATTATTATCCGGTCATTGACCAGCATGTCATTTGCGTTTGGCCGCTATTAGTTACTCTCACTTCAAATGAATGAAATCATCGTGGATTTTAGATTAGTGTACATTTCCCCATTTTATAATTCTGCGACACAGATTGATCATACCAAAGTGCATAATGTAAAAATATTATTTTCCTTGCGGCATTTCCCGTGTTTTCCCTCAGCTTATCTTGCAAAAACTGAAAAATACCACTGTCACAAACACGCTTTCTAAGGCGTCAGCGTACATGATTATGTCAATCATTTTGTCCTCCCGGCCACTTTTCTGTTAATATTGCTTTAACAAAACACTTGTACAAAGGCCACCTGGAGAATATTGAGTGTAACATTATACAGACGCTTTATCACAGACAGTACGAATATCGGGCTATAAAATATCTGCACGTGCATCACACTCATTTAATAAGAGTCAAACTATTACTAGTCTGAATTTTTATGTACAATAGTCATTTGAGGGAATATTAAGTGGATATTTGCTCAGACAGAAATGGAAAACTAACGCTTGCTTTTGGTTTCGTTTCTTTGTTTCGGGGTCACTTGAACCTTTGTTAGGCACATATCTGTCTAGACACGGATGACATATAATGGTACATATAAGCTGTCTGGTGATTCACATGAGAACTTGGCAAAATGTCGATTACGTTTTTGTGTTGAATCCTTCTTGTTGGATCAAATGTCAATCAACTGGACAGCGTGTAGAAACCTACCTCCCCCCTCCCTTTATTCACTGCTTCGGAGTCCTAAATAGTCCTGGCATAAATTATCTGCAACTGTTGTGGGTGATGGGCCAATCCTGACGTCAACCATGTGCGACAAAGCTCTAGAGAAATAACAAGTTATCTTAACCCAACCTCTCTGGGAAACAATGTGTACTAATTATTCATTATAACGCTCCCCATCCAACAAAAGACCAGATTTGAAAGACTTCAGATTTGTTCCACATTGTAAGGGAATGTTCTTAAAAACAAAAGCAACAAAGTCTATCCCTGTAATGAAAGACAAGGTCAGCATATGGGTTTCATATATATTATCAATGATTGCCTTGGTTCCACATTCACCGAATGAGCACCGAAAACAGCACATGCGTAATCAATCAGGCAATCTGCCAGGAACGGTCAGGTCACCAATGAGTAAATACAGACGATTTGTGTGGTGACGTTTAATTTTCTTTCTAATGACCACACAATCTAAAAAGAAAGAAGAAAGAAAGAAAGAAAAATAGAAAGAAAAGGAAAGAAAGAAATTGTTTAGAAAGCAAACAAATTAACCAGTCTCAAGTGCGTGCATACATACATACATACATACATACATACATACATACATACATACATACATACATGCATACGCAAGCTTTTCAAACATTATTGTGCAAGGACGTGCATGAAAAAAAAGTCCTACATTTCAAGATACACACTGAAACCTGTCTATTGTCTCTGGACACCTCTGGGCCTGGCATTAAGTGTCCAAACTAGGGAGCTGTTCACAAAAAGCCGGTGATTTTAAGAAGACAATTGACCCTAAGGTTCGGGAAATAACTATCCCCATTATACAGGTTTCCGCATTGTAGACGTTCCACAAGAACGAGTTTTACTGTTTTGATGTTATTGCATGTCTAACTATTTAAAATCACTTAGAAATTGCAAAGAAAATGTACTCTAAAGAAATTCCCCTAAAGAGCAATGACAATTATTTTTCCCAATTTGATTTATTAAATAAGGTATAGGGATACATAGTACAGCTCGTTTGCTCAGATTGAAAAAAAAATCTTCATTCCGGGTTTTAATTAAATAAATGAAGAAATAAATAGACAGATAAATAATTTCTGTAAAAGGTTACAATGAAAAATCCCGGAAATTTGGGGCTGTGAAACAAGCCTAATGACGGAGAAAACATTTAACAGTTTTCTGCTAACAACTCGTTTTTAAATTTATTCGGTTCTTTAAACCCTGATTTTTAAATTTCTTTAAATTCAATGTAATGATGCTGGTAAACTTGTGTACAGATTTAGTCAAAAACAGTGACTGCAGGGGATAAAAATAGGCATATGGGCCGATATTTAATACTGAAACACAGCAACATTGACCTGACCAGTTTGTGAGAGGCATACAAATAATAGTATAGCTCTTCACACGATTACGTGTGTTTATTACTTTCAGTGAGAGATAAGTGTGGGATTTACTATAGCAGGTTGGTTTAGTAATTCGTTTTTGATGGGCTTAATATTGCAAGTTAAGCATTGACTTATGTTTTCTTAAAGTAGTTTAATTATATAGATGAAAGATGGGCAATATTTAAAAACAACCTATCAGCAGAGGAACACCATGGTTGCTTCATTCCGTAAAACATCAGCCCGGGATATGTATATATATCTTTATAAATTTGCAATGCAAACATGGTGCCGCCAGTTAGCACAATGAGCTGTCCGGGGATTAATGGCATCTAAACAAGTCTTGTGGTGATTCCTTCCTTCGACCAGATTTTATATAAAGGCTAATAAAGCATAAAACGTTATTCTAAATTTCATAATTATGTAAATATGATTGATTCCTTCTACAAAAATAATTTGTTATACTGATTTTGAATGTATTCAGCATTTCCAGTGAGTGATACGGAGTAGGACTTTGCTTTTTAAATATCAGACTTGATTGTGTTGAAACGGAACTTCGGGTAACAGATGTGGACTTGTTAAGTTTCTATTTGAATTAGAGATAGTTATTGCACTCACACGAATACATACATACATACACACACATGAATGTATATATATATATATATATATATGTGTGTGTGTGTGTGTGTGTGTGTGTGTGAATGTGTGTGTGTGTGTGTGTCCATGTGTGTTCACGCGTGTTAGCATGTCAGTAAATATGTATTCATTTACGAATCTGTATCTGCATCTCACATGGGAGCAAAATGCCCCAGAATCACCAGCAGATATTTTAGGATATAACTTTTAAAAGGTGACCTTCACATAACAACGAAGGATTCGTTTACACATTGCTCGTACACCTGGCTCAATGTCCACCAATATATTTGAAACACTCAGGAACATGATTATATCCACAATTTCAAGAAAATGTGGAATGGATGTACTATCTGTAAAGGGAATATCTGAATGCCTGAAACTCAATGGCGTTGTATAAGCTTTATGCGACTGTTTCACGTAAATTTTACACACAAAAAAGCGAAGGAAAAAGGAAGTGTAGTCCAATCGAATGGAATGAAGCGAAATGAAATAAAATGGAATAAAATCATATAAAATAGAATAAAATAAAATAAAATAAATTAAAATAAAACAAAATAAAATAAATATTAATAAATTTAAAATCAATCAAAATCAAAAGGTAAACAAGACTGCATAAGAGTCTGTTTTGGCCCTTGGTGCCTATTTAAATTATTTAAGTTTTATTTTGCAATCATGAGTAAATTCACTTCTGATTCATGTGTTCCATAACATCAACATTGTGTTTCATCTATAGCCATTTGTTTATCTGTATAGCTGTCCCTGTATTTATGTTTATATAGATAGGTGTGCTAGAATGTATCATTTATCCAAACCTTATAGGAGCATTTTGTTCAAATTTCCACTCCCCTTCTAGAGAAGAAAACTTGCAGTACTCAGCTTAAATGTCAGGAATTGTAGCAGATAGGTGTTGCTATTGTTCAAACCTAAGGGAGCAACTGTGATACACAGTTACCTCAGTTTCCCTTTTGCACACGTCAGGTCAGGTTCCTTTTGAGCATGGGCCTTGTTACTGTCAGTTTCTTTTTTCTTTTGCTTAAGAGCAGTGCTAACAATTCTTCTGGTCACTGCATCTGGTAAAAAGGGTTGTCATTTCTCTCTCCTTTTTTGTTCGTTTGTTTGCTTGCCTTTTTGTCAATTTTGCTTGTTTGTTTGTTTGTTTTTTTTTTTTGGTCTGTTTGTTGTTTTTTATTTATTTATTAATTCGTTTGCAGTGTTTTTTTTTTTTTTTTTGTTCGGTTTTTTGGCTGTTTTTTCAGTTTTTTTTTTGTTTGTTTTTGTGTGTTAATTTCTTTGTTTTGTAATTATTTGCATTTTTAATGAATAGTCAATATTGGTGTGAAGAAAGTTCAAATTTTGAATCTGTGCGTCTGCCATTTTTTGGTGTCGTGGTGCCTCTCAGGCTAATTTGCTATCATAAAAGGGTTTACTTCTAACTTCAAGAGAAACACGTTATAACTGTGAAACTTGTCTATGTTAGATGGCAATATTGATTTCTCATCAAAAAACGAACAGGAAGTTTGTCCTCACCATTACTAGTAGGCTTCAAAACAACACGAGTAATCAGAAGAACCAAGGTCACACACGTGTACATGGTAGTTTTTGCTTCAGATCAGCTAATCTTGTAGGATAGAGATATAGGAATGGAAAAACAGTGCTTTGTACCTGCTCAGTAGTAGCAACTTGTCTCAATCAGCAATCACAGATGCAGCCAGGAACTCATGATTGTTGCCAGAAAAAGGTTGGGCTTTTTCTATTGGCTGCCCTTCAAACTACACAGATATAGGGTCTGAGGAAATAGACATGAACAGACCTTATATAAAGCCTTTCAATCATGTCAATAAGATAAGCATTAATAGTAGTTAAAAAAAAAAACAAACAAAAAAAGAAAAAAAAAGAAAATCGTTCTGTGGCAGAACTTTTCAACTGAAACACTACTCTGGATCCACAATTCACGAAGGTGTTGTGAAAGAAGAAAAAGGGGCCGTCTTTACAACGATGTATTCATAAAATCCCACAATGGTATGCAAAGAGTGCCGGCATGATGATTCTTGACATTTCATTTTCAGCTGTAGCCAGAGCACCTCTCATACAGTGATACAAACTGTCTCTTCCTCTTTCTTCCTCTTTCTTCCTCTCTCTCTCTCTCTCGCTCTCTCTCTCTCTCTCTCTCTCTCTCTCTCTCTCTCTCTCTCTCTCTCTCTCTCTCTCTCTCTCTCCCCTCACCTTGACGACACTAAGACTCTAACCCTAGTCAAGTAGTCTATTGTCTTGAAGCAGTCCAACACTACCATTGCCAAACATTCTGAGAGCTTGGTGGTGATCTTGCAGCTTCAAATTAATAAGCAGGCTACCTTTCAGCGTAGCGTGAATTTGTTTGGACATCCAGCTGTTCTTCAACTTTAAGGGTTGACAGTATTTAATTGACAATTCCTTGACAACTATTTTTATCCTCTAGCAAGACACCTGTCACATGAAAAAGGATCAAGCAATCTGTATGCTGGTCAAAGCTGCCTGAGGAAGACAGATTGAAGGCTATGGGCCTTCTTCCCAAGGAGACGATACCATAGCACTATTACTAGGCACCACATCAAAATTTCCACATAAAGAACCATAAAACTAGCTCAAAACATGGAATATTTATACTTCTTCAGGCAACGATTTGCTATTGGAAAAGAATTGTGGCTGGAGTTTGGTTATAGATCTCCTGATGCTAAAAGCCTTTCAAAGGTAAGACTTTAAAGTGGACACAGACAGCGGCCTCTAGTTTAGCATTTCTTACGGAAGGGGATTGGATACCTCCCACACCCCGAATGATATCATTAAAGCAGAGTCCATCAGGAAGTCTCAATGCTTTGTAGTCGAGTGCCAGATATCAGTTCTGTGTGCTTCCCATTTGGTTAGGTGCAGTGATGTTGGTCTTTTCCTGGGTCATACATTTGATGGCACACAATGTATACAAGCATGCAGTCCATGTGCACATTTACATATGTGCTAGGCTTATCGCAAGTCTATATTGACAGGACCTAGTGCAGGTTCCTGGTGGTCAATACATCACACAGTTCCCCTATCGGAAATCCAACTAGACCAGTTGCATTTCAAATATCTTTAATTCAATATGTACTCCTGTGTGCCAGCATGAACCTGGATGGAGATACTTGGGCTCCTCACTTCCGATGGGCATGTTACACCAGTGGCCATTTCAACTGCGTTTCCACACTAAATGAGATTGGAAGGTCAAACGAATTTGTCTTCCAATTCTGCTAACTTATCATTAGTAGATTTCCCTTGATTGGAGACTTATCTAGCCCAATGTGTTGATAGGCTGGTACTTACAACTCTCTTAAGCTCAGATGATCTGTTACAGATTAAAAGTGGAATGCAAATTGCGTCTGGTGACTAACTTAGCATTGACAGCTTTTCAATATTATCTAGAGCTGGCATGAGATAACATGCTTTAATACAGCAAATTAAAAGTCACCCCATACAGGGGAAACGTTTATTTGCCCATCCAAACAATAACATGGACATGGATTACCACAAGAAAAAGGAGACAAGGCAAAGCTCATTTTCGGCACATTATATTTTGCTTCTAGTGTCTGCAGAATTGGAGGACTAAACAAGTGCCCCATTCTCTCGGTGTCAAGAGTCAATCAACCCAGTGTGTCAGAGATCATTGCAACACCTGAAGGTTGTTTACGCAATTGGAAATTAAGTGAACCTAGTTCCTGGGCCAAGACAACCGCAATTTGCTGACATTTATCTCCTCTCCATATGAGTTGGCATGGGCGATGCATGGGCTGACCTTTTTGTAGGACAACCAACTAGGCTAAACGACTGACCTCTCTTATCCAACAGCTGGTAAAGAAGCTCAGGAGTGAGTCAATAGAACCTACTCCATAATTGCTCAAGAAGACTCAACCCATGCATCTGCTAGACTGAAGTCCAGGGCACCACAAGGCACTACCATGTCAATTCAGATTGAACACCTCTTGCACCTCCCTACTGATTATTTAATTCAATATACAATGTGATATAATTTGCAATATAATATGGATTAGCTTCCTTCATTTCTTCAAAGATGGTTCCGTTATCCTCTTCTGTTCATGGTTCTAATACGAGACATGGTAAAAACGACACAATGGTAATAGCACTCCAAGTACGACTGGTTTCGCCCCTGTGTGGAACTCGTCAGGCACTGAAAATTGAACGGCTGCTAATGCTGTATTAATAGTAACATAAACAGGGGTTGCTACGTTCTATTTTGCAGTGAGAGAAGCCAAGCAGCTCCAACTGAGTTTTTTGACGTCATAAAGTGAACATTGTGACCACTTATCTGTACTTGGCCATCTCAGTGGGTTCTAATGATGGTGTATGTCCAGTACATAGATGAATAAAGCTGGGGTAGATAATAGGTGGGTCTGTACCTTCCTCTGTGAAGATACTTGGGGATTCATCTATTATTATTTTGTCAATATATTATCCAGAGTATCTCTAATAAGAGACAGTCAAACTTGCATTATTTATAATCGTATCGCATCCCTTTGTTTAATTTTCTGTACTTTGTTTAAAAAAAGTAAAAGGTTTTGTGGGTAATAACTAAATGTAAATGATGTTCAATATGTTGCCCTGTATATTATGCTTCATGAATCAATTATTGTCTATTCTCATTGAATAATATGAATTTTGCTTAAATCTGAATGGGGCACATAAGCTGGTTTGGATTTAATTCCCCGTCACGTCAATATTAGTCATATGTATATATGATTCTGCATAATCCTGTGACACTACATGAATACAAGTGGGACCTGGAGCTTTAAGACAGAGCATTCTGTTTCAAGGCATCTTTGAGATGATGCAAACAGTTGTCAGAGAAAAAATGCAATGCCCCTTTAACATTTTACAATGCATTTTCTGCCACTCGTACACAGCAATAGAAGACCTTGAAAATACAATCTGCAGATCATTTCTAAGTTATCCATTCCTGATTTTCAAAAGTGCAGCATTTGTATATTGTAAGCATGATTATAGTTCACAATTGCTTCTATCTTTTCCTTGAGAGCAGTGAACCTGGGTGATATAATCAGTTTGACCTTCGTCTTTTTTGTGTTGGTAGACGTCCCAAACAGAACATAATTCCCAATTACATTTTCCTTTCACGGGTTAATAAGTAGCCTTGTCAGAGATAAGACAGGAAAAAGAAGCATTTTGAATTTCATCCCCTCAAGACTCAAGATGATGGACCATCGTCTTTTCTTCCTCTCCCTAACCTCACATCTTATGAGGGGCAAGACGCATGTAGTGGACTTTCTTTAGGTTTGCTATCTGTGATTATGGCACAGCAGTTATCTTATATTGGCTTCGTGGCTGAGACATACATGACCACAGATCACGATATAGTCCTTTTTTCCTTTAGAGTTAAATGTACTTTGCGCACTTTTCTTTGCCAGAGGGACCTTGTGGTGAGAGTCAGCATTGAAGTTTACCTGAGGCAGTCTGCTGGTCATACAGCCAGTCAGAGACATAATTTGTATCAATCCATACCACTGCTTTCGATTCAGTGCATCCCAACATGTTGCATTAATAAGAGGGTTTTCCTGGTTTAATAAGCAGTTGTCAAAGGCTGCAAACGTTTATAGTTTCATGCCATATGGGCTTCAAGGTTAATTTGTCTCTTACGAAACATTATAAAATGTAACTGACTGTTAGACATTATGAGGTCCTCCGAATTGAGGTCTTTCGATTTGTTTTGCTTGAAAAATCCAAATGACGTAGAGGCCAGCTTCATAGCTTAGAAACCTGTGTTGTTCAGTAGCTTGCTTGGAAACACGTACATGCCTTCATTAGCTGCCAATGATAGACTTTAAGGGCTGTCTCCTCCTGTGTCACATTCTTTTTTCTACTTTTTCTGCTTTTGGGGGGGGGTGGTGTTGTTGGTTTTTTGTTTGTTTGCTTGTTAGCTTTTGCCAATGACCTTAAGTAATCTTACATAGCAACAGTCAAGGTTGCTTTTGTCTCCTGTTCGAGCGTTACAATAACATGCTCTGTGTATTTTTCATAAACTACCAAAAGTTAAGAAAAAAAATGAGGGAATTGCTGTATCCCAGAGACATTTTTGGTTTTTCTTTTTTTGGACCAGCATACTGATTGTGTTGCTCTGGAAATGAGATATAGATGGATAGATAGATAGATAGATAGATAGATAGATAGATAGATAGATAGATAGATAGATAGATAGATAGATAGATAGATAGATAGATAGATAGATAGATAGATAGATAGATAGATAGATAGACAGACAGAGACAGATAGATAGACAGACAGATAGAGAGATAGACAGAGAGATAAACAATTTTGTGTCAGTTTAATAGTCTAAATATCACCAGCTTTTGCCATCGATAACAATTTTGCATCAGTTTTACAGACTACATTTCACCAGCTTTTGCTGCCAATAACAAATAAACCAAGGTACAAAAAACATTGGATCATAAAATCATCAGGAAAAACATAATGATGAAATAGTGTGTTAAATGACACTGAAAAAAATCCCTTTCTTTGGGTTTTAGAATGTGTAGCTGCTATGCTAAGTTTCTACAAATCCCATTTAAATCTTTATTGAAAGAACGTTTGGCGTCCAGATGTACCTACAAATTCTTTATGAATGTTTCAAGCTAGACTTTGATGTCATCACAAGGTTTTTTGTACAGTTACAACCAATGTAATGGAATTTAAACAGATCTGGGTTGGTTTTGTATAGTTTGGTTTACAAAAGATTTTGTTTGAAGCTGCAGATCCATCTATTGCAAACACATGTATTAGTAATTCCTGTTTTTCGATGCCACACGAAAAAAAAAGGATAATCGTCTGCAAATGGATTGCATAGTTATTTTCTAGAAAAATCGAGTCAGAACATTTTAAACTGTAGATGATACCAGTCCTAACACAGAGCGAAGAGGGATACCTTTGGTTATGTAGAATTTGATCCTTTAAAACATAAAGTCACTTCTTGGCAATGGTATCAAACACTTTTGATAAAGTGGCAATGATGTTAGCTGAAGATTATTTGGCAATAGTCTATTATAGAGCCATAAGGCAAATGTTCCGCACATGCATAGTTTAATAATATACCTCACGTAGTGATTCATTGTTAACAGACTGGTCCAGAGGTGTGGCCACATGTCTGACCATACGTGGCCACATAAAGTTGTGGCCACAACAGATAATCAAATGGCCAGATCAATCAACAGAGGGAACATGGCTGTGCAAAAACGTTGGGCCAGTGTGTCAACGTCATAGGCCTACCAATGTAAATATGACGTTAACTTCATATCTGTATACGTATGGGTTATCACCGTTTGAGTTTCAATAAAAACCACTAATGATCGTATACTTCCTTTGTACGTATATGTTCCTACCTTGAATAACACGATTTTATCGCAGCAATCCGCGCAACAGATCACACCGGGTCCACCTAACCATTTTAAAAATGGCGCCGGTGTTGAACCTCATCACAGCGTGCAGGAATATATATTACGTTTTACCATTTAGTAATTTTTAAATTCAAATTTGGTGATAAAAATTTTGACGGAATAAAATATATTTCAACGTCAACAAATACAGGTACGCTTATCGGCTGAAATGACTAGTCGCCAAGATTCTTAAATATTGTAGGCGAACATCAGATTGTAGTAGTACTGACAACTGTATTCTGGAAGCAACGTCCAATGTTTTCGTGTGGCCACAATTTCAGAGTGGCCACATGTGTCCAGACTTGTGGCCACATCTGTCGACCAACCGTTTAAGTATATATGATGACCAAATGACTAATATTATACTATGCGTGTGGCTATATTTGCCTTATGGCTCTATAATGGACTATCCCCGATTATTTTTTCTTCTTCAGTGCGTAATTCTGTTCAAAGAGTGGGCCGAACTCGGAAACTTAAATTGGAGATGGAAGCTTTGACTCAATAATACTTTTGCTTGCAATCCTTTTGTTGGAAGATGCTACTAATATGCTATTCAGTTGAACCAGTTTTGGAGGTATCAATTCATAACCAGTGCCCGGGCAAATCCACGCTGTTTGAAGCCCATCCAACACGAAAGGAATTTAAAACATAAAACATAGAAACTAAATTCATCTCGATTTGATGTTTATCATAAACCATGTTCAAACTAGGATGATGGACATACTTGCATATGCACAAGTCATAAACAGTTAATCAGTAAGTGATGAGGTATCACTAGCTAAATGGCTCGTGTCTTGGGCATCTTGTATCAAAAAGTATCGCGTACAATAACTCCGTCTGATCTCTGACAAGACATTTTTCAGACATATTTTCACGAATGCAAAAGAGATCTCATCGGGCATTTGCATCCATTTCAGAGTAAACGACAAGTTATCTTGACGATATCAGTCATCAGATAACTCACTTGTAATCAACTTGCTATGACTGATTCTACGTATCAGAAGTTCAGCTGGATAGATTTAAGACAGGTAACTGTACAATTAAATTTCTTCGATATTCCCAGTCAAAATCTTTGTAAACCTTCATTGAGATAAACTCAACCAAAAAAGTAAGTTTCCACTTAGAAAAGTCCACATGAAAAACAAATAAACACATATTTTGGTAATATTTCATATTTTTTATATCCGGTATACACCTTACCTTTGGTTTCAGACACAAGTGCAGAACAAATGAATCTACGCTTCACTGCACGACACTTAAAAACAAACAAAGTCTGTATCACAGGTGCGCAAGATTGTCCATATTGCAATAGCATTCAAGGTGAACTGAATGGGGCACTGATGTGGGTATCACAGACTGTGCTTAAGTTTTAAAATGTCACATTTTTACATGAAGGAAAGAATTAAACTGGTCAGCAGAATGTCTGATGACTTGATGACTCTATATGGTTGACTTTCGGTCAACAGGATGTGTTTCCACCGTGATTGTTGACACACTGCTGGCAGAGCTTTCTCATTTTGTGGATCAATTTTCTGATCAGTCTCTGGGGTATATTGCCCCAATCCTCCAAAAGATAGCATCCTAGGTCTTCAAAGTTTCAATCAGGACCCATCCTCTGGCATACATTTCGCTCGAAATGGCTCCACGGGTGTTCAATAGAATTACGGTCAGGGGAGCAAGCTGGCCAATCCATTGCCTCCAGACCTTACAAGGCCAAGAATTCACTTACTTCAGCCGCAACAAGAGGCCTTGCATTGTCCTGCATGAGGATAATTTTTGCCAATGGCACAACCATATGGCACAACATGTAGTTGCAGGATCTCTGTGATATAACGTCTGGCAGTCATGGTACCATTCAGGACAAGGTCGGTCTTCCTATGACTCTTGCCCTGTCCACTTCAAATAACCTTGGCATGATGTCTTGACCACAGATGGACAAATTCATACCCGACCCTGGGTCCCCATGCTTTTATACCGATGCTTAGTTCAGTTTTTGTCCATATTATAGAGGTAAAGTTCACTAAAACAATGACCAGTGTGCCCAAACAAGGACATGATACCTCACTGAAACCACCCCATTCAAAATAGCCTTTTTGCAAAGTGTGGTTTCTGACTTTGTCTCACATTTAGCACATATGCAGTCAAGCGTGCACTTTCAATTTGCTCGTCACCTGTTGCACCCTAGGGATTAGTCTACACATACATGTAAATACTTGTCAGAAAACTAACCAAATATGTAGCATATATCAAATTATGAAAGCGGAGACTTTTTTTTTTTTTTGGTTGAGTTTAGTAAAGAGTTGTGACACATCAGGCACAAAAACTGTGTGGCATTCCATCGTAAAGGTATTACAATGTATCACAAGATGTTTCATTGCTACTCGATATTAACAGGTATCGATCGGTTCACAACAAGTCTTGGGCGAGAGTCAACATCGCCTGAAAACAAGAGTATTCAATAGTATTCTATTGGAACCATGTATCCTAAATTTGCTCATGCAACAGTTTAAACCAATAAAAGGGAAAAAAAACGAAAAGCCAGTACATTTCAGATGCTGTGTGTGTAAAGAAAACTTTACATAAGTACACAGTGCCCCTTTTATCAGCTGGGTGTGTAATTCCATGCATGGCGGTTTTAAGCCTGCACAATTGTCTCTAGAAGTAGATGTTGCATTATAAAGGTGTAACTTACGGGAAGGGTGACATAGTTCAGCAGTAAATAATATTAACCAGGTATTTATTAAGGTCAAAGCCAAATCAGTACAACTGAATGTGTCTGTACGTTTCTCACCCCGTTTCCTTTTCGTTCATTACCATGTATCGAGGGTTCCTGTGATTCACTGTAGCATCATGTGTATTATGTACTTTAAATGGCAAAACCTTGGCATCACAGTAACCTGAACATAATCCAATCAAACGTACATCGGGAAAGTAAACAGTGTAAGTATATTAACATCCTATATGTTTTACAAAAGCAAAATGTATCATAAAAGTGACCATTATGCATAACGTGTGTGAAATTATATTCATATTTTAGCAATATTGCTCTTACTAATACTCTATTGAAATTATCCTGGTGATGTTTCAGTCCTGGCAAACAGTTTTTAATATTTATATATATATATATATATGTGTGGGGGGGGGGGTGTTTGTGTATGAACATGTCTGGCTACTTTCAGATAGTGGAAGTTTTTACCACATTGGTCATTTATGACGGTTTCCATCTGTATAGCTGTGATACTCCTGGCAGTATTTGGATTTTTTTCAGGGATCATACGAACATTTTAACACTTTGCCTCTCAAAGCAGCCCAAAGTTAGTAATTGTTTTAAATATCGCTTTTGTTCTTTGAAATATAAGCGTGTGAAGACATCCATACATTGTTGCAATAACAGCGAACGGACAATTTATGGAAGTGTCAATCTACATAGAGACGTAAGGGTTTTGTTTAAGTGGACCAATGAAAATGGTCTTCCTTTTTCGGGGTGGGGTGAGATATAAGAAACCCTCACGCTGCTTTCAAGCAATGCAATCAGCGATTTAATGAACAGAAGAAATAGTGGCACTAAAATTAATTCGACGACTTGTGCTATATTATTTATTGCTGGGCGTGCTAAGAACAACATCCACAAGGGAGAAGCTCAACATACTTTGTTCTGCACATGCTTGTGTTACCTAGCAAATGACCACAATACAGTCTACGGTTTTAGATGGACCAGTTTCCGGTAGTTGTCCCTGATTAGATGTTGGGTATTTGGTGCATTACCTTCCAGATCCAAGTCACTTGCATGTTGATTCAACAACCGTTACAAATTCCGTTGGTCTTGTTATCTAGTGGACTTTTAAATGGCAGTGTCCCCATAACTACTCCAGACATTTCATTGAAAGGGCAGGATAAATGAGCTTAGTATCAACGGTTAATCGCACTATGTAGTTCCTGTAAATCAACATTGCTGATATTTTTGCCCTTTTATTGCCTGCGTGACGCAACGTCTTTAGCTCTTGTCAATGAAATTCCATCCCAAAAGGTGGGACTGTGGGTTTTTTTGTTTTTTGTTTTTGTTTTTTTTTTGTTTTTTGTGTGTGTGTGTTTTTTTTTTTTTTTGATTTGTTTTTGTTTTGAATGTGTGTGTGTGTGTGTTTTTTTGTTTTTGTTTTTGTTTTTTTTGGGGGGCGGGGCTTAGCAAAGCTTTTCTTATAAGTAGACGCTACTTTTGTGAGCTTTAGGGTCTGAAAGTTAATAAAGTTTATTATAACTTATTAGTATTATGTAAATAGACGAGGCTCGGGTTGTAATTATATGTGGGTCACGTTCACCTTATTGTAAAGGTCCAAGGGTCAATTACAAATATGAATTGAAATAACTTAGCACAAATAATGGATTACCTGACAAAATATCCAGGTTTGCCCTAAGCTAGAGATATTTGGTAACCTTGACGAATTAGCGAGGTGGTACAAACTCCATACAAATTGCAAGGCAAATATATTTTTGCCTGCCTAGCTGCACATTAGAGTCTCCCCTGCTATAGGACAATGGATCATGATAGGCAAGAAAGGATCAGCAAGTCTATCAACATTAGGAGGCACAGGCTACGGGAGTCCAGTGACGTTAAGGACAGGTAAGACACCAAAAATAAATCCCACTTTAGTCAATCCTAGCTCAAAATGTATTTGCGGTAGGATAACATATCATATATGTGTGTACTCGTCATACTCCAAAGAATTTATATGTCCCGTATTTGGGTGTCTGTGATGTTAATTGTTGAATAAACAATTGAAAATTGACCGCAAAGCATCCACCCCATAAATGTCGATATAAGTCAGTAATCATTTGTGATAAAATCATAATTACACTTGGATCTTAATCCTGACATATTGGCAACAAAAAACGATCCTGCTATTTTTTATGTTTGGTTTCGTTTTTCTGTTATCCATCCTCAAAGTTTGACGTTTCAATTTTCCCTTTGATTTTCAGGATGTTCATTTTCCTCATTTCATAGAAAAAGAACGAAGCAAAATTTAGAAAATCTCTGAATCGCTTTTGGAGTTCAGACATTAAGGAATCAAAAGCCGTTAACCGGATTAAATTTTGCCCAGCCGTTTTTTTTGGAATAACCATTCTTAAGTGGGGCCCTCGTCCTATTATCCTTTCTGAGAAAACATGCTTCAAAGGCCTTTGATGTTGATCATTTGCCTCTGAAACAATACCATTTGCTCAAGTTGAGCTGATATTTGTACAAAACGTAGTAAACATCGTCCCCGAACATTTGGGGAGGTTGTCAATCAATTCTTGGCCAATCACATGAATAAAAGAGCCTTTGAAGTACGGAAAACATTATTCAGCGATGTGTCAAACGGCGACAGCGACAGTCTGGTTTCAAAGTGTGACGTCATGGAGGCGGCCCTTCCGGCTCCATGACCTGAAGCCTGGCAACGAAAGTTGTGTTGCCTTGCTTCGGTGGGGCGGCCTACGGACGCTCTTGGTTAGTGTACGGATGGCGGGTTTGGTCTTCCGCCCCCTACCTTCCCTATTCATTCCGATTTTATAGGGATAGTATTTTATTGTTTTTACTAGTCTCCTATCTGTATACTTTATGTTGTTAGCTTGTTAGACTTGTCTTTACACTTTACTTTGTCAGCTTGTCATTATTTTGTAGTTGTCTTCTGAATGAGTTTCTTTTTTTTTTTCCAACCTGAGCTTTGTAACGCTATTTGGTGTGTTTTCTCTGCTGTTCACCGCTATGCTTATTTCGATGTGTTTATTTGTACTTTTATTTCCTCATCCCTGGGTTTCGATAAAGTATTATTATATACATGGGTATTGTTGATTAGGGTGTCAGTTTTTTTCCCCGACGGTCTTTGGTGTGGAGGACCACTGGGGTAATCCATCGCGGCACGGCCTTTGAAGTTTATCGGCTGATGATTCCCGCTCCTCTTGAACATTTAAAGTCTCTCTTCATTAGAACGCAAAACAAGCAAGATAACTATAAAGTAAACCACTAAGGCTATGATATGTTAGCATGTTTTAATCTTTTCCGTGCCCACAAACATACTTTCGGCATGCTGCCTTATTTCGCATTGCCGCCCTGATACCACTGTCTTTTTGCCATGGGCCGTTGCTACCTGCAGCCACGTGACAGGCTGTTAAGTATGATTGACGGGTGGCATTGTTCCGTTTGGCGGCTGAAAACCAAAAGAATGACACATGGACTTGGATATCCACATGCCTGTGTAGTTTTGGCGTTTTTCTCATATTCCTGCTTTAGTTTAAAGCTCGAAATTTTGACAACTAATAGAAAGGACATTCATCTTGTAATTACCGTTAAAATTTCAAAATCGGCCATGCAAAGGTTTTTGGTGTCTTAAGTGTCCTTAAGGATACAATCAAAGTCACCCTTCCTCAAGAAAACCATTACTGTCTGCAGCCTTTTTAATAAGTCAATTCCTCAATCCCATAAGCTTGTGGAAAAATGTGTACTGCAACTTCATAGTTACCAAGTATTCAGGATCAAGCATTCCTTTTATTATTATCATATAAACAGAAATATTCCAGTTCATGCAGTATGTGACAAATAGACAGAGGCAAATAATTAAAACATGAGCACAAGGACCCAGGATACCTCATTAGCGACATATGAGCCAACAATTGTATCAGATTTGGTGGTATCCCTAAAGTACATCTGCCTATGATGGTATACCCATGTACCCCCACCGATAATCCTTCATTTTAACAATTCGTTTAAACTTAGAACATAACAACCGCAAAATGTAGTGCGCCAAATAAGTGTGCAGTTTTAGAAGAAGTAAAAAAATATAAAACTCCTACGACGATGCGGGAGAAGACAATTTGTTTAAAAGATTTGTTCGTAAAATTAAAATGATTACAAACGTAAACGAAACACAGTAAAATGGGGCATTTGAGCAAACTTGGTACAGATCCATCCAAGGTTTATCCTGTCCACGTTTGAAGCGGTTCCTGCAGATGACCTTTGAGAAGTCACAAAATTAAATTACCATAATACTTTCCATTGACTCACATTGTATATCTATGGAGATAACTGGATTGAAGGATTCATGAAATGTCAGGTATCCAGAGCATTGCCACCTATCCGACACCTCTGATTTACACTTTACATTTCCACTAAGTTTCAGCATCTCCTGATAGCGCTTTTATAAAACTAGAAAGCAAATCGTGGTTCCACTTGTTGAGCAGAAAGTGCCGAAGGTAGTGGGTTCGAATCCCATACAGGTCGACATAAATTTGATCGTATTTTTCATACAAGCCACACCTGCTATAACATCACCCTGGGTCCTCGATCAACCTTTTTTGGGGTTGCCCCGATGGCCTAGAGGTCAGCGTGTTCGACTTTACATTTGGCTAGGCAAGTGTGTCGACGGTAATGGGTTCGTATCCCATACAGGTCGACATAAAATTTGTCGTCTTTTTCACCTAATCAATTTCGAAGCAAGTTCAAAGATTAAAACAAAAATAAAAACCAATATTACGTTCACTGCAACATAGGCATTAGAACAAACTTAGAGGATGCTCTCTGAAAGTTTATTTTCACCAAGTGTGACTTTAACCCATTCGACGGTATTTCAGAAGAAGCCGTCACTATGAAAATGTTGACATACGGACAACCATACGTTAGCGTTTTAGCGTAGCTGACCTAAGTTAGATAACCTAAAAATAAATTGGACGCCACAGCAATAGACAAGAGAAGCGTCAAAGTCGCCGACAGTAGACTGCGTCATGACATGCACCGAATGACCTACTCAAAAAAAAAAAAAAAAAAATCACGAGTCTCTGCAGCAATAGAAAGACCAGCAAAAGCCAGCAGATAACAGAATTTTTGAAAACCAAAAGCCTTAAAGATATGAAAGATTAAGAGAGACAAATTTACATCATTAACTTTAATTTAAAATATGAACGCTCGTAAATGTCTCACCAGGGTATAGGGTGTGCCAGACATAAACAGTAACCATCTCTTGCAATATTAATGGAACAACATCGATTTTGTTCTTTTTGTTTAATCTTTTTAGTTATAACACAGAAACTAAATTATCAGCACATGAATATATTCTTTAGTCATCAGAAATTACCAAAGGGAGACATTTAATTTTGCCTTGCAAAATTGGTAAATTCTAGTACAGAACGAAGGGCATTGCACGTGGGCTTCAAAGATGTGGGAATATTGCATCATGCGTTGGTGCCAAAGTCATCTCACGGAGGCTAACCATTTAAGGGAATCAGCAAGTGTCAATGTAACAGCGTCAACTTAGGGTATATGTCCAGATAAAGGGCATGATTGATGAATGAGAGGTACTTAAAGATAAATTATACTAATAGGAAGTGTCATTTTGTACATTTACGTTGCCTGTGTAAGCTAACGAGTTCCTTCTCGTCACTGGTAGGGATCGTATGTTAAGCTTCAGCAAAGTATTCAATTTTCCTTACTCCTTCCTGTGGTACCCTTTACGGAAAAAGAAATTGGTCTCTAATGGCTAGTTTCTGGACAGCCTTGCAGAATCAATAAAACCGAAACGTTACCATTTGAAGAGGACGGCACATTGATAATAGACAAAAGTCAGCATTGCAAACCACCGCAAGTGACATCAGATATTCCGACACGAACATGTAGTTGCCACACAATCCTTATTGCGGTGTCCTCAAGTGTAAAGACACACTGACAGCATATGACAGAGACCTCTGCGTCATATGCTGAATGTGAGAACAGCTGGCAACAAATTTGTGGTCACTTTAGTTGGAAACTATCTGAAAAACAATGAGGACGGCCGACGATATTGTAATATTGAAAGGATCATATAAACATACGGTACACATATTTACATTTTATTAATATCCAAACATTAATAGCTTATTCCATATATCAATCGGCCACGCATAGCTTGGAACTCATTAGTGTCTGCAAATTATAAATTATTGTAACACGTTGTGTATATGAGACTATTCATTGTGGTTTTCTCTACATTGTCTTGTGTGGTGTTTGATTCTAAATGTGTGCTCGGGAGCGAAATTAAAACAGCCATTCCCTTGATTTCCAACCCCTTTCTTATATACAGAGTACTGTAAAGGGCTAAAGACAGATGGAGAAACACATATGTCAATATAGTTATGTGCGCAGACCAATATATATCAATGTCGAAGTAAACATACGATGACTGTTAAGCAAAGGTGCATAGACACATGATTTAATACAGTATTTATGACTACTGAATATCGTATACGGGTATTTGACAAAAACATGCCTCAAATCCCGAGGCTGCCCTTGGAGCTTACCTCTTACCCCGACACAATACATATTTATCCACGCGAACTATGTAATAAAATACTCATTGGCCAGGCACGCGAAGTTGGAATACCAATTACAATATCATTTTACACGCCTTAAAGAACAATATTACTCCCTCTGCCAAGCCAAATGCAAAGACAAGGCATAGAGGGCCATATATGTAGCCATATATCACTCGCCTGTAGTAAATTGACAACAGGACTTAACTTTACTTCATCATAATTTAAATCTCACAGTACATAAGGATGAGAACACTGCAGGGCATTCACATGCAGTAAGATGAAAAAACATTTTTCAACAACTGCATGGGATACAACATCAACATCATAATCTAATTTTCCCATCCAAATGATTCATACGCAGATCTGCAGAAAGAAAAAATATTCAACGTCTATCTCATGTCCCTTGCAATACTGAGTAGTTCGATTTGTCTCCATATGTATAGAGGATTATATCGAGGATGCATTTTCCACACACACACACTAGACATTGTCTGATTCCTTCCAGCCAAGGCGAACAAGCCTCCAAAGCTCCTGTGCTCCATCTTATTCAACCTTCGTAATGTTCGTCTTCCATCGCTGTGCATTTACATTCACATGTTTTCAATCTAAAATATCCCCCTGGATTACCTCCAAAACTTATGCAGATGAGCGTTACACTTATACCTACCTAATTTGTTCTCTCAGTGGCACTAAGTTATTTGTCTCTTTGTTTTTCTTGTTAGTTAGTTGAGCTGATAGGACGGTAAGTCGTCCGTACCTCTTTGTGTCCAAATTTTTTCTCTTTAACTTAATCTCCATAACCGCCAGCCAAATCTTCTTCACATGTGGTGGTAATCGACACTGGCTGGTTAACAAGTTTTTTCAAATGGTCATGCTCTAATAATTCGAGGATTATTATTGAACTTTGTGGGGGTTTTGCTGGACAATAATATCTTTTTAAAATCGTCTCCGAAACCATATGGCCAATATGGTTTAAAAATTGCACAGAGACACTTGTCGGATCCTTAGACCTTAATTTGTTAAGCAGATGGCACTACAATTTGTGTGTGTGTGTGTGTGTGTGTGTGTGTGTGTGTGTGTGTGTGTGTATGTGTGTGTGTGTGTGTGCGTGCGTTTAATTTCTGTGTGATGACTCTACCTTCAACTTTTCTTTTAAAACGTTTTCATTTTACGCTGCAACTTCGCGGGAATGGACATGTGGAAGGATTAAACAGAGTTGTCTACGACTAAGAGGTGGTGATAATGTCAATCGTAGCTGTTTTACTATTTTCTCCTTTTGTTTTCTCTCCAATCCCAAACTAGTTTTGCAAACACATCTGTTGAATACCATGAATGTCAGTAGGAATTACAGTGGTCATTCAACTTATTGACTTTTCCAAACCGTTGCCATGTTCACTTGACACTTGGTAGATATGTGCTTTGGTGCGTCTCCGCTGAATTTGTTCAAATAGTCATGCTTACCTCTTATGCTTTTTTAATTTAGTAACTGTACTTTTTTTTGGCAAAAATCGCATCGGACTATGAGGACTAACGTAGTACATGGGTGACCTTAGCCTAACTTTCCAATGTCACAGTTCCACTTGCTGAATTTTAATGTTCATAAAAAGTTGAGCTATGCATTGAATACTGATGGTGGCCTGTTCGGTTCAGATTTTCTGAGTACATTAGTGACAACTGCTGACTGGATTAACCCCAGCTTTTACAAGAGTGAACTGAAGACAAACCTATATCAAAATAGTCCAAAGACAGAACAGCATTAATCTCATTAGTTGAATGAGTTGTTACATTCTGTCACACTGTATAGCTATGTACACTGCTCTTGAAAAATAAGGAGACTGTCACACATATTAGGATTACCTGCCCAAGATTAAACAGCATTAAGCCATATATATATATATATATATATATATATATATATATATATATATATATATATATATATATATATATATATATATATATATATATATCACCGGATATCTTGAATAGAATCATAGATTAAATTATTATTGTTTTATGTTCATAAACATGTCAATTGCCAGACGTCATCATTTAAATTTTGGCAATAAGCGAAATGTTTCTGGTGTGAAAATATCAAGCTTAAGTCGTTATTCACACGTATGCACGTGAACGGTATTTGGGTCTGATCGTAATTGCCTAGCCCTAACAATCCGCCCAACATGATTCCGAGTCATTTTAAAACTTATATAAATATAAGATGAATCGGTCAAAAATTAAACAACAAAATACATTCCTCCCAATTTTAATAACCGCAGTTTCAGCGACCAAAGAAACATGAAAAATGGTCATGCTGAAATACCCAGCGTTTCCATACCAAAAGAAAACTCCTAAATACTTATCCTAAGATTAATAATAAAACTTCTCTCACCAAAACATTATTGTTAATTGACGCCAGAAATCCTGGGACTGTCTTTTTATTTTCAATCATGCACACATAGCAATTTCATTATTTATGCACTTATGGCGGAAAGACACTAAATTGGAAATGAAAAAAAGCGTACAGGCCTACTTGACTTTACTGGTAAGAGTTAAAAGAACGTACACAAATATATATTGTAGTGTTATTTCAGGTCTCGTTTACTGAAAACAATTAGGGAGATGATGTTAAGGGAGGATCTGTAATATTAGTGACCACAAATGTCTAGGTAGTCCTCTCATTCCCCAAGATAAGAAGATAAGACATCTTTATTTATCAAGGGAAATATATGATTAGCTTACAGCTAGTTTCCATGATGGCCCTGCAATATAAAAAAAAGTACAATATACAATACATACATAGGATACAATATATACACAACGGTAACATACATGAACATAGTTCACAATGTACACAATAGTTCCTGTACAGGACTAAAAGGGAGCATTTTGGTAGAAAATTAGGTGACTATAGATCTGTTTACATGGTCCCAATATCTGGTTTTGAGGAGAGCCAGTTAAGGCGCTAGCCGTACCCTTTCGGGAAGACAATTCCGCAAATATGGGCCTGAGTGTGAGAAACTGTTTCGGTAAGCGGCGATTTTGGTTTTGTAATATAAAGGTGGCATTTTGATGTGGAACGGGTAGGTCGGCTGGTGACTTCACTGGTATATACTAACTTATCACGAAGGTAGCCTGGAGCTTAGTGATTCAGTGCTTTGAAAACTAGGTCACATTTATGAAACTCTATGGTTTTGGCGAGGGAATTCAAACGAAGTTGCTTGAAAAGTGGTTCAGATGGTGCATAATAGGGTGCGCCAGTTAGAATGCGACTTGCCCGTTTTTGCATCCTGAAGATCTTTTCAAACGTGCCTTTATTGCAATTTCCCCAAGCAATGCCGCAGTAGTCAAAATGTGGTTAAACTATGGCATTGAACAACATGGTAACATATTTTATAGGGATGAAAGACTTCAGAGATTTCAACAGACCAAGCTTTGGGGCTATCTTTTTACATAATTGGTTTACATGAGGTAGGAAGCTTAGAGTTGAATCAAGGGTGATTTCCAGTAGCTTGGTCTCTCTTACTTGGGCAATGGCCAGTTCATTTATCTGTATTCTAAAATCAGTTTTGTCTATTTTGGGTAAAGGTTGAGCGGTGCCAAATATTATACAGCAACATTTTGGAATATTCAGAGGCAGTTTGTTTTTACAGAGCCAACCATATAGGTTGGACATATCAGTGTTCAATTTCAGTGCTAAGCTCCGAACGCAGTTGTCAGAAGCAGTATCAAGAGGATCATCGGCATATAAATGGGCATGTGAATCAGTTAATACATCTGGCAAGTCATTGATAAAAATTAGAAATAGAAGAGGGCCTATTATTGACCCCTGGGGATACCTGTGGTAATCGGAAGAGAATCTGACAAGGTACGGCCAATTAAGACACATTGCCTCCGGTTACGCAGATATGATTCAAATCACTTTAACGCCAAGCCCTTGCGCCTTAGGCCCTGAGCTTAGCCAAGAGAAGCTCATGGTCTATGGTGTCGAAGGCCGTCCGTAGGTCTATCATAACAGCACCACTGAGTTTGCCGTTATTCATATTTTCTAAAAGTTTATCGTAGAGTTCAATAAGTGCTGTAGAGGTAGAATGCAGATGTCTAAATCCAGATTGAACTTTGACTGGGAGATTTCTTTCTTTGAAAAAAATGTATAGACTGTCATGCACAACTTTTTCTAGGACTTTGCTGATCACAGTTAAAACTGAAATAGGAAGATAATTGTTCCTGTCTTCCGTGGGACCACACTTATTTATTGGAGTAACTTTGGCGAGTTTAAAATCATCTGGGACAATCCCAGTACTGAGAGATTGATTCAGAATCCATGTTATGTATGGTAATGTTCCGTCCAGGCTTGTTTTAAGCAACCGTGGACTAATGCCATCAAGTCCGACAGCCTTCCCATTTGGTATTAGTTCAATAAGTTTTTTAACATAACTTTCATTTAAAATGGGTAATTTGAAATTGTCAGTGTCCACTAGTCGCCTATTCAAATCAGAAATCTCGGTATTTGTTGTATTTGCATTCAGCGACCGACCTATGGATGTGAAATATTAATTCAAACTATCGGCTATTCCTTTTGGGTTTGAAATATTTTTGCGATCAACAGATAATTCTGTCGGTAGGGGAGATTTACTATTTGGCAATACCGATTTAAGATGTTTCCATAGTGTCTTAGGGTTGAGTCTATTTTCTTCAATAATCGATGTGTAATAGTCTTCTTTTACTTGACAGATGATTGCTGTAAGGTGGTTTCGGCTCTCTGTGTACTGTTGACAAATAACATTTTTGGTTTGATTGTCTATTTCGGAGTTTGCCTTACTTTCAAGAATTTTTTGATGGTGGTAGTTGGTCTGCCGGATCAGCTCAAGAATTTCACTGTTGATCCAAGCATCGATTTGCTTTGCACTCTTTTTTTCTTTCAGTGGTGCGTGTTGGTCAACTACATTGAGAAACAAATCTTTAAAAATACTCCACTAGTCATTAGGATCGTCAAAAATTTTGATTGTATCCCAGGGAACAAGGAATAGATCCTTCAGGAATGACGGCTCATCGAAGTTTTTTAAAATCCCTATATGGTATAGCACAATGCTGCTTGTTTTGAAACCCACCTCCGTGTTTGTGGACAACAAAAATCATGTGGTGATCACTGATACATGCCGGTATAACTCCATTTTGGCTTACATTGTTAGGGCAGGTAGTATAAATATGATCGATAATAGTTGAGGAGGTGTTTGTTAAACGTGTCGGGTTTTTAATGAGTTGGTCCATAAGATAAGCTTCTGTAATGAAATATAGTGAATTACTCGTTTGTTGACTACTTAGGTCTACACTCAGGTCACCAAGTAAGTAATGTTCCTTATTTTCGCTAGAAGATTTTGCAAGAAGGTCTGCAAGTCGTTCATAGAACAATACATCAGATGAAGGTGGCCTGTGCACAGTTGTGACAAGATATGGGTGGCATCCTTTAGGGTTTATTTCAACGGACAAAGATTCAATGTCAGAGTCAAGATCCTTACGTTGTTTCCGAGTCAGACCTGTATTTATGTAGATGCCTACACTCCCGCCTTGCTTAGAACCAGGTCAGTCGCGATTGACAAAGTCATATCCTGGTATTTGGAAATGCTCGGCAGCCAGGTTCTCACAGTCCAGCCATGTTTCGTTGACACATAAAATATCGAAAATAAATTTTTCAAAACACGCTTGATCATGTCAAACTTACCAGTGGAATAAAGTCTATTTACATTGATGTTGGCAATTTTACTCCCTTTCGACAATTTGGGTATATTAAACAGTCTGCCATCCTCTGAATAGACGATCTGATTGCCATAGTATGTATGGACACCTTTGTTGTTTGACAAGGAGTCAAAGACGTCTAGGTCCCTGTGAATACCTTTGCCATACAAATGTGTGCCATTCAGTTTCAGTGTGATAGAGGCATTTACGGTAACTGTTTCAGACATTGATCTGTTTGTACAAACTGTTATCCGATCAGACATTGTCACTGGGTGACTTGGATGGTTATTCCTCAAGACCAACATAATGGCAAACAATGGTATCAAGCATTTGTATAGAGTTTGTTCAAGGACACCATATAGTCCGTGTCTCCTATTTCTGGGCCTTCTGTAAAGTCCTGAGCCCACATATGTTCCGATTCTGGCTCTAAATGTTTCCAAATCAATTCCCATGGTTAAAGGTCTCGATCACTACACCTCCATAAGTAATGCTGAACAAAATCCCAGTGGACTAGGGGAAGCCGTCAAAAGATCGATGCCAGATAAAAAA
Organism: Hermodice carunculata; assembly: GCA_964020975.1. Classification (NCBI taxonomy): domain Eukaryota; kingdom Metazoa; phylum Annelida; class Polychaeta; order Eunicida; family Amphinomidae; genus Hermodice; species Hermodice carunculata. The sequence goes on along the minus strand of OZ026622.1, from coordinate 22,867,903 downwards.
CTAGTCTAGTTTAGTTTAGGGAAGGGGTTAAAGGCCCGTTTAGTTTTCTATCCGACAATATAGATATAAGCAAAATATATTGACATTTTTACTGACACACGGTAAAGAAACCAATTTGCCGATATACGTGATGCGTTTTAACGGGTTTATTCAATAAGAGGTCATTTTTCCCATAACAGTATTTCCGGCTGCATTTTCTGCAACGGTGAAGAACAACTTGAGTGCAGGGCCACAGGTGTTCGTATTCTATTGAAAAAATATGTAAATGAGGTTTGAAGTGTTTCTCTTGCCAATAGCTTATACTCCACCCACCCACCGGCCCAGACTGTGGGCTTACGACTAAGAGCATTATGGAACACAGGTAGAAACAGACCATGTCCATATACTATCAAACAACAAATATAGGGAACGAAATGTACCTTATGCTTGACTGTGGTAAAAAAAAACACACACAAAAATGAATTCAGTTCTAAACTTCAAAGATATAATTCCATTTACTTAGCACATGAAGATAAATTTCATATCCTCATGAGTGGTGACAACAACGACCCATTTACAATAAGACATGTCATAAAATATGTTAATGCACCGTTTGATGCCTGAAAACAAAGTATGTGTGTGCACGCATACTCGAAAAGAGCCCTATGTGGGGCATTTGTTACTTGTGATACAATATGAAGACATGTATATGCATATAGTTATTTCATGTACTTTTAGTTTAGTTCTTGCTTTGTGTACTTTACTGATGTGTAACTTCGGTCTATGTAGAATAGAAATTGTACTTGTATTCACTCATATGTCTGAACCTGAACACATAACAATTGATAATACAGACACACACGCACACACACACACACACACACACACACACACACACACACACATATATATATATATATATATATATATATATATATATATATATATATATATATATATATATATATATATATATATATTAATACATATACATATATATTGAACACTTTAAAAATGACAGACATGGGAATATAAATGCATGCTGTGAAACAAAAGAAACAAGGCGTCAATTTTATTGTTGAGGGATCTTCATTTGACAGTGTTGAGTATCAACCATTCATACATGGACGTGACTACAAAAGTTGAGGACCAGTACAAAACGGAAAATATGTCACATGCAGGAAGACAAAAGTTTCAATCTAAAGTCAACTTTAGTTTTTTTGGGGGGAAGGGTGGGTGGGTGGGGGATGTCTTAGCCAGAACTAAATTCCTTTTTCTTTTAAATCAAACATCTGTCTTTTGACGGCATTCCTCAGTCATGAAAATAAGCATGTGTACGCTAGAATGTTTTTGGCCTTTGACCTTGTATTATGAAAACTGTAACATGCTTACATTTCTTTAAGGTGCCTATTCTTACTCGGGGTGCAAATAAATACAGGTACAAAAGTTCTCAGTGTGTCTCTGTTTTTCTCTACAAAACCGTGGGTGTATAGTTTAATTTTTTTTTCAATATATGTTGTTTTAGCATGTAAAATATATATTCTAGGATTAATTGGTAAAATGCGGCGGGGTATTTTATTCAAAGGGTTAGACAGGATCACCACAAAACCTTTGGCATAAAAACCTCGAAATCAACGGTCATGTAAAGACAATAGAATAACTTGGGCGACCATGTTTTGTTTTCGGTCAAAAGGCATTTTTTTTTTAATTTGTAAGCGTCTACAATTAACATTGATAACTTTTTCCATTTTGGAGCTGAAAAAGTAGCATCAAAATGTTATATTGCCAAACAAAAATGGTTACCTAAGTTACACTCCCGTCTTTACATAGCCTTTAATTTCACAAAGATTGATGCGTCCTGGTTTGAGTGCGGTTTTCTCCAAATTACCAAGTCTTGTAACACCTTGTTTCTGAGATATTCACTAGCAAAAATAATAAAGGTGATTTGCTGCCTTTAATTGCTCACAAATGACATCCGTTCAAGCCACTTGGAAGGGTGACCTAATTATAATCCCTTAAACTCTGTAATAACTTTGCCTACTCACTTACAAACAATAAAGTGGTTCTGATCAGTCACATATGAAATAATCCGCTAGCCTGTCAAAGCGCACCCAGTGAGGCTTTGACTATGAACGGCTATCTAAGCATCACTTCTAGAGACCACATCTAACAGCCAATTAACTGATTGACTCCGTAAAGGTTGTACTGACAGAAGGACACTTTTTTATCTGAAACTCTTGCACAGATGTAACCACCTTACAGTGAAACAATTTGGCATGAATAATGATTAGTACTTCATCATCCCAAAAGTAACAAAAGCTCAATTTCACTAATTTGCAGGTCTCAGGTAAGCCCCGGCACCTTAAGAAACTGTGGTTGTGTCACGTACACAAATTAATTTGCTATGTCCGGTATCTCCCCAAATTATAAATACACTTCTAATGATCCAAAGGACTTATTTTCTTGTGTGCTATATTTTATGAAAGCTGACAAAGTGGCATATGAAGACTAAAGCACATCCAATGATTTAAAACTTAAAACCAATTTCATGCATCTTGGTCACAGTGAGACATATCCAAACTGTCCATCTGTGGTTATATATTTTTTTCTCAGCACGACTATGCCAAAAGATTAAGTATGTAGATCAGCGCTTTTTATAAAGTACTAGCTTAAAGTTCAGTTCAGATCTGATCATTTTTGATCTGCTTATCGCTTTTGGGTCAGTTTAGGGTATAGCTGATGCTCACGCTAAAGCACATCCAATGGTTTATGCATGCCACAGACAAGCAAGGAAAAGATTATGGCACTAGGTCAAACTTTGTCCTATCCTATAGTGAATTTTTTTTCAGGTCAGCTGAGAATGAACTGTTCCCCCCGCGTTCTTGTTTGAAGCAACCTTTATTCATGGCATTCGATATTAGGCTGCGTTAAAGAAGCTGGTGACTCCTGATATAAAATGAATAGCAAAAGACGAAAGCAGTTGGAAAAAAGTATTTCCTTTCTGGAGAGCCATATGACCTTGATCTCACTTCTTTAAAGGATGCAAAAAATGAGACTTAAGCCAGGCTACAAACACGGCGCAACACCATGTAATTTATTTCATAACTTAAGTTTGACCCAAAAATCAATGGCCATACGTGACTTAAACTTGGAAAAAAGACATCAGTACATGGTCATACATGAGTCAAAATTGCAACAAAAAAAAAAAAAAAAAGTAATTAAATGTTGGGGTTTTTTTTTTCTTTTTTCTTTTTTTTTTTTGGTCCTTGTGTGTCACCATAAATTCACGCCTACAAGGCACATTTGTGGTTAACTCACAAAGAGACGATATGTTTATTTTAGATATATTGAATACTATCTTTAAGAATCAAACATAAAGGCCAAGCATGGCATGATGATAACACATATACATACTTTAACATATGGTATCATCTAAGAAAGCAGTCCTAGTTGCACACCATCAACTTTCTGTGAAGGGGGGGGGGGGGCTTAAGGTAATTAATTTATCCCTTGTAAGATTAAATAATTAAGACTAGCCATGAAAGACAGCACTGTACACCACTGATCAAAGCTGCCCCGATGATTAAGAGGCTGAGGTTTGCGTAAAAACATGAGAGAAAGGAAGGAGAAGAAAAATGGAATTCAACAGGACGTCAGATAGAAAGGGATAGGAATCTAGTCTAGTTAGACTGGGGGAGCAATGAAGGTTAGTACAGTGGAAAAATGAGTTGTGCAGTGGCTACTGCCGCAGGTGAATGCATGACACAGACAAGCAAGGAAAAGATTATGGCACTATTCTCAACCTGGAGTAAGACCCTCGTGGCTGCTTCGGCTGGTGATTGAGCCGATGCATGGGAAGGAAACCACAGGACTAGAGTCTCACTGTGGTTGCTGCCAAGGGCAGAAACAGACCACGTGGAGAAAAATACTGACTGACAAAAGTAGAGGGCCAAGGGCCACTGGTGCACTTAGGCCCCATGTATTAGAGGAATGGAGCAGAGATGAGTGTTGGTATGAGAATGTTTTTTTTAACAAGTGTGATTCAAGAGTTCTGTCATACACAAGAAAGCAAATATAGACATTCTGGTCATTATCATTCATGATAGGTAAGGTATAGGGATTGTTTAGTATGTCAAATGAATAAAGGTTAGGGCCATGGTATTAGACATCGTGATATCGTGATAGTTTCTTTGTGATCCAATGCATCGGATCATGGCATTGAGTAACAGAGTATCAGGATACTTTCTAACTGATTCAATGCATGATTTTAAAACACGGTATCAAGAGCCAGAAATCCTCTTGATCTACATCTTCTCTCATAATCTGCCTTTTATGCATATTTCTTGTTTAACAGCAAGCATTCAGTTAAAATTCTTATCTAATTTTTCTTTTTATGTACATTTCTTTTTTAAAATACAGGAAAAGTTACTTCCTGATCAAAGTTTTCTTGATTGTTTCCCAATGCTCAAGGGTAGTTTCACACATAAATATACTGTTTAACACTCCCTGATGGCGTCAAAATACGTATTGGATCACAAGATAAGTATCCGTATATGTATCGGATCACAGCATACCTGGAAATTCTCATCTGTACTAATGAATCAGTTCTGGTATTCAACATCAGATAATGTAGAGCATTTACAAAAAATTTAGGTAGGCTAATGGTAGTGGAAAACAGTCCGTTTCACAGGAGCCGACACAACGTAGGTAGTTTATTATACATGTTTAAAGTTCACTGTTTGTTTGACAGGTAATTTTCCTCAATGATCAAAGTTGTGATAAGACACTATAAGGGGAAAGCTTGTGCCCCATTTGAAATAAGTTTATAACAACACTGCAATGGAAAGGATCCAGGTTTTTATGTCTTTATGAGTACTTCCATAAATCTTTCGCTGATTGAAGCGCCATATTTCTCTTGAAATTCTTGAATAGCAATGTGTATAGCGTCAGTGTTCTCTCAATTAATTACATCTCAAACAACCGAACCAGCCCCAAAAAAGAGTGGCTTCCACAACCAACTCATAATATCCCCCCCCCCCCAAAAAAAAAACCAACATGCAAGAAGCTATCTAACTTCCTGAGTATAGACACAGTGATTGGCTGGTTTCTCTCTGGTATATGGGGGTGGTGTTTTTAATACCTCTAAGAACAAGTTGCAGATAGTCTACATGACAGCCTAGCTAATCCGAAAAAAAAGTCGCCCTTACCACATTAGATATAAGTGTTACCTATGCTGGCCAGGTAACCCTGAATAGTTGCTTATTAGGGATGTTCAGAATGAGCAGAATGTGTAACAAAGCTTATCAATGTCTCTTCATTCACACTAGGGGGAAGATCCTCATTGCTAACACCAAACCTTATACAAAATGTGGAAAATCACTCCAGAATTGTACATAGTAGTAGTGGAGGCACTTAATGCTTAGTGTTGGCAATACCTGGCCCTGGTGTCTAAATAATGAAAAGATCCAGGATGATCTCGTGGTGTGATGCTGCTGTTTGTTAGAATACCTGAAAAAGAAACAAGTTCCCTCTGGGAAAACCCCTCACTTAGAACATTACCATGAAATGGTGACCAGATAGCTTTCTGGTCAAAGTTGTTGAGAGCAACATCAGTGGTGAACCTCTGAATACACTTCATGATAATAGAATAATGAGATGTTTTGCTGTTGACTGTGCACAGTACATAAGTTCTCCTGATGTCAATATGTTTTCTGGACCACTGAGAACCCCACAGGCAGATGCTGCGCACGATGGGATATAATTTTAATAAATCCATGGTGCACTGCTTGGAGTCAACATTGGATAGATAATACTCTTCCATTCTCCAGGAAATAGTTTCCTGGATCCCATACCGTAAACAGTTCCCTATTTTTTTTTTTTTTTTTTTTTTTTGCTGACAACTGAATGATTCACATGATCGATCAACTCTTCATCTAATAGATCGACATGAAGAGGAGTAGAGAGAGAGAGAACAGAGAGGGATGAATCACTTTTTGAGGGTATAGTGTTTTGATTGACAACTTTGCCTATTACTGGTGAGGTGATGGTTCTGGGTGCAATGCTGATTGGAGGTTTAGGGGCACCTGGGGAAACAAATGTGCTACGTTTTAAGTCACAGGCTGCATGCGTAGACTCGTGGCAGTTTTTGCATATATGGGCATTGAAGCAAGTATTTGCTTTATAATGGCATCCTTATCCTTCATCACAGATTTGTTTTCTCTGGAAACAGTTAATGGATCACCCTTGTTTGTCACACGTCATTTGGCTGGCTTGCTTTGGTATTACTATAGGAATTTTGGCTGCTGTTACTATTTAACATATGACCACAGAGAGAGGTGTCATGAGATACACTTCTACGTATGTTGCAGACATTTGCTCTCTGGCCAACAATATTACTGTACAGGTTGCTAACCTATGTGTCTCAGTCTACTGTTAAACCTTTTGCCAGTGCCACGGCCACTTTGGCAGAAAACGTTTTTGGTAATCATAATAACTGAAGCCAGGGAATTCAGAGTTCATGTCTATGTGTAATGGTATATACTGATTAAGCTCTCCCCTTTGCTGGGGATACACAGAAAACATCACGTTAGTGTATAAAGTGAGGGCCGTCTCAAATTCATCTTAAGTCAGACTTTTGTTTGGCCAAAAGTTGCACAGTGGTTTTACAGGCATGATGTCATCCCCAGCAGGGTTGGTGCGCTGTATGGCGTTACTTGTTAATCCTGGGATGAGGAGAGCAGCCATCTTGATATCCTTTCCCTATACAACCTGTGCCTAAAAATTTAATGAAGCAATGTCAATCTCGCACAAAGCATCTGGATGTATTAACCATGACGACAAAAGAGGATTACTTTGCTGTTAACCTCTTGAAGATTATACACTGTTGTCAGGAGGAAAAAGCAAAGGTAAAGTTTCTGTACCTGGTAGGACACTCTGACTAAGAAGACTTCCATTTGTGCTGGTACCACCTGCTTTAGTATCTTTTGCAGTTGGTCGATTTTACGAATTCCAAGATAGGAGTTATTTCATCTCAGAAACTGTCCTTGTCAAAAAAGCGCCAGCCAATGTTAATTCTCTTATCTCTGATTCACGATCCTGTTGAACTGTGGTCGCTAAAGCATCAACATGTTGCTTGACTGATTGCTCCTGTGTGGACGAAATACTGCTTCTCTGGGGTTTCTGCCTTGAATATTGTGGTTGAGCACAGGCCTTGGCATTTTCCTTTCCTACTCAGCATGCTTTCTGCTGGTTAAAACCTGACGTGTTTCATGGTGCACCCAGGCTTAAGATTCGACCAAATATAGTTCTTACAACTCAAAAAGAAGTTTGAAATTAAGTTAATGCAAGCGAGCAGAAAGAAAACCAATCAGTGCTAAGGTCTCCAAGTTTGACTCATTGGACACTTGTTGCAAATTTTTACAGGCGTCTGCTCTTCTACACGTCAGCAAATAACACTGTTCAGTCAATACACAGGGGTGTCACTTAATACGGTATTGACTTCCCCTATTTACCCTTTGCTTTCACAGTACATCCCCATGCAGGACCTCTTCAGCCACAGGGTAATAAGGAGCAGAAACACTTCACCTCGATGCCGAAGCTGCATGTAAATATTACAAGCTGTAATATTTATGGGACTATAAAAATTGATACTCCCAACACTCCTCTCCTTGCAAGTGAGAACACAATGCAAAGCTGATACCGAAGTTGTATGTGCACTGGTTCAGGTTAATAGAGGATATATCAACACTTGAGCTGATGCCACCACCACATGGGGGGTATAGTGTGAAAGCTAAGGAGTGTCGGATACCACACCACACCAGTGAGAATTATCGCGGGCAGCTGATACCGCACCTGGTATGAAATTACCTAATATCCAACTGACCAGACCCCTGTATAGTGAGAAAACGGAATCAAACACATATAACAGGACAGAACATTTTTTTTTTCAAATTCAAGTCAAAGTAATATTAACAGTCTGTTCTTTAAGACAATAATGTTTAAGTCAATGGAGTCGACACTAACACATATGTCACATGCAAACTAGTACCAGCTCAATTAGAAGCAACATGTTTAAAGTGTGCATAACAAGGTAACTCTACGTTGTTTGTCCAAGTTTAGCACAAGACGTTACTTGAAGTGTGACCCATCGCAAGTGGGACATGGTGGTAGATGACCATTGTGTATATATGACATGAAACTATGAAAAGGTGTTATGGCACCCATGGCAATTCTCTAGATTATTCAATCAAGTCAAATGTACAAACTGTTCTTTTGCCACCAGAAACACACATTGTAGTCCAAAATTCGTGTTCTCTCCGCATAAATCAGGTGATGAGTCAGAATATTCAATTTACTAAAAATAGCACTGGATAGTACATGATGCTTCACTACGTCTTTAGACCCCTTTTACGACGTAATACAAGGGATGAGACCATGTCATAACACAATATTTTATATGCCAGCAATGTCATTTTCTCATCCTGGTCCTGAGCTATAATCTATATCCATATATTGTTCCTGTTCTTTATGGACTTTCTATATCTGACCAACTTCCCCTTCCACAAAAAAATCCTGCCCCAAGTCTGGCTGGCACGAAGTCAGTTTACTGTGAAGCACATATGGATATACAAATGTGTGTAAAGGGTGACCAAAAATAGCCATTTAAAGGAGCCCTGTATGCCTGGGGAGAACTTGCGTTACCTTTTACTGTTGTTATCTATTCAGGTCCTGGACTTCTTTGGACACAGGTTAGTGTTTTATTTTTCTTAGCTACGTAGTAAAATATTGTAAAATCGATCCTGGAACAACTCTGGTACCTTCTTTGCCATATCTCAATCTTCTGGGATGAGACAATGAACTGAATAACTGTAAGACATGTCTGAACGAATGTCCAAAAACCAAACTAAAAAGAACTAAATAATAATGACTCATTAGGAACTTCACTCTCAGCAAATACAAGAAGATTCAAATATTTATTCCTATCTTCCTTATTTTCCAGGTTCTAGATCTTCATCTTTTCTATTGTTGTTTACCTAATGCTCCCTCACTCACTCGATGGAATGCAAAAGAAACATTCTGAACTATGCCCAATTCTTTCATGTCATAACTCTGCCCTATAATAGTCCTTTGTTTTACACAATCACTTTTGGTAGGACTACCCCAGCAATGACCTGGATCAAAGCTCCTGCAACTGACTTAGTCATGATCTTCATCAGAGCATCTGCCTCCGATACCATGTGGTTACATTCATGACTGTCAAACGGTAACTATCCCCTCACACAGTCTTTGGTAAGGCACAAACTAGATCATCAGTTACTTTGTCAAATGGATTACCACATGGAAGAATATTTATAACCGGGGTAATCTTAAATTGGTTTGGTTTGCAACCCAAGTGACAATAGTGGAACATTTAACAGAGTTTCACTTTATATTATGTATTTTAAGCCAAAATAATGAACTAAGCAAGCACGCTAGCAACAAAATAAATACATTAATGAATTAATTAATAGTTAATTTATTTATTTGTCTATTTATAAATTAATTATTTAATCAAATTACATATTCTGAAATGTTACGTCCAAGACACCTAAGATAGGTACAGCGTGTGACACACGTATAGTTCCTGCCTGTTATCAGCAGTAAAACCACTTTATGTATTTTATGCTAGGTGTTACTGAAAAGGGACTTGTGGTCCCCCCCCCCCCCCCCCCACTTGTAAACCTAATACCATTTCCACTTATAAGTAACACTCAAATTTACCAACTTCCTGGAGATTGTATCCTGCTGAGTGAGATCAGTTCTCTGATCGGGTTCTAATTTCTTTTCCTACAAACTCAGTGCCACTTTACATTTGTTAACACAAAGCAATGTGACGAATGTACCATCCAATGCAATATTACCATCAACTTTTTCCTCCTTACAGACTTTTTTTCTTTACTTTTGAGACTTTGGTTTAATTGAGACCTGACTTATATACGCCATTTTGATGTATAGCCTGTTCTCACAAGAGATTTTATTCAAAACTGCTCTGAACGTTAAAACAAGTCTCTCGTCAAAATGACTGTAGAAATTTGACACTAAGAAACAAAGGGCGTTTGATGTGCTCAATCCGTCGGTAATATAATGCACATTGAAACTAAAGTGTTCTGACAAGGGAAGTTCAAATGTACCTACAGTGTCAAATTGATTTGATGTGTTATCATATTGTAACTGTGCATGCCTGTGGTCTTTAGGTCAAATCTCAAACAGGCACATTTCAATGCTACTTTGTTGATATATTGCATGAAGAAAAAATATACTGGTGATGCTATCCTACAAAACGTGCAAATATTGTAACATTAGAGGAAATGGGCATTTCAAAAGTAAAAAAGGAAACAAGAACAGATGTTATCTGGTGTTTCCTACCATGATATCTGTAACCATGGTCACACACATGCCTGCTACCAAGCCAATGCGGTCAAAATGGTGACCATCACCTTCAAGGGATAAGAATCAGAATGATGCCTTTGAGAAAAAATATTTGAGAATTAAAGGCCATGATCCTGAAGCTTCCTTGTAGATGTATTTCGTCATTAGGTTCAGCTTATTGTATCACACGGTCCTACATCAAAGGCTATATGTAAAGAGATTGCCGATGTTTACCTCCTACCACCTCACATATCACGTTGCAGAAGACCCAGCTTGAATGATAATAATGTAAGCTAGGAAGTACGGGCTTGTGAAAAAACACTGTCAATCCAAAATTGTTTAACCATAAACATTGACAAATTAAGTGACAGAAAACATTGTTTGCAAGTGGCAAGAAACAGGTAACCTTCAAACTTAAACTGAGCACCCAGTGTCATAGTGTCAGTGTTCTCAAAATGATATCAAAAGAAAGAAGCAGGCATGTCAGTAGGTGTACAACAAGGGCATGACATCAACCCTCCAGTTCTTGTCACAGTGATGCAAAGCTGCCCTCTCAGGACTGTGAAGCACGTAAACATCTTGGCTTGGTCAAAAGTATTCGTGTCCACAACATTCGTGTCCGTGCAACAGTGCTCACCAAGCAAAAATTCCTTGACATATAAAACGATATTTCAAGGCAATTGGCAAAATTGAAGAACAATAGCATGCTGAATGTGTCCAGAACTTAAGTAGGTTATGCAAAAGCAAAATCGTACTCTGTACTATTGCAAAGGTCAAAAGGACACTGGACACGCTTAAAGTTGCAGGGATAATATTTGATGTTAAAAAGTTAACTAATCAAGTCCGAACTTACAAAAAATAGAAGGAGAGCCGGATCACTTCAACTATACTTTGATCTGAAGCTTCTGAACAAGCAATTAAAACAATTAAAACCGAATCCTTACACTTACCAACATTAACTGGCGCATACAATCGGCTGGCGGGCAAGAATCAGCATGGTCTTTTTATAGACGAGATGCTTATCTGCATGTGTCCCAGAATCGGAAGAGTTATATTGTGCAATTTATATACTCTACAGGACCGGACGCCTTTTGCCTCATACAATGTGATGCATATTTGTCCGGTAAGGTTTGTATAAGCACACAAACATGCTTTCAGTGATGACCTAGTCTGTTTCATCACAGAAAACGGCATTGAGTTGACAGAAGATGACGTAATTAGGAAATGGCATAGAAAGAGCCAGCATAATTATAATTTTTATGTACAGAAGGTAAACTTCACATTGGCGCAAGCGCTGTGTATTCGAAATATCCTGACACCTAAGGGCATTTTTTGATATAAAAACAACGTGGAAGCCATCACCGTCTTGTTCTTTCCGGTGGACAATCATTCTTTCATAAGGTTGCAGGACATACGAAATCATTTGTCATAGTATATTTCCAATAAAATCAAAGATAATTGCACCCCTGGGAGACCTCCTAAAGCAACACAACCCATGGCACACAGCAGAGCTTTCTCATTAGGGTATCATAAGAGTGTGTCCCCTACGGAAACTTTAGCGACTATATTTTTCCAAACTTCATACATGGTACTTCCAAGCCCTTGCTGTGCATACAAAAATGAATTATGTTGTATTTCCGAAAAATATGAGTTGAAGTTAAAAATGTAGGTGCCATGTGTCCAATCATTCAATGTTTTAATGCCTGTCTATGTTCCTATTTTGTTTTGTCTAAATTTTCAAGGTTGAAAATATAATATTACATATGCAGAACCAATAATTTGGCAAACTTTAAAGAAATTGAAAAAAGCTAAAAAAAAGAACAAGTTTTAGCCATCTGCTATATTATGCTACAATGCAAATCAATGTTGAAACCTAACTAACAAGTTAGTACAGCCAATGTAACCTATATTAGTTGTTATAGCCATAACAGGAGAATATGATAACAAAATCACAGTTAGTTTAACTTTGAATACCAAATCAAAATACTCGGTTTGTCTATGCCATGTACTTTTTGTTATCTGTGATCACAATCAAGTAAATATATCAAACCTCATTAAATATCGGAATATCGCTTAAACCATGCTTACTGCCATCTACTTATCAAATTGAAAATTATTTGCTGGTTTTCTCCATTCGTTTGTAGGTATACAATTTTGTCTGCAACAATTATCATGTGCAACAAACACATATAAGATTCATAACTAGGCCCGTACGGTATTGTTACAATGTGAACAAACTAATCACCACCAAATAAATGACACTCAAGGTGGCCTAATCTTTTAAGTTCTGAAATATAGATGACCAGCTGCATGTGCATTTTGGGAAACTACTGTGTGTGACCCAACCACGTGCATTCCCCTAGCAGACACGCTGTAAGGGACATACATGACAACCACAGGGGGAGAAAGTGACCCACACCCGAGTGAAAAAGGAAAAATGTTATTTGGTCACTCACAGAAAACTTGCCAAACCGGGAGGCAGGCTGGAATAATTACGGCTCATAACAATAGCAGGTATAGCATAGACACTAATTCGATAAACAATTTTCAAAGGATGGCCCCACAGCATGAGAAACTAGCATCAAACACGTGTGCATACATATAGACCATTCACGATAAATTACTCGTTGCTGATGACTGGATATTTGTGGGAGACCAGATAGTAGTCCCAAAGAAACCTTATGTTAAACAGTATTCACTAGTGTCAAGGTGAATCTGAAAAATATAAAAAAACAGGATGTGCTGTCTCTAATACTAGAAAAATATGATCAAAAGAATCGAGTTTAAAGTGGCAGGCTGTGAATATTTCGCTATCTAAAACAACCAAACAGGAGGATTATGATTCTGCATCTAGTAGCAGATGGACCATAGCAAACACTTGCAGCTGATAGTATGATGTCCAGGCATTAATAGTAGTTTATTTTTTCTGTAGACAACCCGCTGCCCAACTACAAGGCTGTAAGATAATTGTCAGCAAAAACTGTGAAGAAACAATTTCTGGCTTGAAAGACATATTTACTGCCTTCCAGACGAACGTACCAATGATAATATGCCTTCTTGAAACAAAGACGAGCAGTTTGCCACGTTATAGAGATTTAAGGCAACCTTGTTGACCCCAACACACCCTCAATCAAATTGTCTGGGCAAAAGACTTGTACAAAAGGACTAAAACTGCATTCAAGAAAGCCACTCCAACGAGTGAAATACCCGTGCATTGACTTTCTTCACTACAAAAAACATCTACACGCGGGTTGAGACATTCATCAGCATAACTGTTCGGGTCAAAGCTGCCCAGTGCCAGCAGCCATCTGGAATCCGAAAAAGGCCAAAGCAAAGGGAGCTTAAGAGAATGCCAGAGGATACAAATTTCCTGTCATGAGAGAGCCTTGAAGCCTTTGAAATTCTTACTGGTGTGCGATGCGATACATGCACACAGGTGCGTATTTTGGCAACCAGCCACAGAGCTAGGCAAAATACACAGTGGAACATCATCCTCAGAATGCAAACCAGAACATTTCATACTGTGACCCGTTGTGCAACTATCTCAAACAGAAAAAAACGTGGCAGGTGATATCATGACGACAGCAAAATCCACACATGAAAGCAAGTCAACGGCGCCATCTCATGTCCATGTGATCAAGTTATCGATCAACTATAACCAACATATGACGACAAAAAGTGACATAATAACCTAGACACATAAAAATGAGTCAGCAAATATATATCTTATGTATGTTTCCTAGTGTCGATGTTTTAGGGCCAATATCATCGCCGCTGAGATGTTCAACGAATGAAATGACGTGCTGTATAACCTTAGCCTCAAATGACGTTATCACCGTTTGGTACGCAATTAAGGACAAGTAAGAGACCAAAAACCTTTGCATGGCCGATTTTGAGATTTTAACGGTCTTTACAATATTAATGTCCTTTCTATAAGTTGTCAAAATGTCAAGCTTTTAACTAAAGTTGAAATGTGAGAAAGAAAACACACACAGGCATGTGGACACCCTGACGTCCTTGTGTCATACGTTTGGTTTTCAGCCGCCAAGTGGAACAATGCCATCCGTCAATCATACTTAACAGTCTGTCACGTGGCTACCTGTAGCAACGGCCCATGGCAAAAGGTGAGTGGTATCACTGCAGCACAACTCTGAATCAGGCGGCATGCCGATAGTATATTTGTGAGCAGTGAAAAGATGCAGCCATGCTAAGATGTCATAGCCTTGGTGGTTTACTTTGTAGTTATCATGCTTGTTGTATGTTTTATTGAAGGGAGACTTTAAATGTCTAGGAGGAGCGGGAATCATCAGATGATGTCCATTCTAAGGCCGTGCCGCGATGGATTACCCCAGTGGTCCTGCACACTAAAGACAGGCAAGGCATAAAACAAATGGCAATTTAATCAACAATACCCAGGCACATAATGATATTTTATCGAAACCCAGGGATGAGGAAATAAAACTATTAAACGTACAAATGAACACATCGAAATAAGCATAAATGTAAACAGAAGAGAAAACACACAAAATAGCGATACAAATTTCAGGTTGGAAAGACAAATGAAACTCATTTAGATAACAACTACAAAATAATTACAAACTAACTAAGAAAAGTGTACAGGCAAGTCTAACAAGCTAACTACCTAAAGTATTCAGATAGGAGTAAATAAAATAACACTAAAAACGGGATGAAGAAGTAGGGGGCGGTAGAACAAACCTGCCATCTGTTCATTGACCACAGGCGGCCGTAGGCCACCCCACCGAAGCAAGGCAACACAACTGTCGTTGCCAGGCTTGACGTCACGGGCCCGAAGGGACACCTCAATGACGTCACGCTTTGAAACAAGATTGTCGCTGTCGCCGTTTGACAGATCACTGAATAATGTTTTGCCCCCTTTAAAGTTTTTTTTCTTTCGTGTGATAGGTCAATAATTTAATGACAACCTCACCAAATGGGACTATGTTTACTACGTTTTGTACAAATATCAGCTGAACTTGAGCAAACTGTATTGTTTCACAGGCAAATGATCAACATCAATGGCCTTTCAAGCTTGTTTATCAGAAAGGATAATAGGATGGGAACCCCACCAAGAATGGTTATTCCAAGAAAACGGCTAGGCGAAATTTTATTCGGTTAACACCTTTTGGATTCTGTAATGTCTGAACTGCCAAAACGATTCACCGATTTTCAAAATTTTGCTTCGTTCTTTTTGTATGAAATGAAGAAAATGAACATCCTGGAAATCAAAGGGAAAATTGAAACGTCAAACTTTGAGGATGGATAACAGAAAAACTAAGCCAAACTTAAAAAATCGCAAGATGGTCTTTTCGCCCATATGTCAGGATTAAGATACAAGTGTAATTTTAATTTTATCAAAAATAATTAGTGACTCATATCGACATTTATGGGGCAGATGCTTTGCGGTCAACTTTCAATTGTTTATTCAAAAATGAACATCACAGCCACCCAAATACGGAACATGTAAATTATTTGAAGTATGACGATTACACACATATATAATTTATTATCCTAACGCAAATACATTTTAAGCTAGGATTGATTAAAGTGGGATTTATCTTTGGTGTCTTAAATGTCCTCAAGACTTTGTGGTCTGAAGACATGAACGTGCACGTAGCATGTACCAAGTTGTTCAAAGTTGATACAGCAATAGCAAATCTAAGAAGAGTGTGGTGGCTTTAAGACAAATGCAAGTGTACGATATGTCAGACATCATAATCCAAACAGAGAGTTTTTATAATAGTTATCTCATGAAAAGTGTAGTCCTTTTGTATCACACTTTTAACATTCACTTGCAGAATTAAATATGTGCGGCAATTATCATTGCTTTGCTATAACAAAGGCATATACGTAATTACAATAAGAGTTGAGCTAGTTATCCAGGACTGAAAACATATGTTAACTGTCCCAGTAGCATAACATAATGATCGGTCTTTAAGTAAAGCAAATTCCAAGTATTTAATTTCCTGCGACCTATCACTTCTTGGAAACACATTTTTCTAACACATACTAACCTTTGTAGGTTGTGCCATGGCACATAAATTATATGAATTGCATGATCTGGCACAGTCTATTGAGCTTAATGCACTTATGCTGACTGACACTTGACGGTGACATAATTATCAACCTGAGCTTTTCACTATTGATAGCCTTCAACAGCCAGTCATACTAGAGAACGCCCTGTTGCATGTCAGTAAACACGCCATTAGTCTCCAGAGTTCATTTTAATCCCTTGACAGTAAAGTGTGGGGCAAAGGCTAAACTGTTGTTTACGGACATGGACAGCTTGTGTTGTGTAACGGAGACCAAAGATTTGTCCATAAACATGCAATAGGGCGCTCACCTGTGTAGTCTCAGGAATGATCCTCTATCTCATCCACTGCATGACTTGACCAATGATATAGTGTTAAGAATATTCAAGGAGAAAACAGGTCACACACCTGCAAAAAGAATTACCTCGGTCCTGCACCAAAGTAAATTTCCCTGGTATGCGCAACCACAAAATGATAACTGACACGGGAATAAAAACTAGTGTAGCAGAGACGGATATTCCACTTGAGAATCATTTAACCTGTTTTTTGGCCCAGAACAAATCCATGTGGTTTAAATACGTGAAACTACAGTCACACTTTGTACACTGTCGCAATCAACAGCCCTCTTACGATGGTAGGAGACATATGTTGTAAAATAGTTGTGACATTTTGTTATTACCCTTAAAGATATGGACATTGAAGATGAGATGCATCTGAGGCACCGCAATTAAGTGTTCGGGTCATGCCTACAAGACAATATGGCATGAATAGAGAATATTTCTTTATGTTTCGACGTAGAATATAGTTGATTCGACGAACCAAACTATTTTGTGCTGCTGATAGGGTCACAGTGCTCATAATTGCGCTCCTGAAATAATGAGCTTTCTTTTTTGATATAGCATGTCCTCCAAACATGCTTTTCCGTTATCATAAACAAGTCAGGTAATATATCATTGCCGCAATTTGCTGGTTGTGCCTTCCTCCCAATGAAGATTAGTGAGAAATATGAATATAATGTTTTTCAGCATTGTGTAGCTTCTGTTTGAGCAAAGTCAGCGTAGTTAGGTTTCCTGTGGTACTGAGGTGTTTCATTTTGTGACCATGAAGATCCACTGTCTACAAAAGCAAACAGCTGTGCATAGTAATTGCCTCATTTATTACCAAAAAAGAAAAAAATACTAGATTAAGTTTATTAAGGTTTATAAAATGGTGTACAAGATTTGGTGCCATCAAACGGCTGCGCATCCCAACAAAGGTGGATTATAATTGTACGAAAAAATGTATTTTCAGTGTGCAGCAGTTCATGTTTGAATATAGGTAGCGGACTCCGGTTCCTTGCAGTACAGGGTTGTTTCATCGCTGCTGATATCGGTGCACCGTCTAACAGGCCATACGAGAACTATATACTGATAAGTACAAATGTGGGACCCTAATCAGAGCCCATTCTGTACACCTGTATCAAAACAGCATCTATGTGTTGTTTTGCATTTCAACTGTTAAAACTTCTTGACCTGATAACTATATAAAATAAAAAATTCTGTCCTCTATGACATTTTGATCTGTTAAATGCTGCTTACCAAATTTTAAACATTAGTTTTCATGATCTTTAAGACTAAAACATCCTAACATAAGCCAATGAGCAGTTAAAGACAGTAATCTTTTGACTCTGTGGCGATTCTTGTCTGTATAATCATCAAATGGCATGCCTCAGCATATTGTTTCGTATGTCATTTATTTGTGACGTAACGTTTACCTTTTTACCTGATGTGCCGAACTTTATAAATGATGAGCCATAACTAATAGTGACCTCATTCGTCCCTCTTTCAAGCTTTTTTCTCTACCTTTATTTCTTGAAATTGTATTCATGATTTATTCGTTTCAGAGTCCCAGGCATGCAAAAGTGCAATATGTTACTATGTAAATTATTTTCCAGCCGTGCGCTAAAATGTGGGTTTCCAAGTTCCGTGACCCCCTGAAACACATTCATCTGCCACACGCCAACCTTCGTGGTTTGTGTCGCAGGCATAAATTGAACGAATTACATGATCTGGCATAGTCTATTAAAATTGATGTCATTGCAGTGACTGACATTTGACTGGGTCAGACTCTTCCACATGGGCTGATAGCTATTGAAGGCTTTCAACATCAAATACAGAAAGAACGGATCAGGAAGGGTGTAAATCTACAAACGCATTCCTTTACCTTTATTCGTCGACTGGAACCAGAAACTTCTTTGACCAAATACCTATTTGGTGAAATCAAAAGCGAGCAGGATAATGCATTGATTTTTCTGTATTATCGTCTGCCTAGCCAGCCAGCCGAGATAAGAAATATTTTCTTGGACGTCTTTCAAATACCATTCCTTTTGGCAATCGAGTTAATCCTACCGATTTTGGAAACCATCGGTGACTTTCATGACTGATAATTTGAATAAGACTCAGATAAAAGTGACAATAAATTCAGTCACAAAAGTTCTCCTTACGTTTTTATTGTGTCTTATATTAATCAATTTCAACCTTTAAGTAAATCAATTTGCTCGAACGAGTCCGCCGATCCTTCTTTATATCTAATAATTAGACTGGCCTGGGTTGGTTCTGCATAACACGATCTTGCCGCCAATTTGCAATTCGCATGACGCTGTTATCCACTCAAAATGAGCTTTTCTTTCCTACCCGAGGGCTTTTTTTTCCTCCGCCGCAGCATATCATGTAAAGCATAAAATCTAAATGCGTATTTTTCTGCTATACCTTGGTATACACAATCCAATACTATGTGAGAGATGGGATTGTTTTGTATTGTATTGTGTAGCATTTATTAGACCGAAATCATCCTCTGCTCATACTGGCATTCATAATCTACAAAGCAGCAGATAACATTTGTTAATTTAGTTATTGATTGATTGATTGATTGATTGACTGACTGACTGACTGACTAACTGACTGACTTATCTATCTATCTATCTATCTATCTATCTATCTATCTATCTATCTATCTATCTATTTATTTATTTATTTATTTATTCATTCATTCATTCATTCATTCATTCATTCATGCATTTTTAGCTCAGCTTACTTGTCAGTCAGCTGAGCTTATCTTATGCTCCCCCGTCCGTCGTCCGTCAACAGTCCTCCGTCGTCCCTCAACAATTCACATTTTCGACTTCTCCGAAATCGTCAGCCAGATCCACTTTAAACTTGGTGGGGATATGGCTTAGGTGGATCTTTACCATTTTTTTTCAAATGGTCACGGTCCTGTATTTTTTGGATTTTTTATGATTTTTTTTTTTTTTTTTTTTTTGGTTCATTTTTTTGGATGAACTCTTAAAAAATATTCTTCTCCGAAACCGCTTGGCCATTGCTTTGAAATTGTATAGGGACACTTCTGGGGACCCCCATACCTTAATTGTTCAACAGATGGCGCTGCGATTTTTTTCTATTCATAATTGACTTTTTGTGCATTTTTGCTATTTTCGACTTCTTCTCCAAAATCGTCTCTCAGATTGTGCTGAAACTCGGTGGATATTTTCTTTGTGGAAGGGTTACACAAGTTTGTTCACCAGGTGGCGTTGCTTTGGATCCCTGACTTTTAACATTTTTTTTTTAATTCGGGTACTTGTTGGTCAATGCATACATACCTATTGTTTACTATGTAAGTCAATGGGAATTACAATGGTAGTTTACATTTTCGACCTCACCTAAAAACCTTATGCCAGATTCATTTCAAACTTGGTGGGGATGTGTCTCGGGTAGGGCTCTACCAAATTTATTCAAATGGTCAAGGTCCAGTGATTTGGGGTTTTTTTAGGATTTTTTTTTTTTTTTTTTTTTTTTTTTTTTTTGATTTTACATGCCTATTGATTATCATGCACGTCAATTGGGATTGCAAAGTCATTAGGGTTTGCAATACTATCACTTCAAACTTGGTGGGAGTGTTCCTTGGGTGGGTGTCTACCAAGTTAGTTCAAATGGTCACAGTCTAATGATATTTTTGGATTTTATTATGATTATTTTGGTTCATTTTTTTGGAGACCAACATGAGGTCCCCATGTCGTTTGAAGTAGATCTGACAGACGAGTTTGAAGAGGACTTTGGAAATTTGAATTACAATTGCAATTCCCTCACATGGTGATGTGTTTATCAATTGATATGTGCCCGGAGTGAAAACTTCCTAACAAATCAAGGACCCGCAGCGTTATCACCTTTGTGAAAAAGTTTGTTTCACCGTTCTGCCGTTAACATTTTCACCAAGTTTCAGCATAATCCGATGGCCCGTTTTTAGAGAAAAGGGTGAAAGTTATAAAAACACACAAAAAGTCATTTTAAAAATGGAAAACAATCGCTGCATTACCCGTTGAAAAATAAGATCAGGAAGTACCAAGGAAGGTCCACATGCAAGTTCAACGCAACAGGCCAAACAGTTAATGGAAAAAAAGTCTGATCAGAAAACAAACAAAACAAAACAAAAGCACACAAAAAACAAACAAACATGAAACAAAAAACAAAAACAAAAACAAAAAAAAAAGGAAAAAAAAACAGAGAAGACAAAACAGAGGCAAACTAACAAATAGCATGCATTACAGGTAATAGAAGCACTGAAAGATGACCATTCGGACAAATTCAGTAAAAGTTCCCTTGCCCTGGTATTTTGAAGTGAACATGGCTGATAGTTTAGGAGAAGACGGAAGTGTGAGTTATCATTGATTGCAATCTGTATTAACGTACCAAGTTACCAATGGGAATGCATGTTTTACCCTGAAGGTACTGAAATGTAAAAAAAAAATACTTGAAGATCAAGGATCGACAGTAACGCCAACGAGTGAAAACCTTTCTGTGACCTTTGCATAAGAGCATTTTCACTAGGTTTCAGCATAAGCGGACTGCAAAGTAAACTGGGTGTAAATCATGAACGAGTTAAACGTAATGCATAGGTTTTAGAGACCAAATTTAAATGTTTAAATGGAAATAATGGAACGCCTACACAACAAATGTGCCATGTCTTAGAGAAAAGCAGCATCGGTATATAAATAGCTGTACTTCGTCTGATCGCATCGACCACTTAACCTGTCAGAAAAATTATGCTATCAAAATTTATTGGCTGGATACAAGTGGAAAAAGACGATTATGGGTAATGGTTCTCAATAGTAGTAGTAGTAGTAGTAGTAGTAGTAGTAGTAGTAATAATAATAATAATAATAATGATAATAATAATAATCGCACGTGAAAATGTGAATTAAGTTGGTAAGCCTATTTAATTCTTGAAGGATGACCACATCAGATATCTGAAATAACTAACTTCAGTGCGAGGTTCGCCATATCTGCTTTTCAACTTTATATTTCATAGAAACTTTGCCATCAAACATTTAAATAAATAGGCTATAAGCAATTAGCATATGTAAGATATTCGTTGTGTTATCACTTGTGAAGTTTGCGAGATGAAGTCCTCTTTATCAGCATAATAATGCAGCATAAAGGTTGAGAAATACAACAACCATGTCATGTTGAAGCAGATTGGTCAGTCGTACTTTATCTGCACTTGGAGTGGCTAGCATCACTCTGAAAAATACATGCAGTCGGGGAAGAACGCACGGAGTCAAATTTACTCTGAACACTGAGTCTAAAACTCAGGCTTAAACAGACAAGTATATGTACATTGTCAGAATATGCTCCGCAGACACTTTTAGCCGAGTGTAGAAGCACACTATACAAACCTAGGCTGCAGTGACCCGCTGGGAGCCCAAGATGAATCCACAACATTGATTACAAGGTTCCAAAGGTTCCTCTAGGGACGGCCCAATTACCGCCT
Source organism: Hermodice carunculata (assembly GCA_964020975.1). Classification (NCBI taxonomy): domain Eukaryota; kingdom Metazoa; phylum Annelida; class Polychaeta; order Eunicida; family Amphinomidae; genus Hermodice; species Hermodice carunculata. The sequence goes on along the minus strand of OZ026622.1, from coordinate 22,845,665 downwards.
TAAAGAGCGTGATAAAACGCTTCATATGTTTGCATTTGCAAATATGGTAGGTTCCATTTAGAATTGCTATTTAGTCACTGCCATGGAGAAGGGATAACTTTTACCACAACCATGTTCCTGTCAGGTTGATATTACTCATATAGAGCATAAAGAAAATAAAATTATTGAAATTTTATTTGTGTGTTGTTCAATTTTTCAAAAATATAATTTATACAATATCTGTAAACACCACCCAGTTCCCCAGCCAATTAGGTAACATATATAGCGTGCATAGAATTTGACATTTTTGTGTGCCAATATATGCTAGTCAAACTGCTTGTGTGTGTGTTTTACATGCTGATGTGTGCCAGTATATCCTGGTGAATTCTGATGTATCCATCTGAACGTTTTGGTGTACTCTGGCCTGAGGTGATGATATGTAGGTGTATGTTAATCTGTCCTGGTGAGAAATCTGGTGCGATCGAGGGACATACTGGTGTTGCGCATATTCACAAATCTATACTAGATAATCAGAAGTAATATTGACGTCGGTCGAAACATTTGCAAGGTGACACCAAGGTGTTGCACCTAGTGCAAGTGAAGCAAAGCTTTCAAAAACCGTCTGTGTCATTTACAAGTCATTAACTGCCATATGATATTAACCTTTCTTTCAGCCTCGAAACTCTAGGTGCTTAATGACAGACATCCTACTTGTATACTGGTCAACGTTGTTTGGATGACTCTATTTTTTTGTTCAATAGAGGGAAAAGACAGGAGATGTCAGTGAACAACGGAAACAATAATCTACACTGTTGCGAACAGTTTTGAGCACAAGTATTGCAACAAGTAGGCCTGAATAATATTGCAAGAATATAAATCACAAAAGTCAATATCACATTATGCTCCTCACGATAGCACATTGAACTGCTATGTTGTGCTATGTGCTCTGTTTTCGGACTCGTGGTTGTAAGGGAGCTTTTTACCCTGTCAACTCAGCGGACTGACAAGTCAGGAGAACCATAAACTGGCAGGCGTACCATGTCTCCATTATCTTTGGTCAAAGTGGGAAATCTTGGCTTTCAGTGGTTAGGCGTAATATTTTTGGAAATACCACAGTGTTGCACATCGATATGGATCCCACAATATGTCCGAATGTTGGTCAAAAATGTCACATAACACAGGTTTTTGAATGCGACTCAGCTGACGTGCAATTTCTATCCGAACTTTGCGAGGCGGTTGCATGTAGCTACGCTATGTGCCAGATGGCCAATCATTAGTATACCGCTTGCTGGTCACCATATATCTGCGAGATTGGTATTATTCCCCATGATCAGAATCGGGCGAGTGAATATGTGTGCATCGCGTTCGATGCAATATGGAGCCCTATAAATGATGTATTCTGCACAGAGGAACTCAGAGTTGGCCTTGATTTGACTTAAAGGTTCCAAAAGATGTAGTTACAAAGAAGCTAATGGTACCGTCCTTCTAATGTCGTAGAGTATGATCGTTGATGGAGAAGATCTTTCAATGGGTAAAACGGAACCAGTGTAACTGTTGAGGTGACAACTATGTATGCATTCAGGTTTTTTTTTTTTTTTTTTTTTTTAGTATGTGTATACATACTCCATAATACAAACCATCTGTGTGCACTTCCAAAGAATATGTCAACTAACTAATTGTAAGTTACAGTTGAAAGACGCGGGTTCCGTACAGTGGCATGGAGCGTTGGTGTTCCCTGTGTTGCCCTGCACTATAGGTGAAATGTATTGTACTCTTTTCAATCGGTGTATGAGCTGCTGCAACATTACTATGAATTCGTAATCCAATAATCGACTCACTAACAGCATGAAACAACCATTCGCAACATACACCAGGACGAGATGGCAACGTAAAACTCTATGTCCGTTAGTTACAATACACATGGGACCACCTACTATCATAATATCATCTTAACTGGTGTAATGACGAGATACCATCGTGAGTGCGTTTTCAAGTTTATTGGACTTTAACTTACGTGATAACATGTCATGAGAGATCAATATCTAAATTTACTGTTCATGTTATCATCGCTATATGATGTTGCCTGTGTGTGGAGATCAGCCATTGTGATCCATGATCACGCGGTATACTTATAACACAAAGTCCTATTCCTCTTTAAATGCTGTGTGGTATACCTGATGCATTGAAGCTACCTTATATGAAATATATTTTGATAAACACGGTCGTCCAGTGGCTTCACATCCTCTGTGTTATTTGTGGTCAGCACCAGGGCACTGAATGGGGATTAGCATCACATATCAAATCTACCTGTAAATGTATACTTGCCCAATACTTAATCCAGCAAATTCATGGAGTGACAAAAAGGTTCTTTTGTCAAATTAATATTTTCCTAATAATTTTTTGTTTTTGTTTTTGTTTTTTTGTTTTTTTGTTTTTTTGTTTTTTTTGTTTTTTTTTTTGTTTTTTTTTTTTGGTTTTTGTTTTTTTTTTTTGTTTTTTTGTTTTTGTTTTTTTTTTTTTTTTTTTTGTTTATAGAACCTTTCACTTCAATTTCATCTCTTAAGTGAAACTCGCCTTGCATAGAGTTCCTTTACATGGTAACACTGTAATCAGGGCGATCATACACCCATGTTACAACGTGAAGTGTGACTGGGTGCAGTCAAATAGCCCACTTGAAGTACATGTACTTTTACCCCATGCTAGAGGTCTGTCCCCACTGAAGCTTTCGCACCACTAAATTGATTCTGGGTCAAGTATTCGACAACTATTAATTCAGATTACAAATCGTAGAGCACGTTAATTGGTCTGTTAGTGAGAAAATGCAGTTTTTTAAATACAGATACCGATCAGCTCCAAAATGTCTCCAAAAGTATCATAGATTTCCACACGGTTGCACCAGTCGGACAAAATGTTACCAAGCATGGCTGGGCTAACTGTTGAACATTTTGTGTGTGGCTAATGTTTAACATGATTTACCGCTACCTTGGTTTAAACATATTTTTCAAGAAAAAAAATCGACTGGAAAAGAGGGCATAGCCCTGTATTAGTCTTTTCTTCATTGTAATTGCTGTTCAGGAACACAGTAGGCTGCTTTATCATCATCATCGTCATCATCATCATCATCATCATCATCATCATCATCATCATCATCATCATCATCATCATCATCATCATCATCATCATCATCATCATCACCACCACCACCATCGTCGTCGTCGTCGTCGTCGTCATCGTCGTCGTCGTCGTCGTCATCATCACCATCATCATCATATCTTGCATTGTTCGAGTTGCTCTGATATACTAAAGTAAATATGTACTGGTAATCTTGTTTCCCACAGTATCGAAATCTTCTGTCAAGGTGGGAGAATTTAAATGAGATTCAATTTGGATCGGTGGTGTACGAGCGTCAGTGAACAAGGACGAAACAAAAATGTGTGAAACAGCTATGGAGTGAATACAGTTATGTGATATAACCAAACCCGTGTATGGTAGCGCTGAAAACTGGGTCCTTGAAATTTTCGTACACATAGGTTTTATTTTCAAATTGATGGAATCTATTATTTACTTTTCTAGTGAGAAAAGAAATGGTTTACGCAAAATGTAAACACTGTGGAAAAACATAACCAAAATTGTCGTCTCAAGAACATGAAAATTATCAGGAAATCAAGATTTCTATTACATATGTTGTTTGAAGGTGAGCCACTAATTATATAACGCCACTTAAAGAATACCAACAATCTGGGTTGTTAATGGCTATTATAAGGTCTATGAAGGCAACAAATCTGATTTATGACAGTACGAATGTGTGACGCAATATTTGGTAATAACAACCTGAAACTGTTTCACAAATCATTTGCCATAGATTTTAATACATATATACATATATATATATATATATATATATATATATATATATATATATATATATATATATATATATATAATCAGATTTGTTGCCTTCATATATATATATATATATATATATATATATATATATATATATATATATATATATATATATATATATATGTATATATATATATGCATTTGAATGTTCATATTTTCAATACAACTGTTGCTTAAAAATCATTTATCTCAACAGAAATTACGAAAGCAAAATCTGATACGTACACCACCCTGTCAATAGAAATGTGAAAATGTTGTAAACAGCAAGCTTTTCGCATCCTATTATGGGCCATATGTGCAGATACAAAAGAACTTCATATGATTTTTTTTTAATCCTCGTACCCTCGAATGTCACAAAAACTACAAATTACACAGACAAATAGACCACACTGGAGTAGTTTTATTTCACTGGATGTTGGATGCGATAGACGTTGGTTATTTGATGTTGGAAAGTTGTACTATTTTGCAAATCTACCCCACTCGCATGCGTCTTCAACAACTGCGACTAGGTCCTTCCGTTCTGAAGTATTTTCCCGTTACAATTTTAATGGCAATATTTCAACCACCCCAAAACATGCCAATCAATCAGCAGTATGAACTTTCAGGTGTCATGCGCAAGCCTACACCTTACGGTAAACTGCATCTGTTATTCCCGTAATCTAAAGGGCCGCTTTTTGCTCTCATGTTTTGGAAGCGTTACCTGATTACTTTGGCTGCTTGCTATAACACTCCGACATCAAACATAGGTCTTTGTTTTTTTCTCAGCAAAACAGTTTTTTCATGAATAAAAGTTTTTTTTTTTTAATGTGAGCATTACTGAGAAAAAGTTTTGTTATTCTCCAATCAGTACTTTATCTTTGAGAATCGTATATACTTCGGTCGGCCAATAGCATGTTCTTCTTGTACATCAAAAAGTAACAGATGACATCAGACTCTTCAAACCAAGGCATGATGGTTGGCGCAAGTGTCACAAATATACCAGTAGCATTATTCACTACCACAAGTATTTTTATGAAAACAAAGGCTTCCTGTGTGACAGTTTTGCAGCAGTTCATGCATCTATTCAGAATATATGGTTATTGTAAGTGCAGAGTGCTTTCTGTGCACATTGGTTTCGGACAGTTTCTGCAGCAGCGGAAGTTCTTTCGGTTATACCAAACTACATCAATAGCCCGATTACCTGTCCTCGCCTCGTTATAGTCTCTCGTGTGTGTTTGGCGTAAACCTGTACTTGCAGTTCACTAGTTGTCCTTTTTTTCTGCTAGAAGGGTTAATGATTTGCAGGGGGCTTCCCCGTTTCCACGTCGCTTTTAATTGAATAAAATAATTTTGAAAGTTACATGCCGATAGACAAATATTTGGTTTATGTCATTATAGACCTCTAGAATTATATATTCCATACGGCCCAACTATCACAGCAAGCCTTAGCAACCGCCATGTACACATTCACCCCCTGATGGTAATTTGTCTAGGACTCTCTTGTGTTGGACGCACCTGTTTCTGACTTTCATATCTATATTTATTTAATTGTCATTCATTAATGACCTCTTAAGTTACAAGACAAGTTGAATTTGATGTAAATTGCGAAACATTTATATGCACAAACTTATTGTTCCTTGTTCCCGGAAGTGAATATTTCTGAGGTTTTCCTTCCGCTTGCACCAGAGCCTTATCAGACTATTTGAGGGGAGTGTGTGTGTGTGTGCAGCTCATAAACTAAACTGCATTCAAATTTTACTTGCTTATACCATGAAATTTGCTGGCGCTTGTTGGAAATGTGCCTGTAGCTGAAAATGTGTTTAAAAGAGTCACTTTCCCAGAGAAATAGCGAGTTGAAAGTCTAAAATCTATAATGCTGGGAGCCTAAATTTCGTACAATAGCGTCTACCATCCGTCTAAAATTGCCGTGGTCAGAATGCACCGGGTTTATTTAAGTGGTCATGCGCTAACCAATTGCGTTTCTGTGATAATGAATGCAACTCCCATTCATATTTTAGTAATTGTCCAAAGCTGACCCGACAGTGAACAGGTGAAACTAGAATTTACTCCGTCCGTTTGGCAACGTGTAAATGTTTCACAGACCTCCAGGAAAATAGGAATGTTTACAGTGCAATTGTTAGTGTATCACGGCTGAGGATTCACGGAATAATCAAGCCAACATGTCCAGCTAAATATATATTACAAGTAATACAAACTTCACTGATAATTAGTGTTTTTTGTCTTTGTTTGCAAGATTTTGGTAGATTATATATATATATATATATATATATATATATATATATATATATATATATATATATATATATATATATATATATATATATCATGTGTTCTTTTAATCATTCCACTGCAAAATCATATGATGTTGTTTGCCTACATGATGATCATCGTTTCCTGTATTTTACGCTTTTTATGATGTTTTGTACTTTGTAAAGAGAGGATACCATACAAACAAATGATAAACTGATCCATGAAGGAACATATAAAATGACTGCCATAAAACAAGAATTGTGCACGGACACCTACCAGTGTCCATTCCGTGCATTATGTCACTTTATAGAAATAACATCAATATCGTTTATGACGTGAACTAACATAATGTGTGAGTTGACGGGACATGATCATTTACACGTTATACATTCTTTCTGTAGTTTTATTCACACTATGATAAATTTGTTATCACTAAATATCATGGACCAAACGAACCTATTATCACTTCAACAGTTATGGTGGGTCCACGCACGGGTACAATGGGTCTCTTTGGCTTTCCTGCACAGCTCTCACAATTAACGTCACACTACCCACTCCCTTCAGTTCAATGTGTTCGGTTAATAATTCGCAAGCCTGCTGTTGCATTTGGCCACACTAAAATAAAGTTATTTTGCATGAAAAATGACAAATCCGACTGTTAGTGCGACTGTTCAAATTGTACGAAAGCCACAGATAGGCTCCCAGCCACGCTCTTTACCTAATAGAATAAGCTCTGTATGCCCGGTTGCGTTTTGCAACACTTTCTTTTATCAGCCCTAACCAACGATATCCATCAAGCTTTCTGCGGTATGGTGCTAGCCTGAAACGCGTAACTGCAGACCCACCAAAGACATCAATTACTGATATGGGTGTGGGTGTGTGCGTGTGTGTTTTTGCGTGTGCGTAGGTGATTGTGGTTTGTGGATGTGTTCTTCGGTGGCTCTGGTTAAAGATGTGGATGGTAAATGGGTGCTTCACCTCCAACAAAAAACAATATTTATGATGCATTACCCACAAATTATATATTTCTGCGAAAGTCTCTCCAGGCGATAATTGGATACACACTGGTATTCAGTGTAAATCACAAATTCCAGATAATGACTACCTGACTGCTGAATCAATTTCAACTTGCAAACTGACATATGGAAAAAATCTGAACGAACCCGTACATTCTGGCATACTGCTGTGTTTAGCATGGAAGGTATAGCAGAGGAAAACCATTGAAAACAAGCACCTCAGTATCAGGAATGCAAATAAAAGTTCACTTTCGAGATAGCCGTCTTGACATGTGTCTTCAGAGGTGTCCACACAGTCCGTCTCCATACAAATGCATGGTTTTAAAAGGACGGAATTGATATTTACATCATTTGGTCAGTTAGTAAATCATTGACCCCGTCCCTGAGGCTGTGATCAATAAACCGACGCATCCCTAACACTTGGCAGATAATCCTAGTGTGTAACAACCAGTGCTGCTCGAAATTGCTGCTTTTCTGACATCTTTCCCCTGTGCCGCCAGATAACGCTCCATCACTGAGTAAGTTCAAAACTTATATCTTCTACCCACACTGACTACAAGCACAAACTGATTATTTATGTCCTGACTGCGAACAGCACTCCTTGTTTGGATATAAAGGATTGTCTGATTGATGGTCCCAATGTGCACTTTCGTACCTTACATTTGCCAATTTGCTGGAACAGCCATTTTCTTCAGTCTTCTGGTCCATGTGCCACTTTTATGCTAAAACCGAAACCAAAACCATTTTTTTTTTTTTGATTTCTTATTATTTTAAAGTGAGTCTGTACTATGGCGTGTGATGGTTGTCCTTAGGATACTTTGAGCTCGAAAATTGGAGGAAGAGAAGGATTTTTGGTGCCCTCACGCACATATAATAGGGTGTAAAACAAATCGCTATACAGCTTAATTAACAAAATTATGTATGTATTTAGTATTCAAGAAAAAATACCTATACCTTAAGAGGAAAAAACGTCGAATTCAGCTCAAAGGTTCAGTATTTCCTTGCAGACAAAATTCTCCGTACAATAAAACTAATGTGGGGTACCAGGATATCAATTTAATGAGGCAGCTAGGTGACACTTATCACCATTTAAGCAAAACACATATTATTGACGAAGATAATACATTTCCCTTGTTGTGATTACACAGATACAAACATTCTGGAGGTGCCGAAACAGTAACATGTAAGAAATTGATTAAAACAGCTGGTTTTCTGGTCAGTACTTTAATGGGCAGGTAAATGCGAAAATAACGTCTTACTGAGCAAAGTAAATTATCAAACATTCGCACAGAATTACATATATATGTGTTTGTGTGACAGCTAGACTATCACATGGCACAAATTAACTACCTCGTACAGACAACTACAAAACAAACAGTGCTAAAAAATGTGTAAGGTGGTATATATATACATACATACATACATACATACATACATATATATATATATATATATATATATATATATATATATATATATATATATATATATATATATATATATATATGTGTGTGTGTGTGTTCAATATTGGGCGATTTAATTATTTTATACCCTGATAATGTGACTGTAGGCTGCTACCTACCAAACGTCTATCATGGGAAGCAGTGATAATCGCAACGGAACCAAGTTTAGTGTACATTTATCTATTTTGGTCACCTTTATTTTCAACAAGGCTCTAGTTACAAGTGCGGTACAAAATGATGCGATTGTTCCTGTTCTAAAAAAAAAAATGGGCTAAACCCTAATAGTGCTTCTAGCTAGCGTCCAATCACGGTTTGTTCAATTTATTCCAAACTAACCGAATTTTCAATTTATGTACCTCGTAATGTATTTGAAAACCATTTCGGATTTAGAGAAAAAACTGGGGATAGACATGGCTACGGTTATGTTTAATTTGTATTTCTAATCGTATATTCTTTTTTGCCTCCATTTTGTTAAGAGATATAAAGAACATGTAATTCAATCAAAATTAATAATTCATGCAACAGTAAATGATATAAACAGTGGCGTCACAAAGAATATATACACAGTGTAATTATGAAATATTCACACACACACACACCCCACCACCACCACTACCCGTGGGAGGGCAGGACTATAACATCATAGGCTGATTACGCCAAATGCGTGTTCCTTGCAGATTAACCGCTCGCATTACTTTACGTGTGATTAAGTTCTAACTTAATGACATCACAAATACTGCTGGGGGGAGAGGGGATGCCACCCCCTCCTACTGGGTTAACATAGGTTGCTCTAAATATGCCTTTATGTGGAAAAAATATGGACGTTACATGTAATATTATGCAACATCAAGATACCTTAAGGTACGCCTGAGCAGTCACACACACACACACACACACACACACACACACACACACACACACACACACATTCATATGTCCTGAAAACAAAGCAACCGCCAGAGAGGTGCAAAAAGTGTGTTTCGTATAGGGGCGCCCATGGGGCTTTATAAAGGGGGCCATGGCTTATATCAATATGAATCTACAATGCCATGACGTATGGGCCAGTCCCAGCTGTCTGCAGTTGACAGGGGCAGAATCATTAGGATGTTGGAGGCTAGCATTTCCCAGCGGGAGGATGCCAGGGTAATGGTGCTCCAGAGATGTGAAAAGAATGGTACAATAAAGCAAACAAATTCCACACACACATATCCCTCCTAATACGTGCATCATGTTGAACAAGGGGTGGCATCCTTTTTTCCCCAGCAGTATATTATAAAGGCAAAGACTCTCCCATTTATATATGCAGCTTGTATGCTGAAGAGTGCTTTGACTGTACTTACCATTGTGAACTATTTTGTAAATTATGTGGCACTTTTGAAGTCACTAGCTGGCGGTTTTACATAAATGGTATAGTAATATGTTGGCAGTTGTCAAGAATATACGGCAAGTGAGCATTGGGTTTAGTGATGTGGGACACTTCTTTTGATTCTCCACACACACACATATACATTTTTGGAAGGCACACAACATAAAGATTAATTATGTTGCACAGTAGTAGCGTTTATGGGCCACAATGTTCACAAACAATAATCATCAAAATGTATAAATGTGACCATCATCCCTTGATACAAATTTGTCTTTAACCCCTGCATTTTAATAAATCTTAATGTCACGTTTGTGGTAAACTATATAATACCCAATAAATAATTATCTATGTCTACGCTAATTGATATCGTTTGGTAATATGTCATATCGATATGTATCGGTTTTATTCATTATAACAGCGATGCTCTTTCTCACAGTTTAATAAGCGAGGATGCGCATCATAGGTTTCAGTAAGATCGCAGTTAGCTTAGTTCATTGACATAGGGCACATGAACGCAATAATACATCATCACGTGTTTGTACTCTTGGAATCACCAATCCCATGTTTATGTATTGTGTGTACCATATATTTTCTCATTGCTCAAATGTTATATTGTAAGTTATATATAAAAGTTCACATGGTATAGAATGTGTAATCCAGATGTTCTTCAACCATGGTTGTCGGTTGTAACTGTTTACCTTCTTCTTTCAGCTTTCTGTGTGTTTTATGTTTCCATATTTCAATGTATTTCACGAGTATTTTGTGTACATTATCGGTGCCTTTCTTTGTTGGAGCTCTCCAATACATAAACAATTCAATCTGGCGGACTGTCATGTATTTTTTTATTCCCGGCTCTCCAACAATATAATTGCCATATGCAAATATGTCACAATACTGTTACGTCTTACTGCATCAATTAAACTCGCACCTTTCCGATCCATATTAAAGTGGAAGTTATCTTAGCTACCATGCGCATGCTACCGTATTATTAAAAATACCTATCAATTATTTTTTTGTACGGCATTGAATTTGCATGTCACTTTGTTTATGGCCAGTTACTTCCAATATCGATTTCAGTACTTGGGGGTACATTTCATATGTGGTTATGTTCAGTTTCTACAACTTACATTACAGGTATTCAGATACCTTTTCTTACTCTGTATTTTCAAAATGATTTCACATGTAACGTCAGTTTTACTAGCTCCTGTGTCAGGAATTTGTACTATATTTTCTGAGTTCTTTCTGTATGTTCGTGTTATTCATTTTGTTACCATGGTATATCGTCCGAGTTTTTCCACACACCTATCAGCCATAAACTACACCATACATTTGACTACCGACCCTATAACGCACATCCAAACTAACACCTGTTTTCTGCCACTCACTTCTGGCCTTTCAGCGCTTATTGCACACTCACAGCTGCCCATTGTTAATGCCGTTTCTCCCTTCCCTGCTGTCATCCGCCATGGGGATTAGCATTGATTATTACAGAGTGGCAATTGGACTTTTTCACAAATGTTGGTCAACCACAAGAAAGAATGACTGCTCCAAGAATACTGCTGAATCCGAAATAATCCTTTCTTTCTGCTTCTCGCCTTAGTTCCAATGAACGTGATTCTACTAGGTTTCACGTGTCTACAACACCTACTGTCAATCTTGCGATTTTTTTCTCAGTCCTGCATTGATGTGCATCTAAATCCCGGACAAAACTACCCCTCAGCAAAAAAAAAAAAAAAAAAAATTAACTTTGTTATTCCAACGCCCGTAGTATTAAGAGTTCGGGCAAACTTGATGAACTTTAGTTATTAGCGCAAGTAAAAAAATTTTGATGTTATCACTTTATCAGAAACTGGGCTTGATGCGAATTTTCCTTACCAACTCCTCTATATTGACAACTTTCAACCTCCATTTAGAAGAGACTGTCCCACAGGACGAGGAGGAGGGGTCCTTACATATGTTTCTGCTTCGATACGTTGCCGAAGGCGCACTGATCTAGAGGATCTGAACTCAGAGTCCATCTGCATTGAGATGACAACAAAACGTGGGGTTCTACTGAATGGAAATTATCATCGACCTCCTGGCCAGCCTGGTCAAATACGGGATGCTTTTCTTGAGTCTTTGAATACCTCAATTTCTACAGCGCTTGAAAGCAACCCATACTCTCTCCTTATTACGGGCGATTTTAACGATAGATGCTCAGACTGGAATTCACCACATCAGAATAGTGACCTTGTTTTAGCGCTCTTCGACGTACTTCTTCAACCCAACCTCTATCAGCTTATACAAGAACCTACAAGAACCACCGAATACTCAAAAACCCCGCTTGATCTTATTATCACTGACTGTCCTGGCCTGGTACTTAACATTGGTGTTCTTACTCCTCTTTCAAATTCTGATCATGCGATCGTATTCTGCTCTCTCTCTCTCTCACTATCACACTTTAAAGACCGTTTGTTCAAACGTCATATCTGGGATTACAATCAAGACAATTTCCCTGAACTTAATTCTACTCTCTTATCAGCACCTTGGAACACAGCCCATGAAGTCTATGATAACCTTGACGATATCGTTTCATACTGGTCAGAATTGCTTTCCACTGCCAAGGAATTTGTACCCTTAAGAGAGGTCACCGTAAGACCCTCAGACAAGCCTTGAATTACTACTGAAATAAAAAAAGCTTATTCGTTTCCGCAATCGGGCATGGGAGCGTTTTAAGAATATAGCTTACATGCTGCGTCCCTATACATTCGAGGTTTACATGAAGGTCGAGAAGTTTTACCAGTTTTACAAGAAGTCACGCAACCATGTACTTAACAAAATTCGAAAATTGACGCGTTCTTACTTTAATAAACTACGTTCTAAACTGGAGTAATGAAATAAATCCAAAACAACGGTGGCGCTTATATAAGTCTGTCTTGGGGTCTAAAATCCACGAAGATATTCCACCAATAATTGGAAACGACGAAATTTTATCTTGCAATGTAAAAAATGTGATATTCTTTAAACCTATTTTGCAAGTCCATGCACAAAATCTTCTGACATTGACTCCCCACCAATGCCGTAATTTAGTCACTGCACTGAGTCTAGACTAACTGAAATCACGTTTGGTGAGCAGGACGTTATGCAAGTATTATTGTCTCTAAGTGTTACTTCTGCACCGGGCCAGACAATATTGGCAACATCCTTCAAAAAAATACTGCTCACTCCATCTGTAATCCTCTTACAAAAATGTTTAAACTTTCTCTTAACCAAGCTAACTTTCCCTTGTCCTGGAAACGTTCCAATATTTGTCTTGTCTTCCAAAAATCTAACTGACAAATACAAAATAACTATAGGCCAATATCCTTACTCTGTAATGTTTCTAAAGTCTTTGAACGCATAATTTTTAATGCCCTCTATGAATATTTAACTGCAAACAATCTCCTTACACCGAAAAAATCAGGTTTCAGGGCAGGTGACTCAAAAATCAATCAACTTGTCTACCAACTTCATATTATCTGCAACGGCCTAGAGTTATCGAAAGAGGGCAGAATGGTATTTCTTGACGTCTCTAAGGCTTCCGATAAGGCATGGCACCCTGGACTCTCCAAACTCAGGCAGCTTGACATATTGGATCATCTTGTTACCAGGGTCGAAAGTTATCTTTCTAATCGCCTCCAAAGAGTTACCCTTCATGGTCAATCTTCTGCCTGGCTTATCACCCAGGCGGGAGTGCCTCAGGGCTGTATCCTCGGGCCCCTCCTATTCTTGGTTTATGTAAATGACCTAGTGGACAATCTCAATTGCGAAGTGAGATTGTTCGCTGATGATACTAGCATACTTGAAATTGTCAATAACACTGTTCATTCCTCACTCCACCTGAACACCAATCTCTCTCTAATACATTACTGGGGCAGGCTATGGCGAGTGTTATCAAATGCCACAAATCACTATTTGTTATATTTTCTGTGAAACGAGTGAAACCTCATCATCTGCCGGTTTTTGTTACGTGAGTCTCCGATTCCTGAGGAAGACAGTCATATGCACCTCGGTATCACCTTGAGTGGTGACTTATCATGGCAAACCCATATCACACGGATTACCAATAAAGCTGGTCAAAGAATTTCCTTACTGCCTAGGTTCAAGTATAAACTATCACGCAAATCCCTGGTCAAACTATATTGTTCTATGATCCGTCCAATCCTTGAGTACGGCTGTGCTTGATTCGACACCTGTGGTAAAGTGCTGTCTGATCGCTTGGAATCGATTCAGTACAATGCCGCTAAATTTTTTACAGATGCCTTGAAACATTCAGCACATGTTAACTTACTTCTTGAACTTGGATGGTCAACTCTTGCAGACAGACGTAAATACTTCAAGCTTGTCCTCTTCGACAATATGTACCACAAACTGACTCCTTCTTATCTCTCTAATCTAGTACCTCCTCCTCCTGTTGGTCGTGCTCTCCGACATTCAATGTCAGTGCGCCCCGTTAGATGTAGAACATCGCGTCTGTGTGACTCTTTTCTCCCAGATGCTATCAAACAGTGGAATAACCTGCCTTCCGACATTAGAGATTCGCTTTCTCTACATATATTCAAACCAATACTTAAAACTACTCTCTTAACCACAGACACTGTTCCTGAATCCTGTTTCCATGGTGACAGATTTCCTAATATTTGCCACACGCAATTACGCTTAGGATTATCTAGACTTAACTCCGACCTTCACAAAATTAAAATCTTACCTGACCTATCCTGTGCCTGTCCTTATCCCACTGAAGACTCCAAGCATTTCCTGCTCTTCTGTTCATATTACCTCGTTCAGAGAAACAAATTACTTAATACTGTTATTCATTTGTTTGCTCCGGGGGTCATCCCGCATCTTATAATCCATATTAGGAGTGATAGGTTAGTTGAAATATCTCTCCGTGGTAGTAACGAGCTTTCTAACTGCCTAAATATCCAGCTCTGTGATGTTCTACATCAGTACATTATTGATACCAGGCGCTTTAACGACTAAATGTTTCCGTTACTGTTACTGTACTGATCTTCGGTTGGACTATGCAAATTTATTTGTGTCACACCTTTTTCTTTATTTGGTAAATATTGATCTCAATTCATACTGGTATAATTTGTATCTTACAAGTAATCAAATCTTGATATTCTCACAGAGTTTACACAGATATAATACATTGGTAACATCTGTACTGTCATGTGTGTCTTGTACATACCTACGGCGTGTCTCCATGTTCTGGAGAACCCATGTATTACCCATGTACGACTCGATGTACTATAGGGCTATCCAGACTAGATTAAATATGTTTGAACTAATAAATGAAAAAAAAAGTGTGCCTCAAATTTTGAAATTTTGTTGTTGTAAGTTGAAGGGGTGGCACATCAAAGGTAAGCCACCTTTTATCAAAACGACAAAACGGAACAAAATAAGAAAATCTGACACTTTTTTTTTCATTCAATACATAAACTTGAGTTTGCTGGAGATTTGAGGCCAATATCTCCAGTATTGAAAAAGATGAGGCTGTATCTTCGCTAAATTATAATGATCACTTGTGTTATTGTTAAACAAATATTGCAACCAAATGACAAAGTGAAATTGGAATGAAAAGCATCTTCGGTTTGTCAGCTTTCTGAAAATGTATAGTTTACTATATTTTATATTTGAATGCAGATTTATATTCAGTAATTTGTGAAAGTCACTGCTAACTTGCCGTACATCTTAAGATGAAATCGTACTTACAGTGAATGTTTTCGGGTTACCCGTGTTACCCGTCATGGAAGTTTCCTCTCACTTAAATTCTTTAATTTGTTTATTAATGATCTGCTGTGTCAACTTCAGGAAGCTAACTATGAAGTTCATAAGGGCGATGTAAAATACAACAGTTTTGCTTATGCTTAATATGATGTTACTCTGGTCTTGTCCATCGTGTCAGGTCTTTAATCTTTCAACAATATATATAATGGTTATGCTTATAATTGGCAGTTAAATTTCGGACATTCCAAATCCACGTTTGTGTTTATAGGTGGTAGTCCTCTCCTCTGTCCAGGAAAACCTCTCTCGCCTCGTTGGTCTCTGAGACAAAAACAAACTCGATACGGTGCACGAAATAGAGATTCTAGGTGCTACTTTATCTTCTAGAGGTCTTTACAAAAGCCACGTAAATAAAAGATGTGTTGAGGTGGCCAATTTTTAGTATGAGAATACAGGTATGAGCTACCCCGGTATGCATTCTCAGGCAAAATCATATCTGTCGAAAATGGTCCGAGTTCCCTGCTTTAAGTACGGGATGAACACTGTTAATCTATTCCAAAGTCATATCCCTCAGGTAGACTCTGCTCAAGAAACTCTTATGAAAGGCTGTTGTACGCTCTTAGTAAACTCAAGCGCCATTCTCGCCTGCTGAGGGCTTTGAATGTACCATTTGCTGTTCGTATAATAACGTTAGACACTGCTTCTTTAATTTATGGAGTGAGCTAGATACAGTCTCCTGGATGTTCAATATTTTCTCTTTAATTTACCCAAGTATTTAACCAGCGGGGAGTCTTTTCCGGGCCCGCTCTGCCACCGCCAGTATGAGTCTAAAATACCCATTTATTTACTGTTTCGACCACGGAAGGTCTCTGATTCAGCCGAGGCAGCGGCCTCTGATGGAATCACCGATTGATTAAAATATCTACTTTGAAGCCCAAAATGTAATCATCATAACTGGTGGGAGCGTCAGATGGTGCTACGGCTTATTAGTACTTCCTAAATCACATTCTCTTTGGCCTCTAATTTGGCGGGAGGGCCAGCCCGAGTGTCCAATAGTGTTACGTGGGGTGGTCGGATTCTCGAGTCGGCTCATCCCTCCGGGGTAGGCCTGCACCAAATTGTGATTATTTGGTATAATTCTCTTCTGTGTGGTCACTGACCACGTTATTTCATGCATTTTGATCTCGATGCAGCAAAGTATATACATTTCTCTGTTTTGTTTTTTTTTGTTTGTTTGTTTTTTTTTTTTTGTGGCCCTAGGGGATGGCGGGTTAATAGAGGATTAAATATGAAAACAATAATGATATTAAATAATGAGTGAAGGTATTTTTTGCAGAAAGTTTGCAAGAGATTATAACTGAGAACGGACACATGTGAAACAAGTTTTGGAGGAATCACGCAAAAAGTCAAACCTAAATGCCAATAGTTAAAGAATGCTTTGTGGACCTGCAAAACATATTTTCATGTTACTGGGCCTTTCTCCACACATACCTCAGAAGTCTATGGGGCCAAAATGTGCATCCACTTTCTGAAACGATAGGCTATGTGGCTCTGAAAACCTTAATTTAAATCCCAACTGCAACTGCATCGGTCATGATCAGCATTAACAAATTAGGTAATTCAAAATGTGCTATGTTTGTGGTAACCAAAGGACATTGTTTATTAAACATCACCAGGCTTTACTGTTATACCCAAAGTTAATCAGTAGGCCAACAGGCCTACATCAAGCGAATGATACGCTTGTGTAAATCGGCTGGATGTTCGTCTTTCGATATTAATATGTGAACAATTAAGATAGTTTTACTTTCACTGCCTTCATCCCCAATACCCGAATGAAGTATTAATACGGCCTTCAAAAGAAATGAATGTCCACATACATACATATACACGTATGGATATACATATATATGTATATATATATATAGAGAGAGAGAGAGAGAGATAGATAGAGAGAGAGAGAGAGAGAGAAAGAGAGAGAGAGAGTAAACACTAACAACTTTTTTATGTTCTAATTATACTTTATTCCTACAAATATCTTTACAAAATTAGCATTCCCCACTCGTTCTGAGGAGCACTTTCTATTCTGGTACTCAATTTACATCCAAATAACAGCAATTGAGAGCAAAAATAATTATTTTTTCAACAGACCTTGGCTCCTATTAGGTGATAACAATTATACGGCGGATATTACATCCTTTTGCAGATAATGACGTCCATGACTTGAGCTACTAGCACTGCCACTTTTTAGCAAGAGAAGGATATCGTTACACCCATGGAGAAGTATATCTGTCCATTACTGCAAATCACTGTTTAATTTTAATATCCGGTTCCGTCGGTATTACGGACAAATAACAACACAAAAAATAGGCTCCAAATTCCAAGATGGACACAGATTACGGCCCCATCATCTTAACGACAGTAACGTCAGCATAACGTTATACAGTGCCACTCCTTCAGTAATTATTCATGTAATCAATGAACCATCAAAATTTGGCAAGAAAAAATTATGTTATGAATTTCCATAGTACAGATGTTCCGTAGTGCACTTTCGTGGTTAAATTTTCTTATTGAGTAATTGTATAATTACACACTACAAAAATCTAACAACACTCTGCAGTTTTACATGCATGATAGCATATTGTGTAATTCATCTGTATAATTGATACATAGCACCGATTCCCTCAGTATCGTAGTTTCTCCTCTACCTTTACCAACACTAAGAAAGGCTCTTTAGATTGATGAAAATCTTTGTAAGGCTCAAATGATAATAACTTGAGTATTGTTTTTTTTTTAATGGCCGAAAAATTGGCGATGGCTTTGACAGCTTCGGTACCTGTCAGCCAGCCACCTTTTTTTGAAAACACTGCTTTCGTTACTGGGGATATGACAGTAGAGAGGCTTCGGCAATGAAAGTAGGAAAGAAACAATCACATCAGTGAAACCATATACCACCCGTGGTAAATTCACCCAAAATACCATTAAATTCAGCAAACATACACACGGATGATGAAAAAAAAACATGTATATGTGTTTATTACATAAACGTATTAACATCTCTTCAATATGATTTTGGTGCAAGGGGCTTGTATTTTTTTACATGACATTTAGACCTCATTCCCAAGGCCTCAAGCGTTCCTTTACTGTGACAGGTCCAAATGTGGTCACATAAAGCAGATGGAGCTGCAGCACACAATGCATTGTTCTTTTTTTCCACGTGGTGGGCCTCAATTATCTTATTTGCTTTGAAATAACATTCTGCACAAGCACTCTTGGTCCGGCATAAAATCCTGGATGTGTTTGACGGAGAACCTTATCAACTGTCATAAAAACTCGAACCAGTAGGCTTTTGTCTTAAACGTCGTTTCTGGCTCAGACGAGTTTTACACACCAGATCAAATAGGTTGGTGCGCCACAAATGACAATGTTTCAACCATCAGATGGACCACAGGGTCGCGCAGGGATTGCTTCTCAATCTTAATAGGAGCCAGATTTTAATGCCACCATTTTTTTTCTTCTCCTTTAATTGCCACGAAAAAAAGGTAACTGTCTATCTTACACACAGTAAACTTAACCTTTTCAAGGTAGTGTCCAACCTATTAGGCATAATATCGCAGAGAAATGCACCCCTGACGTAACATACCTATATACTCAATTTACAGGAGGTTTGGCAGAATCTGTCTGCGCTAAAGATGGATATTAAAATGCAAAGTTGTTGCAAACACTTGGCGTTCTGGGTGTTTTATATAATTTTGAATGTTCCTAAAAATATTCAAGATAAAACAGTCTAATGGTAATATATGCAGCCGCATAGCGTATCAGGAATTTTTCATAACTGTATCTGTTTGTTTCCAATAATGGTCCAAACAACGGAAATTGTTTTTGTGAAATTAATAGTTTTTTTACTCTTCATTTTTGATGGGCATTTTCAAAAGAAATAATTAATCATTCCTTAGAAAATTCTTAATAATTTATTTAATCTAGAAAATTTTTGGAGTAAGTCAGTATTTATTTGATTAAAATCAGAAAAATAAGAATTGGAGAAATATCCACGAGAAAATGATACTTAAAAGCAGACACCTATTGTCAGTGATCAAGATCCAAAGCTAAAGCGGTCCATAGACTATCATTTTAACATGGAAATTTTTTTGTTACTGACCTTCTAACAATGCCAAACGGCCTAGCAATGTCCCCGGCCGAAGGTAAAAAAAGTAGAATTGTGACATGGACTGAAGGTCCAAAATATACATTGTTCGTTGTTGGTGCAGCAGTGATAACCATCGTGGCCATGTCATTCTTTGCTCGGCTTCTTGCGTACAACGATCACGGGCACCTCGGCATTTTTGACTACATATTCACTGACGCTGCCTAAAAGAACTTTCTTCACCTTACTTCGACCTCGTGTACCCATGACTATGGCAAATGCATTCTCTTCTCTCGCAGTTTCCAAGATGGCTTCCCCTGCATTTTTGCTAGGCACCGACAGCACACTTCCCCGGAACTGCACAAAAAATATATAAAATGCTGCAATATTCCTGCCGTGAATATTCTGAACTTGGCGCTCGCCAGAGATAGCAATGTAAGAGAAACTGCAGAAATCTATAAAGTTGAAGTAAGTGGCACATTCAATCCCATGCACATGTTCAGACACAAATCAGCAGCCGAAATGTTGATACCATATACAGTATTTTGCAATATACGCCAGAATCAGAAATGAATCGAATTATTATTTGTTTTGTTCAAACTTTCAAATTGACAGGATTTTTTGTGAAGCATCATGATGCGCAAACAGTACTCATTGTGGGGACTTTATTGACGGCCTGTCAAAATTGAAGACTCGGATGCGGGAGGTGGGAGGAGTTCTGTCTATGCTCATGTTTTGGTTTTGAACTACGGTTCTCCTTTGCATGTGCTGTTTGTACTGAGTCGCTTTGTATCTATCGCCTGTATTTAGTGAAATGTCTCAAGTATGTACTTACATTTAGTTGGTGCAGTTTATGTTGGTATCTCTCTTCCAATTCAGTGATTTTGGAGTATACTTTTTCCAATTCAGGTTTCAACGATCCACTTTTTGCCAAATCTTTCTCTGCAATAAGAAAGATCATCGATCCACGTCTGTCAAACAGTAGCCTAGCGTGCAAAATCACTGACTATTCAAACTAAAGCAAATATCATCGCATTCTGACTGATCAAATTTTGACAGTGACTCTCTGTAGATTTTCACAATTCGTCTGGTGGTATTTACACGTTCTTACGTACCATGCTTATAAATGTGGTAGTACGACAGAAATTCTTCATTAAAGACTATTATTCAAAGCTAAAATGGGCATTCCAACATTTATGCTATTAGTCCATGTACTAATGGCTCTAATGTTGCCACACTCCGCTATTGGATCTTTATCCAATATTAACTAGAACTGGGAACACACTTATTGTGCTCTCAAAATCCCCGCGCAACAAAGCATTGTCCATGATTTTTTCCCAGGAGTACAAATATGCATACATGCATTTTTACTCATATGAATGAGTTCAAAAGAGCTGAAGTTCAACTGGTAATTTGCATAGGGTGGGGCAATCCATATTATGCTGACAAGTGCAGTAGTTCCCATTTGACAAGCCATTATTCCAACAGGCCACAAAGGTGGTAAGATATATACATGTAAAATGCTGCAATATTTCTGCGGTGAATATTCTGAACTTGGCGCTCGCCAGTGATAGCGATGTAAGAGAAACTGCAGAAATCTATAAAGCTGAAGTAAGTGGTATATTTTATCCCATGGATATGTTCAGACACAAATCAGCAACCCGAACGTTTTTACCATATACAATATTTTGCAATATAAGCCTGAAGCTGAAATGAATCGAATTAACTGTATCTTCTGTTCTGTTCAAACTTTCAAATTGACAGCACAGCAGGTACCCGTTTCTCAACAAAGGTGAAATAGCACCTACAAATTGACATCTAGGAGCTAGTTAATGTGGTCACATATAGCCTAAGTTATGGTATTACCATGGAGTGGTCTCTCAAAAGAGGGGCTACTGTATGAAGCATGTGAGCTTCTTACAACAGGCAGGGTAGTCTTCCAGGCTGAGTTCATGATCTTCCAAATATACACAGGGCGATATTGCTGCAGGCAACGTAGCCTTGCACAGCCACACAAAAAGACAGCCGTTTTTCAACTAGTCAGAAAAGATTATGTAACTTTTTAAAAAATCTAATGTGTTTAATGTTTAGAGAAAAAAAAATCATCATCTCAAGAACGGCTTGGCCGGTTGTTTTGATATTGCACATAGGGTCACCTGGGGTCACTTAGTAATCATTTTCCCACCAGGTGGAGCTACAGTTTTTCCTTATATTTTTTTAGAAATGTTTGTATGTTTAGGCTTTTTTGATCTCTCTTCAAAATTTTCTACCACTGCTCATGTATATATCTACACAGACTACAGTGCATGTGTTGCAATACTGTAAAAGCATATTCCAGTCTGCTCATGCACAACATCATCATGATTCTCTTGTCTTTCTTAACAGATCTTTTTGGCTGATAGCAATAAGTGCTTGCACACCTTTGTTACTCGCTTCCTCCCACAACCTGCACACATGAAGGCAGATACATCCTAAACTTGACATTTCAGGACAACACAGTATAAACTCCTGTGATTTCAATATCGGCGCATGGCCACGTAGTGGCGCGGAGATGATTAAGAACTGCAGTTGTCTAATATAGCTCCATATCTGTAAGCCATTGGGTTTCAATGTCATATTAATTGAGAAACATGAATTCAGCTCTACAATTACAGATCATTGGAATTTCCGTTTAAAAAAAAATAAAGGTTTATAAGATTTTTTTTTGGGGGGGAGGGGGGTCCAGAAAACGTCTTGCAATGTGGTCATTTTAGTGAATTAAGAGTATATCCTGTAAGTAACATATATTTTCCCAGATGCACATAGAGTGGCCTGGGCATTCAATTCAAACATTACCATTTTATTATGAGCAAAACTCCTAAACAGTTAATAAATTACGCTGAAGCATTATGCATTTTCACACACACTCACACACACATACACACACACACATTTATATATATATATATATATATATATATATATATATATATATATATATATATATATATATATATATATATATATATATATATATATATATATATATATATATCTGGAACCACTGCTCTTTCAACTAATGTTGTTCGTTTGGAAGCGATTTTTCGAAAATAAAAAGGATACAGAATATATTCAATAATGTCAATTTGCGCATAAAATCAAGAACAAAGGAAAATTTAAAACAACTTTTTTGTATGAAATTTCTTTTAAACATGACTTTAATTGTCAAGCAAAACGTAGTATTAGTACTCGTAATATCAAAATATAAACAAGTTGATATGCGCGATCAAACAAAACTCCTCCCCACATGAAAGGAGGTGCTATAAACGAAACAAATTAAAACAGAAAAGAACCATACGTTGTTTGAAAGGGGAAAACTGGAGAGTGGATATAGCAATTGCAATCCTATCCTGTCTACTCACCATATGTGCAGCAGCCCACCTCATTTGCATGTAATTGTTTTTTACATAATTATGTATCACATAACTGCTACACATCGCAGTTTCAGCCTTACACTTACTGTGGAATTCGTCATGTGTTTACACGGCCCTTTTTCATCGTCTCATTACAAAAAGCAGAAGACGCTGAAGTTAAAAATTGGAGCCACTTCTATGTCTAAGAGCATTATCGCGAACAGTTTAACAAATGCGTCTTTCCAGATCAGCGTCAGTCGTCAGTGACTTAGGCCATGTACAGAGTGCTATACAAACAAACGACACATGAATGTATCAAATCAATCGAAGTTGATCAATATAGAATAGTTTCAGATGATCAAAAGGGTTTTGTTAAGAGTCACACACATACACACACACACACACACACACACACACACACATATATATATATATATATATATATATATATATATATATATATATATATATATATATATAACACAAACACATATGCATATCCTTATGGATGGTTTGTGGAGATCTAGTTACTAACTGGCTGACCAACGTGACATTATTGGTCCCTGTGTTATCCCACGCTTGTAGACAGCGGCGTTCAAATAACGGTTCGTGCTTTGTAGATAGACACACTGTATGTACCCCAAATATCAACCTACTTTGTCTCATTCCAGCCTTTATTTTCAACCATGGCCAGTCAAGTTCTACATCTTGTTCCATACTTCGTCACATTGGTATAATATGCTTGTTGTTATTTTTTAGCCAGCACGTGCCTCACCCAACGCTAACCAGCCACCAAATTAATTTGTAAAGTGAACATTTCTATTTGATTTTATTAACGTATATTATCAACCGATTTCATTTGGAAATCAACCAACATTATACAATACGACGAGGGGCACTAAAACAAGATCATAAATGACAAACGCCATAAAGCTGCTTTTTCCAGCACAAGATTGGTGTGCTAATCAGTACAAATAACTTGGGTATGCTTTGGCCGCAGGCATCGGCATTTGGCGAAGACAGCAGCGTGCACCGGAAGACAGGGTGTTCGGCGGTACACAACGGCAGCGCTGCTGGCTACCGCTGAAGACAACCAGGGACTGTTTGCGCAGGGAGCAAACAGCGGCAGACATAGGTGCTCGGCGGCACACAGCGAGAATTTAGTTACAAACCAGCGACATATGGTGTGAAGAAAGATTAGCTCCAGTACACTGTTACTGTCTACATACATTTCTAAAATTAAAGAGCAATGTCCTGAGATAGTTCAGAGCAGTTCACATTTCAACCAGCGTGATTAGTTACTGGTAACACCTATTAGTCAATTGAATGAGATGTTGGCGTGAATGCAAGATGATCCTTTGTTTTCTTCAAACTTTCCCGACCACAGATAGGTTTGGTCAGTTTGTTGTTTGTTGTCGATGGATACTCTTGGGCCAAGCATAACAGCGGTACTTGTCGGTTACCCTGTGTCTGGTAACCATCACCATTAGAGGGATGCCAAGTTGGAGAATGAAAACGCATGACATAATAAATAGCTTTACGTAATGTTCACAGCATGGGGTTCTGTTACTTACGAGCTTTGCTGATGTCAAATCCTTCCGGAATGTGTATGATGAACAGCTCGTTTTCTGGATGATGGAGATATGTGGCATACCCTGTGAAAGATTATAACATTTTGTATAAATACAAGTATAAATGCGGTATTTTTGTATGATAAATGGTATTGATGCATTGATTATACTTACTTGAGAAACACAGGTGCTTCCAAGTTCATATATTCAATGGAATCAACAAAGCCTTCTCACTACAAGCTGCAATATCAAATTTGCAGTGTACACTGGTATATAATGACCAAATATTTTTTTCATGCAGGGCACCGAATATATGATGAATGAACAGTCCACCTGAAGACCTTATCATTTTTATTCTAAAGTACCTTCCACTGCGCACGCTGCTTCAGTCCGTTAACCGGATGTGGAAGAAACTGTACGAACTAACTAACCAAAACCTCACTTTATGGATCATTTTCAAATTTGATGATTGTTTGGAATTGAGCTATGCTCAACTGTCATATATTATAGATCGTTGTTCATCTGCTCTTCGATGCTTTGCAGTTCCATAATTATGCAACACTCCACACACCCGATTTGGACAGAACACTCACCTTCCTTGCACAAAGCCAGAATATTGTGACTCTGGATTTGACACAAAGTGACATATGCACGCTTCAGTTTCTTAAAGGACACGATAAGCTAGAAATACTTTTACTTGAAGGCTGCTCAAACTTACCTAATGAGGGGTTTTGCTGCTTAGAAAATACTGCCATTCAGGAGCTTCGTGTGGGCTTTATGACAATCTTACTGCAGACTAGCTTTGTTCTATAGTGCCTAATACATCGACATTTTTAGAATATACTGGGATCAGATATATCATTGCAGACCTTATCTTTATATTAAACAAGTGACAGAACTTGTCATGATAAACATTCCCTTGCATGGTGAAGAAGCCACAATGCATAAAACAGGGATCACGTACTACTATACCTTTTACTGGAAATACCTGGCCAAAGTAAAATGCTTACACAGAAAAGTGGAAAACAATTTAATTAGCTTCAATTTACCTTTTGAGTAAATTGTAACATTAATATAGTAAAGACATTCAAGTTGTGTTTAAATCTTTTCTATTGGGGGAGGTTTTTTTTATTTTTATTTTCTTTTTTTTTTTTGGTTTTTTTTTTTTTTTTTTTTTGTTTTTTTGTTTTTTTTGTTTTTTTTTTTGTTTTTTGGTTTTTTTTTATACTTGTATTTATACTTGTATTTATACAGTTTTTTTTTTTTGGTTTTTGTTTAATTAAAATTTGTCACATATAGCCTAGGTGACCAAGAAACAGTCAGAATGCATTACAACAAAATGCAAATATTGGGTCCATATTGATTGTGTTAATGCTGTAAATGTGAATGTCTGCATTGTGTGACAATTGTGCAGATTGTAGTTAAGGGTTTTGGGTCCATGGGGATTGTGTTAATGCAGTAAATGTGAACGTCTGCATTGTGTGACAATTGTGCAGACTGTAGTTAAGGGGAGTCTTCATTATTTGTATAACTAATGAACATTCCCCTAAACTACAATCTGAATACCTGCTACACAAGCCATGCCGACATCCCCATTAAAAAAGATATGTTCAAGAATAAAAAGACAAAGGCATTAATCTGAGTAATTTTACTGACCCATCTTTCCCCAAGTGCTGGTCCATCTTGGACAAATATTTGTCCAAGATGGACCACAAAACACTTGCATTATAGCAGCTCGATTCTCTTCCACATCTAGATGTTTGTAAAGAAATATTGTTCAAATTTATAGGCAAAAGACCAAATCTGATATCTAACAGGTGTATGTTCTTCCTAGATACCTCTGGGGTGGTAAAATTTAAAGAAATACCTTTAAGGGGTCCATCTTCCCCCACAATACGCTAAATTTGCTATATTTCAATGTCCTGTCTGAAGTAAAAATATGATAAAAGCGCAAAAAAACACACACACACACACACACACACACACACACACACACACACAGAGGCGTGTGGGCACCTGAACGTCCACGTGTCACTCTTTTGGTTTTCGGCCGCCTAGCGGGCAATGCCACCCGTCAATCATACTTAACAGCTGGTCATGTGGCTACAGGTAGCAAACGGCCCATGGCAAAACGAGAGTGGTATCACGGCGGCGACACGAAATCAGGCGGCATGCCGAAGGTGTGTTTATGGGAAATGGACATGATCTAAACATGCAAAAATGTCACAGCCTTAGCGGTTTACTTTATAGTTATCTTGCTTCTTTTGCGTTCAAACGAAGGAAGACTTTAAATGTTCAGGAGCAGCAGGAAATCGTCAGACGATGTCCCTTTAAAGGCCGTGCCACGATGGATAACCCCAGTGGCTCTGCAAACCAAAGAAAGGCTGGAAAAAAACTGGCACTTTAATCAAAAAGACCTATGTACATAATACTATTTCATCAAAACTCCAGGACGAGGAAATAAAAGTACAAACAAATACATCGAAATAGGCATAACCGTTAACACAGGAGAAAACATGCAAACTAGCGACACAAAACTCAGGTTGGAAAGAGAAATAACACTCAAGAAAATAACTACAAAAATAATGACAAGCTAACTAAGTGAAGTGTACAGACAAGTCTAACAAGCTAACTGCATAAAGTATACAGATTGGAGTAAATACAATAATCCACTATCCCTAAAAACAAGATGAAGAGGTAACGGGCGGACGACCAAACCAACCACCTGTCCACTGAGCACGAGCAGCCGTAGTCCGCCCCACCAAATAATACAGAAAAACATGATCCATATTCATTAATTCCAAACCCAACAATGACAGCAAAGAGATTCCAGACTTGCCAAAGCATCAACATTTCTTTTCTAACACCAATGTGAAGAAACAAATTTCACTCCTGACTTGAGACAGGCAGTCACCCATAAAAGGCAACTGGTGGTTTTAAACCGATCCTCTTAACCTTAGAAATATTCATCATTAACTGCAGACAATAGTTCATTTCCAAAATGTATAGGCCTAACTACCAAAAACACAAATTTCATTACTTCTGCCAAAAATAAAAAGAGACCTGTTAGGCCTATCAACTTTTAGTTCTGCCGACTTGTCAGTCGCCTAAGTTTACAGCAAAAGAGTAAAGTAGGCCTACATCGTTTTTGTGATATTTATGAATCTGGAACATTACAAACACACTCTACCTCCACTATAACTATGAGTCGGAGAACAAAGCCCACAGCACAACATAGCCAATGAAGTAATTTTCAAATAGTACAGAAAAACATGATCCATATTCATTAATTCCAAACCCAACAATGACAGCAAAGAGATTCCAGACTTGCCAAAGCATCAACATTTCTTTTCTAATACCAATGTGAAGAAACAAATTTCACTCCTGACTTGAGACAGGCGTTCACCCATAAAAGGCAACTGGTGGTTTTAACCCGGTCCTCTCAACCTTAGAAATATTCATCATTAACTGCAGACAATAGTTCATTTACAAGCAAAACAACACAACTTTCATTGTCAGGCTTGCGGTCACGGGGCCCAAATGGCCGCCTCCATGACGTCACGCTTTGAAACCAGATTGTCGCTATCGCCGTTTGACAGATCGCTTAATAATGTTTTCCGTACTTTAAAGGCTCTTTTATTCATTTGATTGGCCAATAATTGATTGACAACCTCACCAAATGTTAAGGAACGATGTTTTATCTGTTATGTACAAATAATATGTAACAGCCAGCCTGTGGAAGCTCCCGAAGGCAAAATTAAAAAATTTATTTCAATTTCATTTCATGTAAACACATAGGGATATTGTTGTGCTTGTGTTATCTATGAAAACGACTCGCACCTCGCTTCGCTCGGTGCTCGAGTATCTGTACGACGTAGCGGCGAGGCAGGGAACCAGCCAAGGCCATAGCCTGGGGCCGGTGAACGTTTATCTTTGCTTATCAACTGTCATTCCCTGAAGAAGGACCAATGATCCGAAAATTTGAGAAAAATATTAATAATTATGTACACAACAATGAACTTGTTCTTTCATTTTGGGTTAATCTGTCGCGGAGAATGATTCAGTTTTCATGGGTTGTAGACTGCACTTCCGGTTCCTGTTTGCTTCAAAAAACAACTTCCGTGCCGCAAGCAATTCAGGCCATCCACTAGCAAGATAAGGGAGCATGAATTAATTTGTTTCCTGTACGCACGTAACGGTTTAGCTCCCTTCGGGAGCTATCAGCTCAACTTGAGCTAACGACATTGTTTCAGAGGCAAATGATCAACATCAAGGGCTTTTGAAGCTTGCTTTTTTAGAAAGGATAATAGGAGAACCTAAGAATGGTTATTCAAAAAAAAAATGACGGGCAAAATTTCATCGGGTAAACGCCTTTTGATTTTGTAATGTATGAACTGCAAAAATTATTCAGCGATTTTCAAAATTTTGCTTCGTTCTTTTTCTATGAAACGAAAAAAATGAACATCCTGGAATATATATATATATATATATATATATATATATATATATATATATATATATATATATATATATATATATATATATTTATATATATACGATATATATATATATATATATATATTTATATATATATACGATATATATATATATATATATATATATATATATATATATATATATATATATATATATATATATATATATACGATATATCGACGGAAGAAGTAAACTTATGAATTGTGTTATTTTAAACCTGCTTTCCGAAAATCATGTTGATGCCAACACATTGTCATGCTGACAAATTATTTCGATAAACAGCTCTCCCTTACTGTGGACATTAAATGTGGCAGAAAGGGGCATGGGATTGGAAATCATATCTACCAATTATGCCGCGTCTAATCGTTATATAAATAAATGTTTCCAGCTAATTATAAAATTAACCGTTGAAGTGAGCATTAAATGTTAATTAATAATTATAAAATAATTAGCATAATTTAAAGGGTAAATCTGTACTAACAGGTTGGCATAGTGTGCCAAAATGCAGCTGTGTGGCTTACCTTAATTATGTATGCTAAATTATGTTGCTTTACTTACAGCCTAGCAAGAAATAGCACACATGCTTCGGCAAATTAAGAGCTCATGTGCAATTGCTGACATGATTGCTCACATGCCCTTTTGCAGCATGCCTGCATGTGCAACTGGTGAGTACGTGCACGTTCAATTAAAAACTAAAATCCATCCGGCAGAACCCTAACATGTAGAACTTGACCAATGCTTAGACTTGCCTCACACGTTCTGAATTATGAATCATTTCAAATTCGTATTACCCAAAATATAAAGAGTGTGCGTGTGAAGTCACTTAGAACATATTCACCAAGTAGGTCTTTGGGAAGAACTGATATCCATCTGTATTCTAGAAACATCGGAGATTGTTGACAAAGTACAGGCCAGAAGACTGCGTAATGAACTGGGTTTTCATTGGACTCATGCATGTGCTTTGTCCGAGAACCTTTGTAAACTTGCGCTTTACTGAGAGTGAATTATTAAGGTTTTGTCGATAATACTATGGACAACTAACCAGTGAGTAACTTACTTACGATATACACCTACCCCTCAAATGAACTAAAAGAAAAAGTGATTAAAGAATTTTATATAAATAGTGACCTTTGCAGAAGATTGCCAGGTCAGATGTAATACTTAACCATCCATGCTCAGTTGTGAAAAGAACATGTTATTCATTTCACGTTTCTGTCCTTACATCTGTTCTCATGATGCGAAACTGTGTGCTCCTGAGCAATCGCAATAATAAAATAGAACTAGCTCAAGAAGCTCTGCTCTTGTACATATAAAACAGAGGGCTCTTTATTGCTTCTTGCCAAGAAGTGGCTTTCTATTGATTACTTTCTATCAACTTTGAAATCATGAAATGCGTGGCAAATGATTTACTGTTGTCGCAGGGGTCGCCGCGCCTTTGCTAGAGTCACATGCCCGCTTACGCTCGGTGTGGGTGGCTTTCAATGAAAAATGACATAAGCCTTTGACGGGCTCTATTTCGGATTGCCAAGGGATTCTTTGGAGATTGGTACAGCTTCCTGTCCAGAACAAAATTTAGATTTGAATTTAGGGCATGTAAGCCAACATGCATTACAAGATTTGTAGTTATCTAAGAGATGCTGGGTCAGAGTAAAACTGTTCCGATTCGCGTCAGGTGGTTCCCGTCACTCTACGGTTGCGTATGGACGTCATGTCAGCCCGCAATCAGTATACAAGCACTGACGGTTTTACATAGCAATAGTCCAAAATCGGTGGCCTCAGGCAAGTCAAGTCGTAAAACTTTGCATAGTCAAGGGTACCAGGATTTGCATAATTGTCGACATGAAAAAGTCAATTTTCGCTTTATTATGTTTTTGGAGAAAAATTCAACAAGAATTCAAATCTTCTTCAGTGAGCGCACAAAACGTGGCTATACATGTATTGTAAATTATTGTCCTAATATTTACATATTGCTACAAAAACGTAAACCGTAAAGGAACTCCTGCAAGTCTCTTTTAGATATCAGAAAAAACAAAAAACAAAAGAAAAAACATAGCCCTCTGAAGATAACAGTTCAGGCGCGAACTTAACTTAATAAGCTGCCTATAATTACTTACCCAACAATCATACCTCTGTTCATTAATATTTTAACCGTGATCTCAACGTGTTCACATGCCAGCTGCATTGGACAACATGCTTTGTGCTTATTCCGGCTTATCGCTGTCATGTATCTAAAGTCACAACTTGTGCAAAACTTATTCGCACTACTGTAACAACCAGTGTTATTTATTATATTTACATTTTTTCCTATTTTTTCGATTTTTGGTAATAATTACAAGTGATGCACGATCGCCAAAGAACGTTTTTCCACATAAATTGCCTTGGTTTAAGGGGGGTGTGATCAATAGAAAGATAAGCGCTAACCACGCCCCCGTTACCTGGCAACCAGTCTATCCCAAAAGCAACAAACAGGAAAGAAAAATAGTCCCTTTGTAAATGTTCATTTATTTGAACAGATAGCTTTACAAAATACAAGATTCGTTCACATTAGGGAAAAAGTATACAAGTAAGTTATTTTTTGGGATAAAATACCCAGAATAACACGAGAGGGCGCACAGGATTTATGAATGAAAAGAAAAGTAGTGCCCAATGTACTGGCGTATAAAATTGTGAAGGGGCTGCATAGCTGGCGCGTGCAGACTCGCGTGTAGACGATGTCTTCATGAGATGGTGAGGAAAACAACAGTTCCTATTCTTTCAATGTTAAACAATAAAGGGAATGTAAATATTTTTACATGCATAACTTTAGCCTTTTCTATCGATGGCCCCAACACAATCTGATTGTTTGTTCAAAACTGCTTTTGTTATACATATTGTTAAAATAGAGAAATCATAAGGTCCTTGTAATAGAATTAGATTAACCACACTTTTAAATGCTATATCTGGTGCATGTACCGTGAAAATATAAAAATACAGCAACACTGAATAAATTATCCACTATATCATTTGAATGGTACCAGGTAGTTATGCATTCACTTTCTGTGTTACACTCCGTTCAAATCGTATTTATAGGAGAAGGAGCCTGCGAACACTACATGGGACCCAGAATGGTACTGAGATAGTTGCGCATGCAGTGTGGAGTTGCGTATGGTTGTACCTGTTTTCTGTTGCTCTGTCTCGATCGTTATGATGGTGTGCTGCCGTCATGTTTATAGGCTTTTTTGTATTTGAAAGTACATTTTATGAGCAAAACAGCTGCACAGACACAACGCCAGAGTGATAAGTAGGTGAAAACTGGAACAGTGGCCACGTTCAAACTTCCTGACGATGTGTCTGCTATAAAGTGCATCAGGTAATGGCTGCAAAATAGATACAGTCCCTGAAAAAAGCAAAGACAGGTGAAAGGGCGGATGATGAATTCACTAAGAATAGCACACATCTTACTAAGACTCGTAAATGTGGACTTCAGCTGTAAAGTAGGCATCATATTTATATATAGGTCTAGAGTGTATAGTGTTCTGGATATTCAATGTCTGCAAGTATACAATGATCAGTGCGTGGGATACGAACAAGCTACTTAATGATCTGGGTATGAAATGAATTTATTCACACTAATGTATCAGAGAAAGCACAAAAAATGACGTAAGAAATTAATGGTAGGCAAAAGGTAGAACCTTGTGCGGCTTCCGTCTTCCTAACATGATACGTAGCAACTACATGGTGCATTTTCATTTGAAATTAAAGTTACACTTTACGTCATACTGAGATACTGATGTGCAAGTATTATGATTGAAAACAGTTTTATATATAACACTGCTGTATAAATAGAAAGAAAATGAAAAAAAAAAAAAAAAAAACAAGACGGGCAAAAGCAGATGGTTGATAAATCAAACAATGTTGATAATAGATCATTATCAATCAATTTCGCAAGAATCTAAGAGAGAAAATAAGCCCGGTAACTTAATTTCTATATTTGTGGTATACGGCCAATGAAGAACCTCGCATTTGAAGCAGGTTTTAGATTTAGCAGACTTGAGGTTTCCAGATATCATATTATACACTTTGGTTCTCAAGTGGACCGTCAATAGACCTCTGCGGTACACCACGTGACAGCTGACTAGTTTCAAAACGAATTACCCAGTTGTACATACTGCTTTCTGTCTCTTAAACAATTTTGAACCAAGTGAGAGCATTGGCGTGAATACCGTAGTGTTCTTACATTATACATAAAACGACAGGACTGACAATGTCAAACACCTTTTTAGGTCAATAAATGTGCCCACGCATATATTCATTTTCAATTCTTGACAAATCAAGTGTATTATCTCTGTAATAGCAAATTTTGCGCTGTGATTTTTTTGCCATGTTAAAAAAATGTAAAACAAGGCCATGGGCCTAAAATGTAATCTGTGGCGGCAAACTGACCAGTTGGTCGATTGGTATTTTTGGTAGACACATAATTGTGTGTGCATATGATGTGCTTCCAGAATATTCTCCATTTTCTAAGGTTTTTGGTGTTGTACTTTTCATAATTTGTTGCCAAAGAAGGGAATACAGTGACAGCTGGCTTGAGAGACCAGGCCAAATTGAGATCACTTTTTCGGACCAACATGTCAAGATATTTTTCGGAACAACAGACCCATGGGCCTAATGCTCTGCTGACAGATGACTAGCAGGTCAGCTGAGCTTAATATCATAAAACATTCACTGGAGCGTGACGATCCACGTACACTGCCACCAAGTTTGAGGTGAATATGACAGACAGTTTCTTCAGAGAAGTCCAAAACGTGAAAAAGCATTAGAATACCCATTGACTTGCATAGTAATCTGACAATAAGAAAGGTGCTTTTACCAATAAGTACCCAAATTGAAAACATCGCTCAAAACGAGGAAACCATAGTAATGCCACCTAGTGAACAACTTTGCTTGACAATTTCACATGGAGCATACCCACAAAGTTTCAACTTAATCTGAGTGACGGTTCTGGAGAAGTCGAAAATGGTGAAAACAATAACATGTGCAACACCAGGGTTCAAGTAGTTCTCAAGTTATGATAAAGAGTAAAATTCATGTATGTTGCACTGTGACCCCAGAAACGAGATCAAGGTCATTCATGTAGTGTCTAAGCGTGACCTTCATACAGAAACATTAACCTGCTGCATCACACTAATAACTCAAAACAGATCTCAAGTTATCAAGTAAACAGTAAATTTCGTGTCAGTTGTCCTGCGAATTAGCATTAGAATGCCCATTGACTTACATAGTAATCAATAGGAAAGCTCCATTGACTGGTAAGTATCGTAATTGAAAAAAAATCCTTAAAAATCAGGAATCCCAAAGCAGTGCCACCTAGTGAACAGCTGTGTTTGACCCTTCCACAAGAACATATCCATCACATTCAGCTTAATCTGCGTGACGGTTCTGAGAACAAGTGAAAAATCGCAAAACCATACAAAAAAATTCATAAAAAAATAGAAAAATATTACAGCGCCACCTGGTGAACAATTTGGTACTATGTGTCCCTGGGAGTGCCTATGTACGATACCAAAACAATTGGGTGAACGGTTTCAGAGGAGAAGAGTTTTTAAGGTTTGTCCCAAAAGAGAACAAAAAAAATCCAAAAATCAATAGTGCGTGACCCTTTAAACAAACTTGGTAGAGAGCTACAAGGAACATATCCACCATATTTCAGCTTAATCTGAGTGACAGTTCTAGAGAAGAAGTCAAACATGGCTTTAACACAAAAAAATTCCTTAAAAAATAGAAAAAAATTGCAGCGCCACCTGGTGAACAAATTAAGAACTAAGAATCCCAGGGAGTGTTCCTGTGTGATATCAGAGCAATTGGGTGAGCGATTTCGGAGAATGAGATTTCTTAAGATTTGCCCCCCAAAAAACAAAAAATCATAAAAAAATACAAAAATCACTAGACTGTGACCATTTGAACAAACTCGGTAGACACCCACCCAAGGCACCACCCCCAACCCCCAAGTTTGAAGTGAATCTGGCAGTTTCAGAGAAGTCGAAAATGTGAATTGTTGACGGAGAGAGGACGATGGACAGAGGAACATAAGATAATCTCAACTGACTGACAAGTCTGCTGAGCTAAAAATCACAGGAGCGTGACCATTTGAACAAACTAGGTAGAGACCCACCCAAGGTACATAGCCACTAAGTTTGAAGTGAATCTGGCTGGCTGTTTTGGAGAAGTCAAAAAAGGGTGAATTGTGAATGGACAGAGATAAGCCATGGATGACTGAGTCTTCTAATATCTCAATCTGACTGGTAGGTCAGCTGAGCCAAAAAGCAACTGTGAGTCAAAAAGCCATGTTACAGGTGGTAACTTTACTCAGGAACTTCAATACCAGACTGTAATGTTATAAGATATTAGCACTTCTATTCTGCGGAGTCCTGGACAGGTAAATAGCGTTGGTGAGACCTAAAACAAATGTCGGGTTTCCTGTTGCAGCGAAGCACAAAAGTAGAGTAGGTAGGCAGGTAGGGATTCTTTTTTTTTTACAACTCTTATAAACTGTGAATCTCTGAATCGCAATGTGATTTGAGTTATCTGATATCAACATTCTATGGAATTCCAAAAATTATTTAATGTTTTTCTGACAAATTCTTGAAAATTATAAACTAAAATTATTCTTGACAAACATGACACTGGCACTGCATCTTTTTGATGATGCAAACAAAATTTTCACGGAGGCAATAAGCTTTCAATCTATTTAAATATAATTTAATTTGTTTATTGTATTGGTTGATTGATTTAAAAGTATATGTTCGAGTGTCGGCCTCCCTTGCATTTCAATGAAATAAAACTAAACTTTCAAATTTCAAGTATATTACAGAATGATCGCTTCAAATATATCTTTGTCTGGCATCCTTTCCTCGTTGGATGACGTGTGGTGGGTAAAAGACAGTGAAAGATGAAAAATGATACATGTTGGAACTTGTGCATGTCAATATGACAATCTGCCAGAGTAGTAAATGGAGAAATATGTATATTTCTTTACAAATTAATTATAATATCTAAGCCTGCAGTGCTATAACTCAGCGGTTAATTTCACATTCTTTTGACATGGGGGGTGGGGGGCCTCAAGTATTTTCATGTACAGGTACTTTTTATTTCAATTCCATTAAATTGATTTGATATCCTACATCCCAACGGGAGCCCCAACGGCACGCAGAAGTACTGATCGGCTGTCGCTTTGCATCCCGTATGCTGGGGCCTCATTTGGGTTGTGGTGAAATTGCGATCGTTTGAACACTCTATCCGTTGCTAGAATACAACAGATTCTGTCATTCTATGCGGACAGTGCTCTGATATGCCTTCTATATTAAACTTTGGTCTTTCTTTCTTGTCTATGCAATCCAAATAGTTCGACACAACAATCACCAGATTCGTCCTCGTGCAAACAGATAACCGTACATCTACATTTGTATACCCGGATGTGCAAACTCAAGAATTTGGGTTAATTCAATCAGCCTTCAGCAGGGAAGCGCAAGCCCGTCTTCCCGTTCTGTATTGCGGTAACATGTGCCGAAGTTTTCAAACAAAGTCTGCCTTACAAAACAACCTCTCATAGAAATATGTTCCCTAAAATAAAACCAAAAGTCAATAATATTACGCACTTTCTTTCGTTATGGCCGATGTAAACACAAGCGGAACGTCGACCAACACGTGGAGCGATGTGCCATTGTGCGCACGCATGTAAATCTGACTGCATACGCCACGCCCACGGGTGACCGCTTGGTCTTGCGGAAAGTTCCTTTGTCTCCGATGGCAGAGTTGTACTGGCATCAAGGTTAGATAATTGCGCACTTATATTAGAACACTTGTGTACACACAGATAAGAAAGAGCCTCTTATTAAAAGATGTACCCCAAAAATTAACAAACGACCTGCAGCTAAACTTTCTTCACGACATAGAGGCGCGTTTTTTCGGGTGAAACGATCCCCTAATGAGCAACAAGTGGATATTTTCAGACTTCTGAGAACGGCCCTTGACCCATATATCAACTTCGCATCAAGTTTTCAACTAAATTGAATTAATTGAGGACTTACAAATGGTTCTTTTCAAGCTCTTCAGACCCGCAACCTCAACAATTGGGCCTGAAACCTCACATTCCCGTTCAGAAACTTGGATATCCCCAATTCTTTTTGGCATTGCCAAGCAACACGTAAACAAAGATGGCCGCCAAAACTGATTGTAATATCTGTGGCGAAGCCACAGATAAAAAAAAGGTCAAAGCTTAGTATTACATTAGCCATTAACGGCTGAAAAGCGCGAAAGCTATTGGTGATACAGAAATGGTTTGATAATATCCCTGTTATCCAAAATTACCACCCTTAAAAATTAGCACTGCTCGAGCTAACTTCATGTAAACAGGTACGATTGCCTGAAAAATTGATAGGATAAATATGGATAAGCGTGGTTTTAAAACTTGCCTTTTTCCATCTTTCAGCAACCAAGGATGATTCATGTTGGGATTATATGTTTTTCTTACCTTAATACACTTCATTAATTGAGACAACTGTCCTCCTACCGTGGGTCCAAAGAATAAAAAATTTGTGACTCTAACACCAGTGTAGTCACCATTTTTTTTTCCATTACACCGATGCTTTGTTATCAGATACGTCTCTTCTAACATTGACCAAAAACTTTTCAACTGTTTACACATTTGTCCCATATCAGATACGTTCGTTATTATTATTATTATTATTATTATTATTATTATTATTATTATTATTATTATTATTGGTAGTAGTAGTAGTAGTAGTAGTAGTAGTAGCAGTAGTAGTAGTAGTAGTAGAAGTAGTAGTAGTAGTAGCAGTAGCAACGCACAAAATAGGGATTTTATTTTATCTGACATTTTTAAATCATTAACTCACAAAAATTGTTAGCCATGTACGAACTTCTGTTCAAAGTACGTTTTACGCACATGTATTAACAGTGCATCTGTCATATTTCTAAATCTAGTATATCTTTCCTTCAATTGTATGTTAAAAGATTTCTTGCATGCTCTTGCGTATAATTTGGGTTTTTTTTCTAATTCATAGAATTTTAGACATCACCATTTATCCATTGTTTCCTAATTTTGTCCTTATGTGTGAACGAACTCGCAATGTATTCTTTACTGCCAGTTCTAAACTTTTTATAAAATATAATAATAAAACTAGGTGAGTCTGTAGGATGCTATACCAGACTACATGAGTAGACGACCGTATCACATAAGCCCAAAGGGCGCATGTGATACGGTCGCCTACGAATGTAATCCGGTATAGCAGCCTTCGGAGAAGCCTAGTTTTATTTTTATCCCGTTCTTAAATGAATTATTTCACATATTTTTAATGGTAAACTTTCAATAAAAACAAGAGACACATGTCTCAATTTATTTTACAGTGATAAAAAGAGATTTCATTTTATTTGCTGTTGGCGTATGAATATGCACACAGCGTAAACAAAGTAAAACAGCTCATGCAAGCAGCGATAAACAACTTTCAAAAAATGGCGGATTTCGACCGTTGTGCATCGAGAAGTAAAAGACGCTCAAATTAGCCATAAAACCCATCGAATGGATTATATATAAGGAAATTGCCTCATAAGGAATTGATCTTGAGAAGTTAAGAAAGTGGTGGAAAACAACGTAGTCTGGTGCAGGACTACGCAGTATAGCCTAGCAGACTACGTTTTCTGTATAATGTCTATTTTTAAGGTAATATGGTCCTGAGTACTCGATAAATTATATGCCTTATTTTGATACTGAGCATTATAGACTGAGCAGCAGTTCATGTGCAATAATCAATCAAAAAATGTTGTTTTTTTTATCATATCTGTTAAAGATGAATCTTAGAGATTCAATCATACTCTTAAAACTAGCATTAAGATCACTTATATCTGTACAAATACACCTGATTCAATAAACGTGTCAACAATATTAGTATACATGTGATCAATAACTGTACTGCTAGATTCAGTTTTTTTTCCGTTGGTACTTGAATACATGCATTCAGAGGTCCTCACAATGACATGATAAAAGAATTAGAAGATTTCTTAACGGATTTAAGGCTGTGCATTAAAAATCAGCGTTTTAACTTCGATATGGAATTACAGGATACGGAACTAACCACAAATTTTGAAACAATTATTAATAGTTGTTTGGAAATAAGACAAGTCGCTCTAACATCGAGCTGGACGGGTATATAATTATTATTATTATCATCATCATTATTATCATTGCCAGTATCATCATCATTAGTATGTTTTTATTTTCTTTTTGTGTATGTGTATGTGTTCTGGTCGTGTACATAGCTGAATATCTTCTGGTCTGTATTTATGTAACTTTGTGTTGTTGACACGTTTATACTGGATTTGATTGCTTTGCTGTTTTTGTTAGGTTGCATTGATTCACAAAGTACTGTAATAATAATAATAATAATAATAATAATAATAATAATAATAATAATAATAATAATAATAATAATAATAATAATAATAATAATAATAATAATAATTATAATAATAATAATAATAATAATAATAATAATAATAATAATAATAATAATAATAATAATAATAATAATATCACTGCAGCCCTCCATTTATGTGCCGTGGTCCTGTAAATAGCAGAGGGTCTGCTAAAAAACAAACCAAAAGCAAAACAAACAAACAAACAAACAAACAAACAAACAATAACAAAACAAAAAATCGGATTCCCGGGAACAGAAGAGCTGAGCCGTAAGGGCCCTACATATTCTCTACAACAGTGGAAGCCCGCTCTTCCTGGTAATTTCCCCCACGGTGGAACGCCCCATTCCAGTTATATGTAGCCCTGCCCTTTGTCCCAATCACCGCCTCGAAGGCTCAGGCATTCTAAGGCGTGGACCTGCAGCGAGCAGCAGTTGCAGTCATGGCAGCCCTGAAAAGGCCTACCATCCTTTTCGTCCATACCCCCTTTTTACCCGTTAGTTAACCCTGTTTTCTTCCCATTCTAGCATTTCCCTCCTTTTGTCCCTGTAGCGTACCAGGTTGTCTTGTACAGTTTTAGTATCCTCCTTCCACCCTGAAAAATATCCTTTCAAGCCCATAGACTAAGCCCCACGGTCTCCCTCTTCTAGTCCCCTTATTTCCTCTGCTTCCTGCGTACAAACCCTACATTTCACATTACTACCCTGTGTTCATTTCTGACGTCTCTTTTCCAAGTTGATAACCCCGGCTCTGCTTTGAAACAGAAGTTTAGATCCATTCCCTCCATCCCAACGTGTGCTCTTTTTTGGTTTATCTGTGTTCAGTGTGAAACAGTGCACTCAATAAAGTCATTCATTCCAACCTTGTACCCAAGTGCAAAAAGGGTATAGTCATAATATTAAAAGCTGTTAT
Source organism: Hermodice carunculata (assembly GCA_964020975.1). NCBI lineage: Eukaryota > Metazoa > Annelida > Polychaeta > Eunicida > Amphinomidae > Hermodice > Hermodice carunculata. The sequence continues at coordinate 22,804,954 of OZ026622.1, read as the reverse complement.
TCTCATTTATGTCTATGTTCATATCTCCTACGAGTATGACCTTAGATGCTGCCAGGTTAGGCTGAACGAGAAGATCATTTTGTGCGTTCACAAAAGCATTTGCATTGGTGGGGGTGGCGGTGGGGGGTCTGTATATAATACCCAGTGTGTAATTACCATTAGATTTTTTTACTGGCAATCTTAACCAAACGAATTCACATTCTTCCACCGTAATGTCACCCCTAATGATATACATTTTGCAATCATCATAAATATAGATACCAATACCCCCTCCCCTCATGGAGAATTCGGTGTTGTAGGTCGGAATGCAGGGCTCTGGTGAGTCAAATGTGCTTGCGCACAGAAGTCTTTGGAATGCTGCAGTAGTTATAACAATTTGCAGGGCAAGTCATCCGGCGGGGGTGGATGGGTGGTTGGTTGGATTGGCCTATGTCACATTTTCTGATCTCCCAATATACGTCGGATCTCAGTCAAACGTAAGGACTCGTTGTAAGAATAGATAAGTTGCATCGTCCACTTTGCGCCCATGGAGCATGTGATGAGCTTAAATAGCATATGGCATAATGAATTCTTCACTGCCACGCAAACAACATTTTGCAATACACATCGATCACGTGTTAGATATAGGAGTGAGAGTGGTATGGTATAAGACCACGTTTAACATTATGGAAACTGCGAAAGCTGTATTAATATCTTTAGTTGTAGTTTCATCTAACAAAACCAAGACAGCCATGCTTTCCTTTCATGTGTTTTACTGTCCCTGGTCAGTATACATACTGTCCCTGGTCAGTACACAGACTGCCCATTTGTTTAAATTTGGTACAAAGACAAACTTAACAAACCTAATTCTGTAAGGCGATGTACCGGCTTCTTTACTTCCGTTCTTTATTTATTTATTTATTTGTTTGTTTGTTTGTTTGTTTGTTTGTTTGTTTGTTTGTTTGTTTATTTATTTATTTATTTATTTATTTATTTATTTATTTAATTATTTATTTATTTATTTATTTATTTATTTATTATCATTTGCTCTGACACTGTCGTTCCCAAAGTACTAAACTTCGTATTATGATTAACCCACACGTGAAATGTATCTTTTGGTTCGGAATAGTCTACATATTGAAAATTATACAAATTCGGGCCCTTTACAATTCTAAATGTTTAATATCTTCAAAACTATTAACGGTAGAGGTACCACTCTAAGTTAAATTCATAGGTGTTCGCTTGAGCACATCCTGTGAAGTACCACCAAAAGCGGTGAAATTTTTATTTATGCAAATTAACGGCACTTCAAAAGGTTCAAATGTTGAATATCTTCAAAACAATTACTGGTAGATGTACCATTCCAACATATCAAAACTATTAAAAGTAGAACCGCAATTTAAATTTGATTAATGGATCCGTGTGGTAGGCGCATCCAACGGACTACTTGAAAAAGCTATAGAACTGTAAAGGATGCCAATTGGAGACATTTGAACTATTCAAATGAGGTAAAGGTGGACGACATTGTTTTAATTCTTACGTTTGTGCTACAGTTTAAGTCATACTTTTTTTAATGCCTGCTGAGGGCTTACTTTTCATTACGTTATTGAGCATTGTACGTTATTTTTTCACGAGGAGTTTTGTGCATGAATTAAACATTTAAATGACCACTGCTGTTATTTTCATATTCTCATTTGTGACTATTTATGACAAAAGTCAACTTTACAGCCCCGTTAATATATATATATATATATGTGTGTGTGTGTGTGTGTGTGTGTGTGTGTGTGTGTGTGTGTGTGTGTGTGTGTGTCGTGTGTGTGTGTTTGGGATGGTATGGGCATGTACTGCATATTGATGTGAAGATGAAAACTTGCCCTTGACTAATTGTTAAAAAAACACAGTAATATTCAAAGGGTTCGGTTTTGTGCTATGTTCGGTTATTTCTTCCCCGAAAACAGCTGGCAAAATTGTGAAAATGGTTGCATCTCATCCCCAACAACATTCTCTCAAAAAGTTCCCCCTTTTTGGATATCTTGTTCATGTACTTAAACTTGAGTTTGTAAAGATAGAAAACTAAGATTTATTCTATGTTTGAGGGTGATCGTTGTTGGTGTGGAAAGTCACTCATGACCTGCGGTCATTTGTAATTTTCCCCACCAAAAACAATCCCTCGTAAAGAAAAATATTAACTCTCTCTGAGCCATGTAAGATTCCCTATTTTCAAAACTTGCCCCTTTAAAACGTTTTAAACTCATTGTTAGAAATGAAAATCAAACAAGCAAATATAGCAGGAAACAAAACACTTTCATTCTCACTGAGTTTATTTAAAATTTATTGAAGAAGAAACGTTTACATTTGCATTATGCAGTAGCATGTGTCTTCACCAGCCCATATATATATATATATATATATATATATATATATATATATATATATATATATATATATATATATATATATATATATATATATATATATATATGTATATGTGTATATATACATATATATATATATGTATATATATATATATATATATATATATATATATATATATATATATATATATATATATATATATATATATATATAATAGTATATGTATAGTCCATCAACAAAGAATACTCTCAGGTTCTCAGGTTGGTTTTTGTCCAAAACGGTTACTTTTAAATTAATTCATTAGTCACCTAGAGAGAGAGACAAGGGGTTGATAATATGGGTACCATGCCCAAATCAGAACTTTCGGTTTGGTTTGATTCTCATTTGTTTATATTATTTTAAATAAATTTTACTGTAGCAGTTGTATCATATTTCATTTAATTTTTTGCGAAGATCTTCAACAATGAACAGAAGCATACTACAGTCCATTTTGATAACACTAAGTAACAGATATCTTTTCATTTTGCTAACGTGACGGGTCCTTTGTTATTCTTCACAGCTATTTTCTGCTGAAGAAAAAATGGAGCTGGGCTCTAAAAATTCAAGCAACACATAAATATTATGCAAATAATTCTTGATACAAGGCAGCAGAGAACAACATAGACAATTGAAGTCCTGCCTGGCATGCCTATCAGACCTTTGGGAAACCACAGCAAGACTTTTTTTTTTCAATCATTCGAAACCACACGTGGGCTCACGAAGAGTGTCTGCTTAGTTGTTTCCTTCATATGGTTGTCTGGGATAATGTTGATATCACATTTGTTAATCTTTACTTTATTTATTTCATTTTTCAAATCAATATTCCAGCTAATACATTGGAAATGGTTTCTTATATTTGTTCTCGGTGTTGTCGGATATGGTCCCTTGTAGTTATGTACATGTATGGGCATCGTGTACTGCAAAAATTGATAGAAGTTTTACTTGGCTTTCAACTGTGCCAGTTCGCAACTAACAAATGAATGAATGCACTCGCCAACCGCCAACATTCTGTAAATATTCTGTGTCTTTAACATGACTGCAAAGGTTAGTAGGAAGCATATTTCTCCGATACAAGATACTACTGTCAGACACACGCACATCCACTTATGTACACATACATACATACATACATACATACATACATACATACATACAGACAGACAGACAGACATACAAACATACACACATACTACAAGTTACATACATCATACATACACACACATATATATATATATATATATATGTGTGTGTGTGTGTGTGTGCATGTATGTATGTGTCTTTCCTGAATCCCAGTATTTAGCTTAGACAGGAGGCGCTACGCAGAGAGACATGTACGAGTACAGGCTCCGAATCATGTTCTGTGCCCTTACCCGCTAAAAACCCTTCACTATATTTGGAATATTTCACCTTGTGTTAAAATTGTACAGAAGAACGTGGACGATAGTGCAATCAAATCTGTATAGGTTGGACATTGACAGGCTAGCTTATGGAGAGTAAAGAGTTTGAACTACGGAATGGTGCAACAGCAAAGAGGAAGTCGTGCTGGACTACACGACTCGTATATCATACACACACACACACACATACATACATACACACACACACACACACACATATATATATATATATATATATATATATATGGATGGATGGATAGATAGATAGATAGATAGATAGATAGATAGATAGATAGATAGATAGATAGATAGATAGATAGATAGATAGATAGATAGATAGATAGATAGATAGATAGATAGATAGATAGATAGATAGATAGATAGATAGATAGATAGATAGATAGATAGATAGTGTTTGTGTGTTTTACTTAGAACTCCCTCCTAGTAGTCATTACCCTATTCCGCAGTCTCACCTCTTTACTCTCCAGAAGCTAACCTGTCACTGTCTAACCTATATATATATATATATATATATATATATATATATATATATGTATGTATGTATATTGTGTGTGTGTGTGTGTGAGTGTGTGTGTCCGTGCAAGCAGTTTAAATACGGAGTAGCAGAACCCCTCACCGACAAGGAGACTATACTTTCAAACGTTACGCCTGCCTACATTTGAATCTGATTAAGACGGAAACGGCTGCCTGTAGCATACATGTAATAGTCTTGCAGATATAAATATCACGTCTACGGAACATTTCATCATTTTTTTGCGAATTGCTGAGGGTAGTATACAATTAGAGGTTCAAATTATAACGATTTCATCTGGGAAAAAAATTGACAGGTTGTCAAGATCAATGACGAGAGAGCGAACAAAACAAACATCACGTGATCTTTAAAAAATGTGTATATGTCCATTTGTGACAGTAATTGCGTACATGCAAAGGTATATAGCGGTAATTTTTAATCACTTGAGCGATCCAGTCGAAACGAAATTTGAACACCCCGTACATTTTGCGAATTACTAGCGTCTCGCATTCCTCTTACAGGCTTCATATAAATAAACACGCTGGACGCCCTCGCAAACATCAAACTCTTAGGAGCCTGCTTCGCTCATAAGGATCGCTATTCCGGGCTTCGCGGGCTTCTCCAGTCACCTTCACCCAGTTAGGGAAATCATTTTGCTTTGAGAGTCTTTGCACCCAGCTTCATCAATATTTTCTGTGTCCGCGATTTTATCGTGCAGTGCGTAAGTTGCCTCGATTTACCATGTCGAAACTCGGCCAATAACGTCCATGCGCATTAAACCATAGCGGAAGAAAGTTGCTGACTTCATCTTACATGATTGCAATACGCGTTCGCCCGTATTATGATAATCAGTAAAGCATTCTATGAGAGAGCACAAAAGCAATAAGAATCGAAGCAGACGACTTTTACACTATATGCCTCTCTCGGCAGTTTAGCGGGGCGAGTGTTGATGAAAAACAGGCACACTTACAGTCAAATGCATACTCTGAAGATTCACTGGAATCAACAGCAATGGCAATGGTTCTCTTGGTTGGCGTGGATGCCATTTTGAGCCGGAATAGTAATGTTCGAGTTACCAGATTATCTGTGCTCCTGCGTGGTTTTTGGCAACACGTGTAGAGGTCAACAAATAGGTCAGGTAGTCTCTTGCAGGCGGATACCCAAAGCGGGCCTAGGAAGCCGACGAGGATGTGTATCTGTATCTTCTAGTCACCTTCCCTGACCGAAAAACCCGAAATACTCTGAGCATATGATCAGTCTTCAGCATTCCAGGGCAGCTTCCACGAAATATGTTGATCGCATCCTCATAATCCCTGGAACATAAAAGAAATCTTCTAGTATTAAGAATACGATCAAATTGGACTCTCAATGTTTGCAGCCGCCAATTTTTTGAAAACCCGGTTGGCTTCTCTTGGTCTGTATCAATAAGGCTGTGTGTGAACACACACTTCTTTTTTCCCAAAAATACTATATTTATGTATTTATTTATATATTTATTTGTTTGTTGATTGGTTGGTTGGTTGGTTGGATGGTTGGTTGGTTGGTTGGTTGGCTGGTTTATTAAATTTACCTGCGAATTTTGTGGTTAGTAAAATAACGGACGGTACACAAAAACTGTAGCATTTTGAATTATGCAAATTAGTAGAACTTGAAACATTTAAAACATGAATATCTCCAAAACTATTATAAATAGAGGTGCCACTTGGACTTCAATTTCTTGGTTTGTGACAAAGCCGCATCCAATGAATCATGAACCAAAGTTGTAGCGTTTTGATTTATGCAAATCAGGTGAATACACAAAATTTAAATCTGGAATAACTTCAAAACTATATAGGTACAGGTGTCATTCCAACGTACGTCAATGTATACGTTTGTGACATAGCCGCATCCAATGAAACATGAGCCAACGTTGACGAACTTTAAATCATGCAAATTAGGCAAATTCGTACAATTTAAATCTGGAATAACTTCAAAACTACCACGGATAGAAGTGCCGTTCCAACTTTAATTCATAGGTTTGTGACATAGCTGCCCCCAATAGAACAAGAACGAAAATTATAGTATTCTAATTTATAGAAATCAGGTGAATACACAAAATTTAAATCTTGAATAACTGCAAAATTATTATAGACTGAGGTGAGGTGTCTTTCAAATCTTAATTCATAGGTTTTGGGGACAGCTGCATCTAATGAACCCTGAATCAAAGTTCTGGCAGTTTGATATATGCAAATTAGGTAAATACACATAATTAAAAATGTTGAATACCTTCAAAACTATAGTAGATTGATGTGCCTTTCCATGTTCAACTTATAGGGCTTTTTGATTTCCCGCGTGAAAAAAAAATGTTGCAGGAGCTAAATACATGAATACTGAGTAGTCAGTGTTTAAAGGTTTTCTAGGCACACAGACTGATTTACTGACAAACAAATCAAATTGCTCTATTTTGTTTGTTTATTGCTTTACTTTGTTTGTTTGTTTATTTATTTATTTATTTTTTATATATTTATTTATTTATTTATTTATTTATTTATTTATTTATTTATTTATTTATTTATTTATTTATTTATTTATTTATGCATGCATGCATGCATGCATGCATGCAGGCATATATTTATGTATGTATGTATGTATGTATGTATGTATGTATGTATGTATGTATGTGTGTATGTATGTATGTTAAGTGTGTGGTCAGTTTTTCTCGGACACTATTGCTCCGAAAATTATCAAACATGGCATGGCGATAGACCCAGTATTGCAGATGTACATATTGTTTCGCATAGTCATGATGTTAAAGATTATGTTAATTACGGGCAATTATGATTTTCAAAAGCTCCATATATTCAAACCTGTTACATATAGACACAAAATGAAAAGCAGTACATACAGGTTTGTGACACCTGCCAATCTAATGGACAGTGAACGAAAACCGTACCATTTAAAAATTTGCTAATTAGGAGCACTTGAAATATTTAAAATTGAATATATGCAAAACATTATGAGAAAAAGAGGTGGCAATCCAGCTTCTGTTTACAGGTTTGTTATAATGATGCATCCAATGAATCATGAACCAAAGTTGTAGCTGATCGGATCTAGCCATTTACGGTGTATTTATCAGTTACGTTACAAGTTTAGTCATAGTTTTGCATCCCCCATGCAGGAAACTTGGCAGCACAATAGTGCATATGAATACTTCTAGATACAGCACTTGTACGTACATAGACAGATAACTTCATTAAGAGGTGAACCTAACCGATTGTGTGTCATACATAAAAAATAAATACATCCATTCATGTAGTCAGGGCCAAAATATGGTAAACGTACATAATAATAATAATAATAATAATAATAATAATAATAATAATAATAATAATAATAATAATAATAATAATAATAATAATAATAATAATAATAATAATAATAATAATAACAATTATAATAATAGTAACAGTAATAGTAATAATAATAATAATAATAATAATAATAATAATAATAATAATAATAATAATAATAATAATAATAATAATAATAATAATAATAATAATAATAATAATAACAACAACAACAACAAATACATTGTTGGCAAGAGACTCGGACAAGTTAATTTGACAACTGTATTGACTCTTAAATCAAACAATTTATAGATGAAGGCTTCTAAACTTCGCATTATTGAGAGATTTTTAGTAGAAATAAGCTGAATAAAATTAAACATACTTTGTTGTCGTACTCTTGAGGAATATATCTTTGTCTTAAAATATCGCACACAGGGCTTCTTTAAATTATATGGCATTTGTCTTTGAGCATTCCACAAAAATTACATTTACCCTGATTTATCTCAAGATAATTTTCCTATTGACCTGTTTTAATGCCAAGGCTATGCAAACTCAACCTTTAACGACATAATGCTGATCTATGTTTCATCATTTTGATTACGGACAAATACTTCTGAAATTTTTTTATTCACATGCAAAATTACGATGAACTCTGTCGGTTGATTATGAAGATTGTCATTCCACTCTTGAAAATATGCATCCCTTAATCTTAACTTAATTTGATGTAAAAATAAGGTGTCGTTTAACACACCCTGACCAAACCACACAACACCAAAGCTCGTGTTGCACAAGACGTTTAACATTAGAAGCTTAATTTTCTACAAGCTCATTTTGTTGCAATTGCTGTAACAATATATTGTACGTAATTTAACATAATTTGGCATCATCGCCTCGAAGAACGTTTAACGTATACATGTATTTAATTATTATCCCATTCCTCGTGATGCATAAAGGATCGCGACCAAACTGTTCGTAGGCCATTTCCCAGACAGTGTTTTGCCTTACAGACGAAACAATTTTACAATATCCTAAGTGAACCTTTTCAATATCGTTAACTTTATAGAACCCCAAACTTCGCGACCATAAGAGAGAATTGGTATAATTATGTTATCAAAAAGGTCAATCCAGATCGTCGACTTTACCATATTTATTCAAATGGTTTTTCCAACACAAAAATGGCTTTACGTGCTTGGCTTTCAAGACCGCCTAGTGATGAAAATAATCTACCCAAGTATACGAAATCATTCACTACCTCGATTTGATTACCACCGTAAAACCATTTTCCAAAAGGTAAAGCTGTCCATCCTGTCTAAGAACCATGACTTTAGTTTTGTCAGTGTTGACTATAATTTTCCATCTACTACAGTATGCTTTTAAACAATCAATTCCACATAAGTTGCAACTGTTCTCTCGGTCCTTCCAAGATCACAGAGTCGTCAGCGTAAAACAAAACAAATAATTTAATTAAACCCATAGTAAAACCACATATACTATTTTGTGCCAAATAAATTTGCATGTCGTTATTACGACCAGCAAAACGAAAGGGTGAATGACACTCTCCCTGACCAACGCATAATAGACAATCAAACTGATCAGAACATAAATCTTGGTACGTAACGTAAGATTTATCTGTTAAGTGCATGTCCTTAATTATGGCTATCATTTTACCTTTAATACCTAATTTAATAAGCTTATACCACAATATGCATCTCACAGCAAAATTGAACGCCCTTTTAAAGTCGATAAAGGTACAGATTACCTTAATTTTACAACTGTACACAAAGGAACTAGCTATATTATATATCACAAATATATTTTCTGTAGTGCCGAAAATTGGGCGGAAACCTCCCTGAGCTGCTACACATACCCCCATATGTCTCCGCCCAAATCATCAAACGGTTATTCAGAAATCGTGTAAACAATGTGCTTGACACGCTCAGTAGAGTTATACCTCTTTAAATCTCGGCAGTATTGATATTTCCATTTTATGCAGTTGCATAATGCTCCCAACTGTCCAACTTTGAGGCAAAATACCACTTGAAACGACGAAAAATCTAACAATGTAAGGTATTAATTAAATTATCTAACAATGCAAATTATTACAACTGATCAGCCATTTACAATTAACTCGTTTATTAACATTTTTTGCCGCCAATTTATTTTACAATTGATTAATAGCATTTTTATTCCATTCTGACTAAATTCGTTATCGAATTCCTGGAGCATTTCTTGTGTCTCATCCACAGATACCAATTCCAGAAAACTCCAAAATATCTTCATCTGTTTGATAAAAATAACCTCAGGGTTGTTTACCCTTCAAAAAAAAAAAAAACATCTATTTTCATATTGCCTCAACACGGTCTATCGATTTGCTTCACCAATTTTCAATATATAATTCAGGTTTTTACATCGAGCGTTACGATGTTTTTCTGTTAGTCGTTTATTGTGATTATATCGTGAATTTTATACAGCACTGTTTATACAATCTGAGAGCATTTATCGTATGAGGTCTTGCTTCCCCAGAACCATTACGCATAATCATTCAAAGTAACGAAATAGTTTGAGCGCAATTCCATAGTATAACACTTTTCATTTGCCCAAATTGGTCTCTATGAATTACTGTCATTGTGTATGTAACCATATCTTGCTAATTTTGCAAACAAATGATTGTCAGTATTATGCAAGGCGTCTGAACCTATGTTCACTGCCGCTTTGATACAGTCAATATCTACTGCACCTTGCAGTAAATAATTCATTCTGTCAAGCTTATGTCTTTCATTCATTAAATTTCCAATAAATGCATCTGTTTGTGCGATATTCTAAATATATCTTTTACTTCAAGTGAGCCCTTTACCAGTATTTTTCGGACTGGAAAAATCCTGCCGTTGCAAGGAAACATAAATTATACTGTGATCTGACAGTAAGGTTGGCCCAGAAACTTTGAAACTATTGATCTTTTTAAACAAATCCTCAGATGCTTTCACGTAATCAACCACACTCCAACCCCTTGAAGGATAACAAGTGTAACCCTCCCCCCCCCCCCCTGCATCCTCGTCCACCCTACCGTTAAATATTCTGAGGGCAGTAGCTTTACACACATGTAATTATTTTATGGCATGACTGTTTGGTGGCTTTATATCTTTGGAATGACGAGGAAAAAGTATTGTCACATTCATGACTTTCAGGTAAAGGTAAATAGTTATGTTCGTCGTATTCAACATAATCTGCTGCTGTATATGCCATGGAGTTCAGATCGCCACAAGGAATATTACTACATGAATTGTTAGACAATTCCGCTATCGTAGAGTATTCCAATGACGAATTGTAAATCGTACAATGGAGTTTTGAAGATCTTTATCCTATTTTTATTGTCAGTTATATTTGCATTTGAACGAGAGTTGTAATTAGTTCTGATTGAGGCATTTTGAAGTAGTAAACCAGTGAAGTACTTCCGGGTAAGAGCTTTAATCTATATTTTCTCTCTGTTCTGAAGGTGTCTCCCATCAAGTGTCGTCATATATTTTGTCATGTCTTGTACAACTTATGGTTCCTGTAACTGTACGGGCAGCATCCAGCTGAAAAATCTCCAGCAGTTCTGCCTCAGTATCTGTGCATCCACCCCAGACCACACTCCCATACTCACGTATAGGTCTACCATATGAAAAGTAAATTATTTCTAAAGGGCCCCTGCTTAATTTGCAGAGTGAAAATTGCATGATTCTAGTTAATCTTTTTGCTTTGTTGACAGTAAAGTTTAAATGCGTGGACCAGGATAGGTTTGATGTAATTAGACGTCCAAGATGCCTCTGCACAGTAACGTATTCAAGCGCACATTCATGAAAACAAACTTGACATAGGAAGGATTTCCTTTATTACAGATAAACATAGTTTTTGTTTTAGCACTGCAAATTGAACTAACCATTGTTGTGACCATTTTTCTATTTCCTTTAAGATTTTCTTAAGCATGTTGTGTGTTTCAGCGGATTTTGCAGATACTATGTGATTGTTAACTGCAAGGTATAAGGTCACACTATCAACTTACGGTCTAATATTGAATCAAACTACATCAAAGATGAGAGTCCCAAGCTCTGAGCCTTGAGCAAACCCTGCTTTGATTTTACCCCCAACTGCCAATTAACTGCAACCCTCTTGGTGCGGTTTGACAGATGTTTCGAACCAATCTAACAGCATAGCACAATACTGGAGTTGTAAAGTTTGCAAATAAGAGCAGGATGGTGAACCTTACTCAAAGCTTTGGTTACGTAACAGTGGACGCCACGGACCTCTTAGTCAAAGTCTAATGCTTTGGCAAAGTCACAAGTACAGGTTGATTAATAGTACCATTTCCAGGCATGACACCCGACTGTGTGTCAGATAGAACCAAATTATCTCCAAGAAAGTTTAAGACGTGCTTGAAAACAAACCTCTTAAATACTTTTCCCGCACAGTTGATTAAAGAAATTGGTCTGTAATTACTGCATGGGCTAGCTTCACCACCTTTAAATATAGTAGTTACCTCAACTTTTTCCCATTTAGATTGAAAAACTGATTCTGTGAAGAAATGTCAAAGAGTTTTGATAAATAAGGGGCAATTGGGGAGGAACCTTCTTTTAGCAAATTTGGGCCTATGCCGTCTGGATCAGCGGCTTTACTTACTCCGAGTGACGCCAAAACAGAATATACCTTTACATCTATCTTCGGAAATAAGGATATTGTAGAATTTATTAACATTGAGGTTTCCTTGCTGCCTAATCGGCACTAGAAAATTACGATCATCCACAAGATATTGCTTCAGAAGGATTTGTTCAAAACTTCGGCGTTGGATTTTTGCTCTGAGATAACGGTGTCGCCATCTAATAAATAATTCTCTTCATAATTTGGTTTTCTTTGACAAAATAGCCTACAGTCTTCCACCTATTTTTTTTCCTTTTTTATTCGCGAGATTGACCATATCAAATTGGCTCTCGTAATATTCTTCTTCGGCACGTCTCAAATTGCTTAATATATTTATTATTAAATCCGGAAATAGCATCAAATGTATGTTTTGTGTTGATCTTTTTTATTTTGCTTTATCATGTATTCGGTCTATTTTTCTTGTTTTGCGCCCGTAGAGAAGTTGTGTACTAAAGAATATCGCATTGTCGTACAGTGAATGTCCTGTTTGGTACTCGTTGTTGGACTGTATTTTGAAAAGCACTGCACCATGATTTTCCGATTTGATTTGGGTCGTCAGAAATAAAGGACATATCCCAGTTTAATTTGTGGTGTGCATCTCGAAAGTTGTCAAATTTTTCCTGAGAAAATAACCAAATGAATCTATCAAAGCATTTTTGATACGAGTTTTTAAACACTGGACTAGCTGCTATAGTACAATGGTCATTATTTGCGACGGGGGTATTACTTTGACATTTTGACGAAGTTTGGAATATTTATTAATATTTGGTAAAGACAAACAAATGATTTATCAGTTATATAAGTTGACTCATGCACATGTAATGCTAGATTATTTAAGTAGAAAAAAGAAGGGACTTTATTCCCATGGCTAGTTCGGGGATCTGCATTAACATCACCCAAATAAATGTACTTGCCTGTTGTCACATTGCGGGCACGGTCATATGTAGCCTGTAGTTCATCCCAAAAAGATACAGGGCTATTAGGGGGCCAATACACAAAAACAAGTAAAAACTTATTATCTTGTAAATTACTTTCCACCCATAAAACTTCTGTGCCAGAAATTTCGAGATCTACCCGTCGCTTGACTTTCAAAACGCGGGAGACAGAAAGTGCCAACCGCCATAGGAATGAGCTGTTGATGTCTTTATACATCTTAATTATCTTGGGAAAGACTTCTAATGTTAAAATAGCACAAAGTTAGATCATATTTTGGACTATTTGCCTGGGGGTTAGAGCACGGACTTGGACGCCTATCACCAGACAGCAGCAATAAAATAGTTACCATAAATTATAAACATCAGAAATATTTTCCAGTGCGTCATCAAACCTTGCAACGTGCAAAATATTACTAGTCTGCACCTGACACATCAAACGTGTCGTGAATATTCGCATAAAAGAACCACGGAATAAAGAATCAGGATAATATACACGTACATAATACATTATATCCTTTCTTGAGGAACCTTCTGATACAGCATAGGAGAAACATACTAAGATATCTTCACTTGACGAAAAACGTCGGCACATGACTGAAACAAATTTATGTCATCTCGGTCCAACTTCAGCAGTTACACCCCGTCAGTTGTAATTTCAAATACACAGCCAAGCCTCCGGAACTGCGTTTACTATTTGGTTAATTCAAAGTTCTATTTTGTCATAACCTATCATATCGATATTAACCACTTCATGGCCACATGTTTCACACAATATGATAAGGTCTTGGTCCCCAGCTTATCATGGATTAACGAAAGGCGTTTTCATTATTACTAAAGATTAGAAATCGTAACAATAAACAACATAAGTTAAACTTTGAATTATGGTAAAATGTAGCTTCATATAATCAAGCATCAATTTTACTTCGGTTCATAAAGAAAAACAAAATAAGGCGATCTCTAAAATTTCCCTTGAGTGAAACCATACTGACAATCACAATTAACATTTTATATTATGGGACTCATGCGATATCATTTCACATTTTCATGAATGAGTTTTAATTTCATCACACTTTGTAACGTAATTTAATCAGGGGTAGTAGGGGTCATCTTGAAATGGCCTTCACAAAATAAATTAAAGGTCATTTTCCCCCGTACACTTTTAATTATTTTACAATACGACCATAACATTTTAATAAAGTTTAAGAACAAAATCTATTCGAGCGAATTTTCCCTGGACTTGTCCAGTTAATTGAAAATTGGCAAACATGCCTCAACCCATCACTGAACTCACACACAAAAAAAACTTTTGTCCTACACACACACACACATATATATATGTATGTATATATATATATATATATATATATATATATATATATATATATATATATATATATGTATATGCGTGTGTGTGTGTGTGTGTGTGTGTGTGTGTGTGTGTGTGTGTGTGTGTGTGTGTGACAAATCAATGATATAAAATAAAGAAACAACGACGCACGAGCATTATAACAGCATCTTGGCTGAGGACACGTAAAAATATCTGAAAATTTCCCTTTTCCCATATCCAAATTTGGTATGAATTACCAGGCAATGTAATTTACAATTACGAAACGAATTCGGGTATATAACAAGTAGATATGAAAAAAGATAGATGTGTACAAAATAAAGTTATTCACAGAATACTATTTCGCATATTTTCTTGTCATAAAAGGAAATTAGGGTTCAGTTTGACAATGGTCCCACTTCGTTTTTAAAGCTGATGGGCAAGTGAGCAACAAGTGAACCACATATGTTTGAAAACGCCTTTACCTTGCGATATGACGCCTCCATTACGTGTATTTATCTAATGAGATGCCGGTTAGCGAACTAAATAGGTCTTACTTAGATACATTCTGCTACTGAAACAGGCGTTTCCATCTTGTGTGAGTTGAGACAGCACACCTGCAGATTTGATGAGTCTATGATTGTGAATTCATGACATTTGCTTATGATATCTGAGTAACTTCCAGTCCCGTGCAATCACGAATCATGGCGCCTTTACGTCGTACTGATAAATTTAGCTCGCGACGGTTGGAACTTTCTGAATCAACGAAGTTTTTTTCATATGATCTTGCAACTATGTTTAGGAGAAAGATGGACCTCTGGCATGGCAACCCGATTCTATTAAAATTTCATTCTGTTTGTGAAAAGCAGGACTCAACATTAATAACAAAATGTATAAGAAATATATAATAGCAGTTTCATACCTGATCTGCAACTGGCGGAAAGAGGTTAAGATTCCAATATTGCTTTCATGTTAAATAAAATGAAAATTTCCCTTTGTCGATCAAGTTTGTCACTTGAAAGCTTTCAACAAGGTAATCAATATGATTAAACATAAATATATCAAAATTATATCGATGTGGCGATGGGTATTACATGACTTTCAAGAAATTATCAAAATACAAGGTTTTCTTGAATATTATGAGCCAGAATATATGACATTGACCGGGAAATAGACATGCAGGCGTTGTTCACCATTTAGCAAGAAGTTCCGTGTTAAAGGAAGAGAGGTTAAAACTTAAATGATAGCATTGCATCATTATCATTGAAATACATCACCTACCGCAACGTTTGAAGACAAATACTCGAAAAATGATCTCTTTATCAAAATGAAATTGATACGATTTGCTCACAACAGTGTCGTATGTAAATGCTTATATTAACGTGTGGCATCAAAATTTTAGATTCTGTTACACTAATGATAAGGCAAGCTGCGCCACCTGGTAGTATTGCATTTTGGAAGAAACGAAGCGTTGAGAGTGAATGAAGCCCCCACCTTTCGCAATTGTCCTGAGGAGAAACACTTTTTTTGTAAGTAATACATGCCGGTAATGTAAATAAATTGACAAAATAGGATTGGACCAAACCAATCTGAGCAAACATTTGTTAACTTTGGGGCAGACCAGCTTAAAATATGCATTGGGGAACTGTATAGTTCTATACATTAAGGATAAGCTCAGGGTTAGCTACATTTTCTAAAAAATCTCAAATAAACAAATTATATTTCATATTTATCCACCATTAAGTATACGTTCTGCGAGGTACGCTTGCCGCGGAATCAAATGATGCTATTGTCAATTACGCACTTTATTATGTGTTTAGGCAGCAATTATGCAAATATAGCATTTCTTTTTTCCATAATGTTGATTCAACTTTTTCAGTTACGGTACTATATAAAAATATTCTTTGATAAAATTTCAGTCAAACCTGGAAAATGCCTGTTTGTATGTAACGCGCCGGTAAAAAATCCATTAGAACAAAGGCCAAGCGTACGCAAAGCACCGACCAACCATCAAAAATAGACGCTTAGTCCATAAAAAAATCATTGCCCCCCCCCCCCCCCCCCACAATCAACTCTTTATTATAGTCCACAACAAACTTGCGCTATGGAAAAGCCCGGGTAACTGAACAGTCGCTAGTGGAGGTCGTCATTGGCCCTTTCACAGTCACACAACACACATGTCCAACACATCCACTTTCATTTATATCTGCAGTAAATCCACCAATTTATACCCCCAGCCCCTGGAGCAATGAAGAAGAAGAAGAAGAAGAAGAAGAAGAAGAAGAAGAAGAAGAAGAAGAAGAAGAAGAAGAAGAAGAAGAAGAAGAAGAAGAAGAAGAAGAAGAAGAAGAAGAAGAAGAAGAAGAAGAAGAAGAAGAAGAAGAAGAAGAAGAAGAAGAAGAAGAAGAAGAAGAAGAAGAAGAAGAAGAAGAAGAAGAAGAAGAAGAAGAAGAAGAAGAAGAAGAAGAAGAAGAAGAAGAAGAAGAAGAAGAAGAAGAAGAAGAAGAAGAAGAAGAAGAAGAAGAAAAAGAAGAAGAAGAAAACAGTCAAAATTGGGGTCCAAAATGCAAAATATGGCGGCTAAGTCACTCGTAGACCACTGATTTTAAAATTTTAACAACGAAACAACCGTTGTAAAGTTGTTTATATCTATGGTTTGTTCAAAAAGAGTATGAGGAAAGGATGTGTTTTAATGCGTTTTGTTACGGCATGTTGTAGTCTTCAGGGTTTTGAGAGCTGTTTCGATGAACGCATCATTATCGTCAATTGCCCATCCAGTGCAAACTACGATTCAAAACATGAGGCTGGAAAGAATGTCCTAGACCTGCAAAATTCACCTTTTGGAATGAAGACCGTATGAATTATGGTTGGCTAAAACGATGCACGAGTACAAATTGCAGTTGATATGTGAATATGTCGAAATATGATTTTTTCCTCAAATTACCCTGAGCTTATCCTTAAAAGTGCTGTAACCCAGATAGTATTACGGTTATCTTCAACTCTTGTTTGCATAATGTCGGGCTTTTTTCAGCACGTGTGTCCAAATAAAGGCATGACGCCAAAATGAAGCCTAGTAGATGCAGGTTACGGAAGCATTCACTTCTCAATTAGACACTGTCTACAACTTTTACAGGCTTTCCCTTGCAATTGCTGTATAACTTGAGCCAGGACTTTACATGAATAAATCCATAGCTCGGATCACCAGTTTCTCAGGTTGACACATAAACATTGGCGCTATTTTCCAAATCAACAGGCTTTACCGACTGATTCAGCCATAACGTTTCAGAAAAAAAATCTCTACCATGGCAACCAGATGTTAATCAAATATCCTCTTTAATGATGACAAGCAAGTCTTTATGCTAACATTAAAATGTATGCCAAATATACAATAGCTGTTGTTGCCTTGACGAAAGTGCACATTGGTGAAGTTTTCACATTGCCCCAAATATTTTGTGTGAAATGCACAATTGTTAGCTTTTTATATTTTGAACGAGAGAAAAAATGGACAGCGTCAAATGTGGACCAATGTCCGTTTCTATGAATGATAAAATTCAATGTTTGACGCGAAAATATTATCCACAATTGCTGCAGTATTTTATGCGACATCACATAAAACTTAATTCCTATTTTGGTGACTCTTCTGTCCAAGAGGCAATATGTTTTGATTTGCTTAGTATTGAAAGTTTGCTTGTTTTTGCATGATTAACCTAGTTAGATTTGAGTTTATAACATACGTAGATACACAAATCCATGCATACATACATACATACATACATACATACATACATACATACATACATACATACATACATACATACATACATACATACATACATGATACATACATACATACATACATACATACATACATACATACATACATACACACATACACACGTACACACGTACGTACGTACTACGGGAGAGAAAGAGAGAGACAGACAGAGAGAGAGAGAGAGACACAGAGAGAGAGAGAGAGAGACCTAGTGTTATCGTAAACTGTGATGATTTTGCAAGTTATTGGAGCTCAGGTGCTGCGTGAGATGGCTTTTCTTTGCATTTATTCAAACTTTGTGGACAAAACAAATATTTGAAACAGTCTCATAATGATGCGTTCTCATTCGATAAGTTGCAAGAGAACTACGTGTAAGCCACAAGCAACGATGAACCCAAACAGTCTGCTATAGCTGCTAGCCATGTGCACAAATGAACGAATGTATATTAAGCACGTGGACTTTAACACTCTAAAATATAATGGAACCTGATGACAATCCTACCGATATTTTAATACACTTAACACCAAGAAAACGCTTCAAAACGATGATATACAAAAAAAAATCATTATACTTTCTGGGACAATAGAATCAGCTTCACCATACTATGCTTTTTTAACATTTCTGGCATGCTGCACAGCCACAGAGTGCAAGGTGTCAGGGCCTTTTACTGCTGCTCTGCACAGTGCTGCCACCTGACGACGAGGCATTACAATATGTTGGAATTGTCTTTTTCCTGTTTCTCACACGCATAAATTGTACGGAAATAAGTATTGTGTGAACATTGTAAAAAATAATTCACTTCATTATCAAACGTATTTGCGATACGCGGATGGATTACAATTGTGTGTTATTGCTATGGTATATGGAAGAGTAGTTGAGTACATTTATTTCGCGATATGTGAATATCTGCAGATGAGTTTCCATTCATTGTGCGTTTCTTTGCGTTTGGGTAGTATATAGTTCTTCATGGACGCAAATATTTGTCGGAACGTGATTGGATTAGCAAAAGGGTATCCTCGTGATACATACATACATACATACATACATACATACATACATACATACATACATACATACATACATACATGTGGGTGTTCTTTTCGAACATAGATATACAAATTAAAGAACAGGACTCTGCGTCCTAAAATATGTTAAACTCATTGCAATTTACTCACAGAAATGGGAGCAATAGACTGTCTCGGTCCTTTGGTCCTTCAATGACTGAGTGAGCATAGTGGTACTCGAATGAATAGTATTTTAACGTGCATTTTGAAAATAAAATCATTATGACAGTTTATAATACTACAAATGTCGCCATCTCTAGCAAAGAAAAAGTTATTAAGGTGAAAACATGAATGCATTGCTCAAACTACCACAGCCTATGTTACCAAACATCTCTTGAGAGAGAAACTGTCGATCACCAAGACGTATGTTCTTTAATGACTGGGTATTTTCGAACAGTTCAAAACTGTCGAGATCAGAACATTTCACAGGCTAATGCTGACCCATTAGCAAATTGGTGTGAAAAATTGGCATTCTAATGAATACTTTGTTACGCATTTGTTAGTGGTAATCAGAATATACAGTGTGTGTGTTGCGATTTCTTTCCCCCAAACTAGAGTCAGTTGGAAAAGTTTACCTAATAGGACCTTTGAAGTGCAGAATCAGATACTTTTCAATTTTAAGTGAATTTTTTTATACATATAAAAAGTCATCGTTCTTGGTTTTAGCAGCTTTGTGTCATAGAGATTCTGGTTTATATATTGGATGTACTGCCTTACATTGTGCACTGAAACAGGCTTAATCACACAACTTTCAATGCTTCTTACTTTGCATTATATTTTACCTCCTTTTGCAACTTTGTTTCGCCATAGAAATGCGATTTTAGCTTGATCCATGCACTATTCAAAACGTTGATTATGGATATTGGGTGTCATCATCGGTACATTTTACACTAATGCAACAACATGCAAATTAATATGCCACACCATTTCAGGGAAAGAGACATACATGTACGACAGAAATATAGATTACGAAACCGAACCATTCGATATATATTTCTTTTAAAGTTCTTGGATTGCCTCTATGCAAAAGAAAGCAGTAAGATTGATTAATCATCCTCAATACCTTACTCATTCTGAACCAATTTTTAAAGGAATGAACATTTTAAAATTAAATAACATCTGTATTCATCAATAACTGATAATGTATTACACGTTTGTGAATAAATATCTCCATATTTTTTTAGAAAAAATTACTTAATACATCATTGCAGGACTTGAAACAATTATGCAGGCCTGTTTTTAAATTTCATCTTAATTTCAGATGAAATTTTGCTTCTGAAACTTATCCGGTGTTATTATTCCCAGATTGTTGGCTAAACTATTTCAACTTTGTTTGTTTGTTTGTTTGTTTGTTTTTTATTTTATTTTATTTTATTTTTTAAGTTAATATCATGATACAGAAGCCTAATGAGTCCACCAATTTTTTTTTCAAGAACTGGCAATTACGTTTTACAGCAGTTTTTCCTGGGCAATAATGAGTTTTTCAAACTCGAATTTACAGGTTTTTTGCTTGTAATTACGAGTTTTTTAATATTAATTTTGGTACTTTCATTAGGAGTACGTAGTTTTTAGCAGAAAATTAAGTCTCAAACAATCAGATTAAACTAAGACCATATTTACTGTGAGAAAAACTTAAATGCTTCCATATATTTTAGATAAATTTTATAAAGGTCACAACTGTCATTCTTTAATTATGCCCGATTTTGAGGAGTCTCTCATTGTTACAGCAACAAGCAGCAAAATCATGGAACACAATTGACCAATATGTATACAAAAAGCAAAAGAAATGCGCATGGCATTATTATTATATTATATAAGTTAACAGGCAACAAGTAAAAATAAAAGCGGATGCCAGAAGATTATGATCAGCTCTCTGACCGCTGATCAACCAGGTGTACCGAGGGACACACTTCAGCTTTGCCCTGCATTGGATTCCCAAGCCGGCCCTTCGTTTACCCGTTTACACCCATGATATTCCTCCACATAAATACTTTTCCGCGCGTTAATACAGGGTCAAAGTTTAGCTGTAATATATCAAAGATTCATCATGAGCGGTACTTTCCGACACCGAGTGTATTTGTCATTGTTCCCCCAAAGTTAATACCGAAATATTGCAGGGAAAAAGCGTCACCCACCTGCCTCTTGGCGTCTGTGTCGCTCGGCTTTGATTTCCTACCAAGATGTTCACACGGTTTGGGATACATCAGAATTTTGTCTTCAAATCTGAATGATTTATTTAAGCTGCCATGCCCCAATAACGTACGGAAACTTGTTGAAAGGTGACCATTTCCCGAGGTCACAAATGTGGTGCCACGAAATCACACAAAAGGGCAGCCAAATTTTGACACCGACAACACCGCAAAATCTGTATCGTTTCTGCCGCTTTTGATTGCCGACAACATCAGTGCAAGTTATACTATTGAATGTCAGCTTTATATATATATATATATATATATATATATATATATATATATATATATATATATATATATATATATGATTAGAAAGAAAATAATGCATCGCTACAACAAAAGAAATTTGGATTTGAACTGGGGAAGTTCTTGTGAAAATCGCGGAAATATCATTTTTCGAAGAACTGGGTCACGTGACTGAAGGCCCTAAACCTATTTTTCAGAGAAATATGGATTCAATTTTTTTTTGTTGAAATGAATACTTTTTAAAATTTTGGTAAAAAGGAAATTTCGTATGCTTGTTTAAAAAGGCCAGTTTGGTTTTTGTACTTTTTGTTATCTTACCGAGATATAAACGTGTGAAGTTGAATTGCGAACCCTACATTCAGTATGAACTGGGCTTTGACTGGATCTTTTCACAAAACTGAGATGATGAATTACAATTCCAAGACACGTTTTGGGTCATTTACCTTGGTTCCATGCATATGAGGTTTCCACAAATCGTATTTTTTCATGAGAATGCAAACATCATATATAATAATGTACTTCCACGATTCCCGCATAAACACTGAACAAAAGATGCATACATCTATGAGTGTGTCAGAAAAGAGATAACACTGTTGTCACTTTTTGAGCTTTCTTAAAATGTATTATTTGTAGCACTTTTTGTTTAAATCTATTGATTGATGGAATTCCTTGTATGTGTTCGGGAAAATGTATAATTGGTAGCACTTTTTGTTCAAATATATTGATTGATGGAATAATTTGTACGTGTGTTGTGAACCAGGTCTGGGTCCTTAAAAAGGGCAGAGCTTCGACTGGATCTCTTGTGATCATCTTGGCAACACAGATATTTTTGCCTCACTGATAAATGAACTGTGCTTGATCAGAGTTGGTCAGATGGAATCCTGTCTTACGAAGCAGGAATGTAAAGACATTAAACTTTGGAGCACCTGTTAGCTACTTGATCGATTTTTTCAACCATTATACCTACTTCTGTGCCCCAACAGTGCTTTCATTACGAAATTTGATTAACTTATTGTGTATGTACTCTTCATGTACCAAACCATGTACTATATATGTGGTACGAAAAATATTGATACGCACACACACACACACACACACACACACATATATATATATATATATATATATATATTTATAAAGGAAACAAAGATTATACCGTAAAAGAAAAATAATATGTCACGCTATTTTGCTTTTTAGAATTGACTTGACCAAGTATAAATACAGCCAAAAAACATCATTATAATGATATCTTTGACCCAAATAAACAAAGTTTATCTAAAACATAGAAAGTGATAAGTGGTATGAGTGGTAAACAAAAATAAAATGTTCATTGTAACTTTAAACACATTAGTATTGCTAATCATGTGATTTTTAACAACACATAATGATATAGCTGATTATTGTAATGCATATTTTCCAATGTTAGTCCGAGAAATAAACCGCAATTATTATCGTCCAGCCATACCTTAAGGGTCAGTATATACATTGTTCACGCGTTGTAGATGATGATATTTATATTTGGATTACCCAAATCAAAAATACACCTTTCATATAAAACAAAGCTCCATCAACAATAATCTTCAAGTAAATAACTTATGTTTAAAATAAGATGTGGCTTCCGCCTGCCATAGGCAGATGATCTATTTGCTGCGAAACGATACATTAACGTTTGCCTTTACACAGAAAGTTACACTCAATAAGTTTTCTTTGCGTCAGCATCAATTCGAGCAATCGATTGTGAATTCAAAATTTGTTTAGTTGCAATCTGTCTAGTGAGGACGTGTGTCAAAGGGAAATGAATCAAGGAATGGGCAGATAATTAATTACTGTAGCCATCATAAGACATTAACCTTTGAAATGTTATATGATAGACAATATGATTTGTCAAACCGGTGACAAGGAGAACGTAATCTTAAACAACCTCGCACGAGATTACATGTGACAGACACAGCGTTTTAGCAAGAACCTCTGTCTTCGTGATTTTTACCTCCTTGTTTGTTGACACCAAGGATTGATAACCTTGCATTTGTCTGCAACACACACACACACACACATACATATATATATATATATATATATATATATATATATATATATATATATATATATATATATATATATATATATATATATATATATATATATATTGCATTTGTGTCCTTTTTATCCAGAACCAGTTCCTTGTAGTCACAACACTATTCCGCAGTCCGAACTTGTTACTCTTCATGCGCTAATCTGTTACTGTCTGACCTAGATATATTGCATTTGTGTCCTTTTTTATCCAGAACCAGTTCCTTGTAGTCACAACAGTATTCCGCAGTCCGAACTTGTTACTCTTCATGCGCTAATCTGTTACTGTCTGACCTAGATGCATATTAAAGTACAACTGTCCATATTACACACGTTCTTCTGTAGCATTTTGACAGAGGCTGCATTGGCCCAAATAAATTAAAGGTCAGCGAGTAACTGTTTAGAACATGTTTCGGAGCCTGACCCGTACATGTCTCACTGAGTAGAGGCCCCTTATCTAAGTTAAATGGTCTGCAAAGACAACCGCATAATAATGAATAAATATAAACGTGGTAAATGATGAATTAGATAAATACGTGAAGTTTTGCTTATGAATGTAGAGCTTATTTATGAATGAAGAATAACTGTCAAACCAAACATAATTGCTTAATCTGTATAGGACAAGTTCAGATAAGAAAAATTTGACCTACTCCTGAACCAGTATTTACTCTTTCTAGCTTGGTAGGATATCCTAGTTAAACCACCTGCCATTGTATAACTGAAGAAGGAACGAACTGTGGCATTGTATTCAACCCCAGTGATTGTAAAATGAACATTTGCAGCTAGACCAATTTGGAAATCCGAGCAAGTAGTGCAACAATAGACATCCTACACCAGAAATGTAAAACAAATTCCATGATGACACCTACTTTTCACTTTGAAAGTGTCCAAACAATAAGGCTGTACTTCGTTGCCAACCTGCAGTCAATGTTTCAAAATAGTAGGTCAGATTTGTGACATTTGAGCAATAAATGAAAAATTTGAGTAATATTTTGACATTGAGTAAATGTACACTTAGGCATGTCAGAAAAGAATGAAAGTCTTTAACATTTTAGTAAAAAAAAAATTATCAAAACTTAATTTTTCTTAACCATATTGTAAGTACAATTAGGCAAACTTGTAACAGTCGCCGGCTGCTGGTTGCTACCTATAGCCCCTGGGGGTTTAAACTGACAGAAAACAAGTCAGCCTAATATGTCTGAAAGGTGAATATTAAAACAGAATGATGCCAAAAGATAAAATTAAGTAGCAAAACAGGCAAGTTTAAAATCTGTAAAATTATTGCAGCGAAACCGTCTAACAATCTTTGAATATTAACAGTAATTTTTAAGGCATGTCAGAAAGGAATGAAAATCATTAGCTTTTCAGTCATGAAAATGTGATAAATATAGCTCATTTTTCTTAACCAGGTATCAAGAACAATTTGGCAAGCTCGTATGTGTCGTAGACCCCTGCTTGCTACTAATAGCCTCTGGGGTTTTAACCTAACCGAGAATAAGCTACCTTAAAATGTCTGAAAGGTGAATGATAAAACAGAATGATGCCAAAAGATAAAATTCAGAAGCAAAAAGTCAAGTTTAAAGAATGTAAAATTATTGAAGCCAACTTTCTAACCATCTCTGGATATTTACAGTAACATTTGTAGAAATATTTGATCAAAAGTACATCTTTGAATCCTCTTGACTCAAGTTTATTGTAAATAAATTTGGTTCTAGATGCCAAGTCATGAAATTTAGAATAAATACGACTGAATCTCAAAATTTGGGACAAAATGTATTTTATTTAATAGCCTCTGAAATATTTTTCCGGGAAAGGTTAATAAACTACTTCAAAGTTTTACTCATCTATTTTGTGTTAAACATTAATGCAAAACCTGTCATTAGTAACCCGTGTATTCAAGTATAGAGAGACATCTCTGAAACCATATGAATTCTGACTTTCAAATGGGATGTCTTTTGGATAAATTTCTTTAGCAAATTCACTGAAATTTTGTACATTTACACAAGCCATCATCAATATATCTTGCATTGTTTGATAATTTTGTAGGCATTTGAAATTCCTTCTTCATCAATTTATCCATATACATAAATTCAAGCCAAGTTAAATATAACTCTGCAAGTAACGGAGAGCAATTGCTTCCCATTGGAATAGCTTTTATTTGCTAAAACACCAATGGTCAGCATTGAAAAAAAAGTATTTTCCAAAAGAAATTTTATAGCATCTATCCAAGTTTCAACAGTGTAAGATGTAGCGTTACTTTTTGAATATTTATTGTGTAACCAATGTGCTTTCTTTGAATATGAATTAATATGTATGTATGGTTTACCATTATGTTTAAACATTTTGCTTTTTGGGGTAGGTTTGTGTACATTGTAGACAAATCAAAGCATTTGATATTTTTTTGCTTTTACGTCTTTGATTTTAGATACAAACTCGTAAGAATTGCTAATGCTCAAAAAGCAATTTATTTTACAGTTTCTAGACATTGCATTACAGTATTCACGGAAATGATTCCTAACTGCAGTCAAACACGGTGATACTTCCTTTGATATTTGTTTTGTTGTACATTTTAGGCACCAGCTATGAATGCAGATTTCAAAGGGTTTTCATCTAATTTGAAAAGTGGAACAGGGGAATCCTTTTTAGAAATGTTTATATTAAAATTCCTTTTCATCTCATCTTGATGTTTTTCTATGAACTTATCAAAGGATTGGTTGTGTATTCTTTTACGTCATTTACTCTTATGTGAGAAATATAGTTTACACCAAGTTGTTTTTCAAACCATCCAGACATTATTTTTTGCCGATGATCCCATAATTGTTATCTGCCTTATCAGTGTTAGTGATTATAAATCTTGCTTATACATGTAGTTCTTTGACTGCATTTGAAACTTTAGGATGTTTTTATCTTACCATATTGAAGTTCCTAATGTGGGATTTGTAATGATATATTCCATTTCTAAAGACCTTTTTTCAAGCTTGGTAACGATCCTTCAAATTTCTGATATTTTTTCTTTCTTTGCACATTTCATACAGTGGAAATCAAATGCATCACATGTTTCCTAAAAAACTGTCAATGTTCAATTTAGGACATATCCAAAATTTTGTACCTTTTTCATCAATCCCTTTAGATATAATTTTGTATTATATCTAGATTACCTGTAAATACACGTTTGTGGTATGTATCAACAAAATTGGAATATTTACTGTTAGACATACAGTCACAATTTTGATTTGTTGCGCCATCCTCAAGATTAATTGAAGCCAGAAATTTGTAATTCATGATTTTTTTTCCAGTATTATTGCCATGTTTGTAGGAAATAATCGGCGGATCTTTCATGTTGCATCCCTTGAGAATCATGTTACGAACAAATTTCAACTTGAAAAGGGACTGAATGTTCAGTGAATCAAAAATTTTGTGCTTGAAAGAAATGCTGCAAAACATTTGATCCAACTTTCTTATTAAAACCTGGTTTCCGAAAAGCTGTCTTGTAAGCATTCAAAATTTCACAAACCTTTTGTGGAAATGTGTGATCAGAATAAGTAACACCCAAATATTCATTGAGTCTGGTAATATCCTTTGAAACGGCACTGCTTTTAAAGGCTATATGTAACTGATCAACGCCATTAGAGAAAGCGTGTAGTAAATTTTGAACAAGGTCTTCTGTAAATTTCCTGTTTTTTCCGTGGTTTCTTTTGTCCATGACTCATTCTTCTTCTTCGACTATCGGCCTGATTTTGATCAAAAGGTGTGTGTGACTGCTATCAAGATTTGCCAAATCCAAATGCCTAACATGACCGAAGTCTAAAATTCTGCCATTGGGTCCAAAGGGTACAGCTGAATTAAGTGTTTTGATCCAAAAATCTTCCACTAGTAATAATTTTCTAGTATTAACATAACTATCTGGACTAACAAATTTGGCTGTATCTAGTCAATCATTTATATCTGGCAATCCAAATATGAATGTTCATTGGAATAAAATGGTTAGGCCCACATATTGTCATTTTCATTTGATGCAGGATATTAAATAAATGATATTGGAAGGTTCACAAGATAACACAAAATTTCCGAACGAGGGCGGGGGTTTCTCACTTTGAATTTTTATAATAAGTAACATTACTGTGAAATTCCTTGTTCTTGATAAATATATGGATTTGATAACAGGTTCAAAATTGTCAGTATTCATGATCACTTAATTTCTTTCTTTCTGACTTTAACAATGATTATGCTGTAGGTAAATATATTGTGCACTTAATTTGTAGTCTTAAATTTTCACCAGTCATGGTTATATGTTTGTCCAGATCAACGATATATAATAAAACTTTTTCACTAGGACCAGCACTGATATCAACGAAAGCAATTATGATTTGCATTTCAAAACTGTGTTGTGGATGTTAGTGTCGAAAGCAAAGTGTGGCCAAAAGCATGTAGCCATTCATGGCATTAGTTGCCAAAAGCCCGTGATAACTTAACGAGAAGACTTTAGCAGGGGATAATAGAACACAATGGAGGGGGTGGCGACAACGCAAAACCTTTCATGTTGTGGTCTGAAAACAACATATTTACAATAACTGTAGCAATGTGCGTACGGAATTCTACCTTTTCAAGTACGCATACGTCAGTATGTTACTCTATTATGTGTTTCTTCACGGTCCGTAGTCACGCTCGTTAAACATAGAGATCCTCCGAGATTAACGAAGAACAACTCTGTACGTTTCTCTTAAGTCTAAATGCAACCTAATATTTATGCCTTGGTGGTTTTGTGTGTGTGTGTGTGTTTGTGTGATGTGTAATACATACTAATCCACATGGTCTGGAAATTGGGACAAGAGTCACACATCATTTTTACTAACTGAACAGATTTCCAAGCGTCTCACTTTGACCGGGGTCTGTCCACGGTCACTCGAAACACATCTGGCTTAAGAGACAGCTCGGGGGGCGGGGTTACTCCCATTAATGACGATACTGGATAGGTGCCGCTGCGAAGGCCCCTCTTTTCAGCGAAACCTCCCTAACAAAGGTCCCATATTTCGATAAAAATTCCCTAAAAAGGTAATTTTTCTCTTTTATGGACCAATATTTGGGAGCATTTCCCTGATTTAGGTCAAAATTTCTCCCTGGAGCCCTTTTGTCTCCAATTTGGGACCATATTTTCTACTATTTCGGTTAAAAAATTTCCCTGACAAAGGTATCATTTTTATGAGAAAAAAGAAGGTAACAAGGGTGGGGTTTTGAAAGTCGAGCCGCACACCCCCACCCAAAATTTGGGGAAGTACCCCCCATCCCCTCAGCTTATCATAAAATACAAAAGCCAAGAATGAAAACCATGGTGGACGTAAATGCCATGTATGAGTCACAAGTGCAGAGTTACTGACACAACAACACATGACCATCAGACAACTGGGACTGTCACAATAGACGCACATGTCTGATATGTGGAACGGATTAATGCGTGTATACACACCCCCACATTCATACATACATACATATATATATATATGTATATATATATGGTTATTCGTGTGTATGTAGGTGTGTTGGCGTGTGTGTGTGTTGAGATCCTTGAACACTTTTCCTCAGCTATAGCGCTGAGACCACATCTTTGATTGCTTGTCATGGCGTTTTTTTTTCTAACATTAAATCAAATATTTTATGTAGTTTAGAGATACACACATTTTGCAATGATGATTTTACTGCAAATGCCACTGTTTTTCTGACCCCTGGATAGGAAGGTGTGACCGATACTAACATCTACGATATAGATACACAATAAATACACACCTTCAGCCCTTGGTATTTGGGTGTGGTTCATTGCATAACAGAGGCTCTGCCGTAAAACTTTCCGCCATGTCTCGTAGGTATATATAAACAGTAGAATCATATCATCTTGGTCTAAGAACTTCATCAGTAAGAGGTATATTGGCTCAAAGATGGAAAAGGCCCACAGCTCGTTGGATTTTATTCTACATTGAATATTGAATGCATGGATAATGTGTTGTCGTAAGAGTCAAGATGAGGTCACGGGTCTGGAGCAGAGCAAGCTTGCTGTGGTTGCCTTCCTCACAGGAGAGGACAGAATGAAAAGGCAGAGGCTGCGTTTGGTGAACTTACTTGTACCGTGTGCTGTTTTGTTTTTCTTTGTGAACGTGATGCTGCAGCTGTCTGCCCGTGATTATAGCCAAGAGGAATTCCAGCGTCTCGCTGACAGTGTGGTCATACAAGGTCAGTGGTGTCAGTCCATTTGCAACGCAGTTGTTAATTTTCTCATTGTGAAAAAAGTAACCAGTAACATACAAATCCGCGCACGGGGCTCATCAGTTAAAATACACGTATCGTTATATTAAATGAAATGAGGCGAAAAAATGGTCAGATTCGAAATCACAAAACTTACTCCTTTATTCAATCGATCTCATATACGGATGATTATTGATTGCGATTTTTACTCATTTGTGAAATTTTACTGATTTTCTATCTCTCTCCCTCGCTGTAGTCATTGCAAATAAACAATTTAATAGTAGAGTTGTGTATCCGCGACTGAAACATTATGAAAATGAAAATACTGACGACTGAACAATGGCGCAAAATATTAATATTCCTCCGGAGGAGCAGAATAATGCATATTGCAGGCACTCCCATAACAATTTGAAAACGATAACAATCCTAGCTAATTGTAATTTTAAAGAAATCGCTCCAAGTGGAACAGACAATGTTGGATTTAAGTTCTGACAGGATGTAGTATGTTCATAAAATACCGATAAGGTTTCCACAAAATATGTACAGAATTTGTGCAACGACCAACACAATCCTATCGTCAAGGCGACTGTAAATACAATACATGCTGCTCCCCTTTGTGGAGGTTCCGGGTACAAAGACGGCTTTTCTTTGCTGATTATACTATAAACTTGCCCTGCCCCCCCCCCCCCCCGCCCACCAAGACGGAATCGGGATAAAATGCTGTCTGCTTCAATGATGTTCTCATTGAATATACACAGTAGCATGGCCCCAGTCAAAGTTTTCTATGGGGCTGGTTGGACACCAAACCGGCACAATAAAATTGTTGACT
Source organism: Hermodice carunculata (assembly GCA_964020975.1). Lineage (NCBI taxonomy): Eukaryota > Metazoa > Annelida > Polychaeta > Eunicida > Amphinomidae > Hermodice > Hermodice carunculata. The sequence continues at coordinate 22,773,958 of OZ026622.1, read as the reverse complement.
GCGAGTATATTCAAGGGGGAAAGGGTCAGCCTCTGTGCAGCGTTTCACCGGGTTCTGTCCACAAGTGAAAATAAGTTTTCCCCGACTGCATGCTTCGCTGCCAAAATACTGTTAAAATGACGTAAGAGGGCACTTCATATTCTTGGTGCTGGCAGTTCATCCATGTCAACACGTAGGGCACAATATATGACCCGTATACATATCTTCCAATCTACAGTGCATCTTTGCGTTTCGTCATTGCCTTAGTGTGGAAGTTCACAACGCTGTAATAAGCTTTAAAAAAAATCTTCACATTGCCAATTGTTGATTCCCGCTAAAATGCAGCAGGTTTGGTAAAAAAAATATGGTCAGCAATACAAGTAGGAATGCATCCTAATCACTTGTGGTTACGGAATTCTTAGTGGCCTTTCAAAATGTCCACAGAAGATACATTTTGTTCCCCCATGAGGGACAGGGTTGCCTATTTTAATGGACCCCAAAGTTATATAAACAATTAATGGCGTAAATGAACTGTACATTTTAGCGACAAGTAGAGCATGACAGAGGCATTAACCTTTTCATGGCGAAGATACGCTCCAAAGGACCAATTCGGGGCCCCATGTCCTTCTTAGTCAGTGATCGCCAAAGAACCGACGGATATACAATGGTCTGGCTCCCCACCGGTTCGTCATATTTTGTCCCAATAAACAGGTTATTGCCTTAAATAAAAAAAAGGAAGAAAGAAAGAAACAAAAAGAAAGGGATATAGGCACACAGTCGTCAAAGACGACGACTTATTCTGCGCGAAAATACGAACCAGTGTGGTTCAAACAAATGGCAGGAAAAGTGGTCGGACAGTGACTGCCCTCTGTAGTAAGTTCCTTGAACCCTGCGGTTTAAACCAGACCGGTTCGTACTTTTGCGCAGAATAAGTCATAACCATTGTCGACTGTGTGCCCCCCCCCCCCCCTTTAAAAAAAATCATTGCAATAATCTCTTTATTGGGGCAAAATATGACGAACCGGTCGGGAGCCACACTAAGATAAACAAGTGAAAAACAAAAGACAAACGCCCTTTGCATGAAAAATACTTTGCCGGATGTTGTCGCTGTTACCACTCAGTAGGGTGCGTATTTCCTCCCATTGATGGTAGGTCATAGGCCTGCTGACAGGTCAGGTATACATGAAGTTCTGAGAAAGAGCGCTCGTGAGTATGGTGGCGCATGCTCATGTGAAAAGTTACTGACGTTTTATGTGTTATATTTGGCTGTATAAACTGACCACTTCTGACATACCTGAGTCATCTCAAGTTAATGAAAATTTAATAGAGAGAGAGAGAGAGAGAGAGAGAGAGAGAGAGAGAGAGAGAGAGAGAGAGAAACAAACAAGTAAACAAAGACGAAAACAAGAAAATAAAGAAAGGACTCCTGACTCCACCCCCCAAAAAGAAGGAAACCAACAACAGCGACTGGAAAGCGATTTAGCAGGCAGCTTTTTGTCATTTGTGGTAATTTCCCCCCCCCCCCAAAAAAATGGGGGGCGAAATGTCCGCCGCAAGTGGATTTTAGCTGTCATTGTTTACACGGTTCTATTGAGATTCGAGCAGACATCAATATATGTGTTTCGTTTTGCATTACAAGCAAGTTTTTACTGTTTGATCTGCTTATTTCATCTGCGATTCACATATATAAACATGGCGAAGATATGCTGAGGAGAATACGGATGTTCCCATTGTCTGCTCGCTTCCCTGCTATCTTATTTATGTATTTGATTATTGGTTGGTTTATTTATTAATTTATCCTGCATATTTTGCCAGAGCAACTGTGAATTCCGGTGTTGACTTCGTGGCATATATATTTATTTTTTGCCAAAAAACCCAGCCCTGTCACCAGGCAACAGTGAAAATCGTCGGTTGTGTTATGGGCGTTTCGATTTATATACCAAGGGTTTTATTAATATTTGCAGTACTTAAAGTGCCTCTGTGTGTTTTACTGCTGACAATTCACAGAGAAAAATCCTAACAAAAGTTAAATATCAGTTTCATATAAGCATATGTGCGCATATTTTGCACATTACATGACGTTTTGAAAATAAATATGCCTTGTATCAAAAAAAGTAACACTTTGTAATATGTCGTAACGGTCCCAGTTGGCCTGTGAAGTACCCAGGGCAAGATCGCTGTAATTTTTTTAGCATATGGTTCATTTTCATATCAAGTGGGTGGATGTTGTATTGAATGGCTTGTGACCTGATCAGAGGAATGCACTTGACTGAGCATGCTCAGCTGAGATTTCTATTTGGCTTGTTATGATCACTAGTGCTTGTCAATGCTAATAAATTGGTTTTTGGTTACAACTTAAGTGAAAATATTAACATGTCTCCCTGACAAGCACTTCTTTGTTCTAAGAACATCAAACGGTCCAGGGACAGACTATCAAGTCACACACACAGTTTATTTTTCAAGTTACATCCAAGGGTGTAATGCCAGATATAGGATCCATCTGCCTGTTCTAAGTATTCCCCCCCCCCCAATATTAGTTATTTCCTCCTTGGCTGCACAAGCAGCCGTCCGTGTCTCGCCAGGCGAGACAATGTTTACCAAGACAACCATACATGTATCCAGTTGTGGCGGGAAATTAATGAGCTTTCCTTGTATGGGCATACACACCAGCCAACCGCTATAGTCACATCTTCAGCTCGGCCCGTGTCATATGTGTGGCTTCATAGATTCAAACGGCAAGGAGTTTCTTGGCCACTAAATACTTTGAGAAGGTTTTTACCGTGCAAAATAACTCAAGTGTCACTTACAATATACATAAATTTAAGATGTAAGATGGGGAGGAGCTGAATTAATCCATGACATACGGCGTTGGATAGTTGATAAATGTGACCAAAAAGGTCAAGTTTTGTGGCAATGCTACTTTAAGAGTATATCAGGCAGATGATTCTTACTTGGTGGACCTAAGCATGTCACGTTCTGTCGCTTTGCCCCTAGGCTACCATATGGAGCGGATAAAAATATACGCTGGTGGCCTTCTCAGTAACAACAGCATGCACTTAACTTTGTCTCGCCGAACAGATGGGAACCATGCTGCCCAGAAAGACGACTGCCCAGTATTGAGCATACCGATAGACTGCATTATTATGCGTCGCAGCTAAGTTTGTTCAATGGCTGGTGATGCAACTGTTTTCTAATTTTGTGCGCACCGTGAGTCATTGTGCAACTCCATTTTTTATTACAAGTGTTTTTGGCTGTGTCCAGGAAACAAATTAAACTGACATTGAAGGGAGTAATGTGTAAAGGTGAAATATCATCCATTTTTACAAATGGCCAAGTTACACAAGGCCTAATAAAAATATATGTGTGGTTCCGGTAACCTGACCGACCATGCTGGAAAGGCCCGACCCTACACCAATTTTATGAAACAGAAAAAATTGTTTCAAGCCGCCCTTCCCTAATTTTGATCGAGCCTGACTGAAAGATTATATAGAGAAAGTGGCCGTCGTGTGCCGTCATTTCGCAATAAAGTCAACCCAAACAAAGCATTTTATTTCAACTTGTCTGCAGGGTTAACTTGGGCCGGGAAAACAGCATACCAGCAGCCTAGCTGCATGGTCCCGGTTGCTCGGAGAAAACGCATAGCCCCGGTTGTTCAGTGATCGTTATCGTAATATCTTGCTAGGTTCCAGGTGTCTGTTCTCCGAGTTACAAAGGAAACCGTCGTTAAAGTGGCTTTTTTTTAAACACGACTTACTGTCTTAACTTTTATCTGCACAATCGGTTGTGTCTGAAGCAGTTATTATCGTTAGTTACAAATCCAGATGCTACACGATATCTGGAGCTGGCAAAATCACAGCGATCAACAGCAAAAATCAAATCATTATTGATGCCCTGAGATATTTGCAAAATATTTTTTTTTTTGGGGGGGGGGAGGGGTTCATATAATATAAACCCCCTAAGATCGTCCCAAAACTATCCTCATTTACAAACCATTGGGCGCGGAATCCACAATTTTCAAAATAAATGGCAGCCAAGTCTGTGGATTATTCCTGGTTGGATACTTAAAACAGGTAGTATCCAAAATACGTGTCTGATCACAGTTAAAGGAAGGTTAATTTGTCGAAGAGATGTAATATAAAAATATAATAGACCTTTTCCAGTGTAAGCATTATCTGAAAAAGTTAATACAATGTCTTACAATTACCGGTTGTTGGCGGCGGTGGGCCCTGGAATAGCATTATTGTGTCAGATACTGAAGTCGCCCCCAAGCTATGAATTAAGTAGCAGCACTGGGCACAGGAGCCAAGAGCCCCAGTGGGTCAAAGTTGGAGCTTAGTGGAGAAGATTGCCCCGATAGTGGATACAGGTCCGAAAGTACCGGCCAATCTTTGTATCATTGGTAATTAAATCGTCGACAACGCTTAACAGGCAGCTTGCATTTAGAAATGTAATTTCCACATATATATATGTATATATATATATATATATATATATATATATATATATATATATATATATATATATATATATATATATATATGTGTGTGTGTGTGTGTGTGTGTATGTATATATGTATGTATATCAAAATGAGGTATTCCAATGACCCCAGAAAGAGCAAAAGTCCTCTTGATTATGCCTCAGAAGAATAAAATGGCATAAAGAAGCATGTCTGGTCAAAACTACATTTAGGTTGGTTTCGCACGTAGGTACAGGTTACATTTGGCCACTCGAACTCAACTTTGGTGATGTTGTCTCTTCTAAGTTTTTGTTGTTATGTATGTAAATAAGTGATTATAAATTATTTATTGATGTATTTGGTTTTTTTTACATATCATTTCTGAAGGTCCGGATCCCCCTGAACGAAAATCAACTACAACAAGTACGGAGCCCCCTGAAGATTGGGATGACATACAGGAGCGCCGAAGGAATCAGGCGCGTGCGGCCTGTGAATCTAAGGGGAAAACACTGAACCCTCAAACACCTCAGCGATGGATGCTACATCATATCTTCGTAGATGACAGACACAAGCTGATGTTTTGTGAGATTCCCAAGGCCGTTTGCACAAACTGGAAGAGATTAATGGCTATTTTGGCGGCTAACCTAAATGTGGATAACACGAATAAGTTACGCGAAGTTGATGTGCATAACAAGCTGGTGTTACAGAACTACTTTGTGCGTCCACTCAGTGCATACAGCCAAGATGGAGTCAAAGAGCGTCTAGAGAGCTATACTAAGTTCATGATGGTCAGACATCCCTTTGAGCGCCTACTATCGGCCTACATTGACAAATTTACTCGATCCGCCAAAGAAACACTTTTCTTCAATAACTTGTATGGAAAACAGATCATCAGAAAATACCGCCGTGAGTCAAAGAATACCGATACAATGAACGTGACATTTAGCGAGTTCGTAGACTACTTAATAGACCCGAGGAATATACGAAATTTTGACCGACATTGGAAAGAATATAACCATTTATGTCACCCTTGCCTAATAAATTACGACATTATAGCAAAGTATGAGACTTTCAAAAGGGATAAAGACGAAATCTTACGAAAAATTACTCCTGGAAAATCAATAGAATTTGCACGATCTGAGTCACATTTTAACAACACTAGAAAAGTCATGAAAGACTTCTACGACCAGATTGCAGCCTGGAAACTTGATAGGTTGTATACCATATACGAACAAGACTTTCTTTTGTTTGGATACAATCCAAACATTAATGATATGACCCTTTAATAAAGCGAATGGCTGTTATAATATATAATGATGGTCATAGTCATTTCACGACACTCTATGCAGCCTACAATAGCATTACCACCATATATAATTAAAATAACCATTAGCCAACATTTTTACTTTGTTGGTATCATCCAAGGCAACACAGAACCGGCCTTGAATAATATTTTTCGAAAAGTTGCGGTTCTACAATCCTCGATGTTGAAATGGTTAATGCAACTATCCACACGCCTTCCACAAAACAATCCCACAAATATAAACCTGGAACGTGAGGCACATTGGAAATATCTAACAAATTTACATATCTGGGTCTTGAAATGATGTCAAATGGAAATTTTGCTGGAGCTGTCAGACAACTATGTGAAAAATCAAGGAAGTCTCTTGGTCGCTTAAAGCGAACTTTATTCAGTGAAATTGCAGATATTGGCTTGCATTTTGATTCTTTGATAAACGTATTGCTCCAATCTTTCTTTACGGGTGTGAAATATGTGGTGCCTGTACAATTTCACCACTAAAATGTATTGGTAGGGACGATATTAGTGGATATTTTAGGACGGAGTTTGAAAAGTTACATCTGAGTTTTCTTAAGTACACTCTGAGAGTGAATTCAAAAGCCTGTAATATTGCTGTACTGAGTGAGCTCGGAGCATATCCATATTCGTTTAAAATAATGAAAAGTGTTTGTACGAACTGGCACCGCATTAGAAATTTTGATTCACGTGAAATTTTATACGATGCTTACAAATGTAATGTTGAATTGCTGGCATCGAATAACTCGACCTGGTTGAACAATATCAAAACTACAATGTCGCTAATTAGCTGTAATGATATTTGGAACAATGGCGGTGATGAATACGAGGAATTTGCACACAATTTAATAGAGAAATTATTAAAAGAGAAATTTATACTCCAATGGCAGAATGACTTCCTTAACCCACCCTGTCCAGATAAAAAGTTGAGAACCTATTCGAAATTTAAATCAGATTTCAAAATAGAAAAGTACCTAATTGTATTAAAGAATTTGAACGAAAGGAAAAACTTGACCAGATTACGAATAAGGGCACATAATTTGAATATTGAGAAAGGTAGACATAGAAGGCCAGTTAAAGTTCCCATTGATGAGAGAATTTGTGATTCGTGTTTGGAAGTCGAAGATGAAATTCATTGCGTTGTAAATTGCCAAAAGTTTAGAGAAGCCAGAAATAGATTATTTGATACTCTGAGTAAATTGATCGTAGATTTTGACCATTTATCGTCGGAAAACAAATTCATGAAACTTATGAAATGTGACGAAATTGAAATTATACGGCAATTTACAAAATATTTCCTCGGAAACAGTGAAAATCAGGGATACATTATAGTACTCTAAAGTCATTTAAAACCTACAATACTTTGAGTTTTGTTGTTTTTTTTTTTTTGGGGGGGGGGGGGAGCTACCACTAAGGCATACGTATCAGGGATTGTTGTAATGTACTGTGTTGTATTGTACTGTTGTGGTATAGTGTATTGTATAGTGTATTGAGTTACAGATTACCATTTATTGTATTTATGGTGCAGTAATAATAATAAAGTCATTCAAGTCATTCATCTACTGACGGGCCATAAATCAAAGTGCGCCACGTGGATTCCATAGAAGTGGTTAAATGCATCAGAACAAGTCTGAATAAAATTTCCCTAATTTGCGTAATGTGTGCTATAATAGTATTTTATACAACCAATACGGCTGGTGACATGTTTTGGCTATTTGGAGAAAACGTACCGAAGTTTTTTTGTACACCACCACCGCTTTACATTTTTTTTTTTTTTTTTTTTTGCAGTTTGTTCATTTGACTCGAAATATCTGAATATTTACGTTATGGACCTTCTCGTTATACATGCATAACAGATAAATTTGAAATTATAATGAATTTAGACGATAGTGATAAAATTGTTTCCGTGATGACTTTTTTCGCGGCCGTTGTTGACAAAAGGGGAGCATTTTAGTTTGTTTGGTTTTTTAAACAGGTTATTCTTTAAGCCTTATGTTACTTGTCAAGATGCAAGGTTTGACTGTGGTATTAAGTATTAATGTTTGATGTTTTGTTTATTTGTGCTTGTATTGTGTCTCTGTATGTATAGCAAAATCTTGCAAATGTAATTGTGATGCAGCTAATAAAGTTCACTTCATTTCATTTCATTTCATGCCATATTATTATACTTTCTCAAATTTACATCGAAGGGTTATGTATATCTCACTCTAGAAAGGAGATTAAAAATCAAATGTATTTTTTAATTAAGTACATTACAGCAAAAACACTTGAAGGAAATAATGAATTATCCCAGACTGACGAAACCAAAATCCCATTTATAGTTTGTTTCAACAACCGATTATAATATAATCAGACAGAAAATAAAAAAACGTGAGCGGGCTGGGGACTGGGCATTGCACACGAGGCAACGTCATGCTTCACAACATCAGAGACACGTGGTATACCCAAGACATGGAGTAACCCAGAACGGTGGTGGCGTTTGGTGAGACCAGCTAAGCATTTGATGGCAATACCTTGTGTCGAATTCCATGTCTTTACAATCATTAGTGGGCAAGTAATACAATCTATGCGATAGGTAAGGCTGCGTAGAGAGACCCATTTCCAAAGGAATGATTTTACTTGAGGTGACAAACCAGGGCAATGACATACCAGCAAGAGACATTCTCTGGATGGCCCGCCTGGCGGCGCTGCATCTCTTGTTCACGTGTTTCAGGTGTATCAGGGACGTGCAAAACACGTCCCTGGGTGTATGAACCTCTTACCGTACAAGTGACACCCAAAATCTCAAATTTATTAACAGTTTGGGGGTATTTTCACTCAAATGAAATTGAAAATGAGAAAGTGTCTAAAACTGTTCACACGTGTTGTGAGGATTTTTAGCCGAGCTGATTGATTTTATTTTAAATAACTATCGCACGTCATTGTCGGTCGATGCGTATCCCCGTTGTTAATTTTTGTATTTTTTGACTCCACTGATAAAAGCCAGTGGCCGGGTCCTCTTTAAACTTTATTGGGATGCACCTCGGGTATATTTCTATACAATTTGTGGACAATTACACGGAAGATTGATCTTTCTATGTTTTAAGGTGGTTATGTGTATGTGTGTTATTGAATACTTACCACAGTCTTATTCACAGTTACTGCAGATGGAACACAGTCAATTTTATTTATTATAGCATAACTACGATGCATTTTTAATAAAGGGAAAGCGTACATTGTCACATTTTCAACACCACAATCACGTGCCTCCTGATAAGAGCATAACTTTTACCAAGTTCATCCATTCATCATAAGTAAAAGCAATACCATTAAATCCACCTGAGATACACATCTCCAACCCCCATTAAATACTTCAATGCCAACGGCAACTCAAGTCAAAGTACTTCAGACGTAATGCTCTCGTTTATAATAAGGATGCTGGAATCATATTGTTTGTGAATATACTTTTCTTTCAAGTTCCAGCATGCCTATAGCTCCAGATAATATAATGGTTCCCTTCAGCGGCTTTCCACGTCGCGCTTTGGGCCCATTACACCGAAAGCGCCCCAAGGAAAGCTGTTGACTCAGTCCAAAACTAGGCGCTGAAAGAGTGAAATGCAACTAAATTTACTCTTTGTTGTTCATGCTTTATTGCTAGGCGTTCAGCCCAAGGCATGTACATGGTGGTAATAAATTGTGCAACCCTTTGCTTATAGAATCAAAATATCTCATTCCTAGAAATTGACACTGTTATATTTTTATATGAAGGGGTGCAGCTCCACATTTTGTATGATGGTTTTGTAGGGTTAGTGGATGTTTCTATACACACGTACAGATATACATACATATTTACATACATACATACATACATACATACATACGTACATAGTACATGCATACACAGTGCATACATAGTACATACACATATGTCCATACATACATACATACATACATACATACATGAAATAATATTTACTTGATGACCTGTAATTTTAACTGTGTTGCATACAAATTCTAGAGTCTCAGTTTACATTTAACTGTTGTAATGAATTAAGTGCTCTCTCAGTTAGGTGAAATTTTGTTGACTTGGACATTTAGGACGAAGTTGGAGCTGTGTCCTGATACATTCACTCACTGTTCGTGGTTTATTTACTCCGTACACCTATTCACCAATAAGATAATCCATAAGGAAAGAAATTCACGATCACGCCTAACACAGAGAACTCCTCAAATATTGCTTGGAAAAAAAGTTTTGCACGGCAGAAATAGATTGGGCAGTAGCTGCAAGGCCCTCTGGATGTCGTGAATCCAAATCTTACGCTGATTTGACTAAATACAGTGTCAAATAGGACATGCAGGATAAGCCTGCCTCTGCTTATTCAAAGGCATCTGCTAGAACTTAGCCAAATCCCTCGATTATCAAATTTAAGAATGCCAGGCCCCCTAGACTTTTATCTGCCAATGTTGACAATGCTGAAGCCACAGTTGACACAAGCATCTTATTGTTACACTTGAGCTGTGGCTTGAACTTATGTTTTCCTATCGAAAAAGTTATGTTCGTAAACTTGTTAAATATATCTTTACTAAAATGTCAAACATCTTGTTTTTACTTGTCCAACATGGGATGGTTAAATCGTTTAAATTCTGCAGAGAAATATCTATACGGAAATAAAGCAATGACATAAAATATTATTCCCCTTCAAGCATCCTCTTCCTCTGTCTACACACTAAAATTCCATCCGAATCACGTTAAATGCCATGTCTCATTTTTCTACGTAAAAGCTTGAATCAGACAACTAAAAGACTCATTGGTTTCTGCTTGAATCAAAGCTTAACTGATATATATATATATATATATATATATATATATATATATATATATGTATGTGTGTGTGTGTGTGTGTGTGTGTGTGTGTGTGTGTGTGTGTGTGTGCGTGCGAAAGAGAAATGTACACGTTTTACAGCACTAATGTGTGAAACGGGGACAATCGTAAAAAGTAAGATAAAATACAAGAAAACACCCCGGCACGCCTATAGCATACGATCAATGGCAAAGGATATTCAGTGTGAAAGACCCAAAAGTATACTGGAAGGCAGTAAGGCAGATCGGGTCATTCAAACACATACCCAGGAACAGGCAAGGAAAAAAACGACACACAGTTCAAAGACTTTAGCCAACATTTGTCGAACAGGGTGCATGTAAATCAACTAGAAATAAATGACATCCTGGGATCTGAAGAAATGGATGTGCCCGTTCTTGCCGACCTGGTAGAACTACCGAAATAGATAAAACAAGTAGGAATCTCAAAGCAAAAAAAAAAAAGAAAAAGAAAAGAAAGAAAGAAAAACCCGCTGGCAATAATGGCATTGCACGAGGGATTATCAAAGCGTCAATGAAGACCGCGGAGATGCCAACTTTCTTAATCATCAGGGACAATCCCTAAAATTATCTGAAAATCTAACCAATTTGCGATGTGTGTCCCGCATCAAAATTGAGCACTAGCTGCTATATTGTTTGTCAATATTTTGTGTCCACATTGCCACATTGCAAATTAGTATTTAAATTGTATTTGAAAAATTGAGTACAGCCGATGTAACTTAGTTTTAGAGCGATAATAGGTGCATATGACGAACGAAATCGCAGAATATAGAATCAAGAATACATCCAAGATTGCACGCATTTTTTTTACAAATTAACCTTAAACGTCAAATCGAAATACTCAGTTATTTGTGTCTATGCCGTACTCACATTTAGGTAAATATATTAAACCTCACTAAATATGGGCATTTTTAGGTAATTTTATTTAGCGCCAACTAGCTGCCACACTAAAAATTGAATGGTTACCCCTTACATACGAATTTAGGAGAAAAGAACCTGTCTGAACAAAATACTGAAACTTTGCATTGAGTTTAACTTTTTCGTCCCTTTTACGATATCTGTTCTTGAATAATTGACACATAATTTTATGAATACAGGCGCATAGTGATTTGTTTAACATTGCTATTCTAATGTGTGTTTCGGCACCAGACATGTCCTTCCTCAAGTCTTGGAGATCAAAGTATATCCAGGACTATGGTGACCAACCCGATCAATTATGTTTCGTAAGGGAATTGGATTATGAATACACTATCATTGTTGGCTGTGTTGGAAGTGGAACATGCACGAACAGCACAAATGTTAACTATATGTAAGAAAGGAGACGCATCACTACCAAACAATTGCAAGGCCATATACATCGTAGATGCCTTGGTAAAGGTATACGACATGCTAGTGAAAAACCCTTTCACTTTATACACGCCGATTGAAGAAACACCTGGTGCACAATATGGACGCAGGCGCGAAGAAAAAATCTTTACCGAAGACCATTAATTAAAGTTGTACTAAAAACCAAATAATCGCTTCATATAACTTGTATAGACAAAGGAAAGGCTTATGGCAATATGAATAGAACCACATTGATTGAGTGATTGTTGAACGCCAGAATACGGGCTAGATATCCATGCGCAATAAGCAAAACCGTTGTAGCCTGTATCTGCAAACTTGGCAACAAATTGTTTGTTAAATTCATCACACATAAGGCAGAGCCGCACCTTAAGCTGTAACCTCTACAATTTCAGTGGGGACCCAACAATTAAATCTACAAACAAATCGAACACGGACGAGTGGCTAGAAACTCTAAAAACCTTCGGCACAGCAGTAATTTGCCATACCACGTGATGTGTCAATAGCAAATCGAAGCGATATATAAGAAAAACAAAAACACTATTGTCATAGGTAGTGTAAGCTTATATCATAGAGACACATGTGCATCTTGGGACACCCACATCAGGCGCACCAATAAAACTACAAGAAAAATCCACCCTGGCATGGGATTCCCAAGTGTTTTGAAATTCTTGGAAACACGACAGCAAAATGATATATCTCAAATTAGCACAGTAGATCATTTTTTTTTCGCAGAGACTTCAGAAACTCATATGAGTATAAAGTGATTGAGTTTGCGCGCCAAGTAAGATCGCCAATTGGACTTCGCCCTGAAAAGTGCGGGAGGCAGGCAATGATGACTGTAACAAACAAGAAATAGGCCGGGTAATATTCAATACATGCTGCGTTTGCAAGGAGGTAAACTTTAGTGCATAGAAATCCTTCCCTTGAGGTAAAAATTTGTATATTATGAAAAGCATTGCAGTGAACCAGAGTGGTATTTGCACGGATAGGATTGAGCTCACACAAGTACAGCGTAGAAACGGTCGGTGGGCGGAATACCGCGAGTTTTGACCTTGAATGTGAGTGTGGAACTATAGAAACGGAGAAATATATTTGTATCCAATGCCCAATACGGGATGTGCACAGCGGTCCTTTTGCAGTGAGGAATGCTGGTACCCAATAGTTCTGTAAACGTGAACACATACGGCGGCCACTGTACAAGGTGATATACACTAAGACTAAGTGACAAATTGATATTTTCACCTGTTTTGGATGTTTCAGCAGCTTATTTAAAGAGAAATAGTTTAGCTGCTATAATTTTCGTGAAGACAAAGAACTACTAGAATGTTGGATCAGAAACATATTTGGAATAGTGAACGTTTCAGCAAGTTGCAGCCGACTTTCGGTCACTGTGAGTGCAAAACATATTTTTGACTATGGAATCAAAAGTATTGCTAATCCAAAGCCCAAGATATCCCCCTAAAGAGAAATTAAAAATTAAAATTCCAAAGAAAAAAATCCCAGTGAGCCGGCCGTTAGTGCTCTAGACTTTTGATAAGCACGACAGCTGGAGCCTATTGTAAATCCGACTGAAACAGTTGAAATTGAAAAGGAAGTTGACGATGGGCCGATAAAATCCAACATGGCGCCCACCATGTCTGGTTGAAGTGCAGATCGCAGACAACATCATGAGAACAACCCTAACTGTGTATATTCAACGCCAGGTCTAATGACACAAGGAAAAGACAAACAGCACACCATTCTTGGAACGGCTGACACAATATATCGATTGAAACAAAGGTTGGCTGTGCTTGAGCGCCAGGTGAAAGACACAACTGAAGTTAGACGAAGCCACAAAGTAAGCCAGTAAACACACGATGAAATCTTACAGTTGAACATATGCAATATGTGCAGAATTACGAACAAAAGGAACACTTTTGGGGCTAGAATCCACGCAGGTCGACAGGATGATGAGGATTCACCCTGGGCTGCACTATGGCGACTTCCAGCAACTGTATTCCGTTGTTGAACCGGATATTCGAGCATTTTGTTTTCTGTAGATCACGAAAGGTTAAATTACAGATGGACAAAATTAGCGAACAGAATTTTCCAGCTACGCGTGCCATGACACCTCTCTTTCTTGTGTTAACATAGGTAAGAAAGGGACTCCCAGAGCAAGATCTTGCTTACAGGTGGAGTAATAACTGCACATTAACTCAACAGTTTACTATTCCGCATAAGCTGTGTAAATAGAGTTTTCATGATAAAATTCCGCACATTTGTTATATAAAATATGTGTTTGCAAGAGACTCTGATAATTTTAAATCTATATACAAACCACTGCCAAAAAGACAGATGAGAAGAAAAATATCACAAAACTTCTAAGTTGTTTCCAGTAAGTTTATTGCATGTTTTCCTCCTTTTAAAATGTTTTTTTTTTTTTCAGTGAGACTGAGATGGATATCCTGAATAATACAAATTATAATATATTCTAATAAAAATACAATAGCTCGGGTCTTTTTTTTCTTTGTTTAGTTGGTTTTTTTTTATTATTATTGATTTTGTGCTTTTTTGTGTTTTTGCTTGTTTAGATTATTGGGGATTTTTTGTCTTCTTTTGTTTTGTTTTTTTACAGTGACAAAAGTGAGTGTGGGTATTTGTTACTGTTTTTCTTTCTTAGTGAAATAGGGGTTTTAAGAGAAATCTATTTTTTGCCAGGATATATTTTTGACCGTAAATTAAATTGAAAAATAGGCTCTCATTATTTGAACAAACTATATCACGAAAGAGAGAAAAGTCAGACAGACAGTCAGACAGAAAGACAGACAGACAAAGGTTTCAGTAGTCATTTTTTTCTTTAGTAAATGAACGGTACATACATGTGTGTACAGAATATGCTCCCTTTTTTGTTGAATGAATTCAGTCAAATTTACAGTTTGGATGATAGAAAAAATACAACATGATATATATTATGTACCCTCTATGCGTAGATTTAGGCCCAACAAGATTATATTGGCCATCAAGGAAGTTTTATTGATCGGTGGATGCCCATGTGCTTCAACAAATTATTTACCAGCATAGGGATAATACTGTACTGCACAGAACTTTAAATTGAAACGACATCGCACCTCGGAATACAGAGCGACACCTATTCTAGTCAAAACACCACAACACTGCTGCTGCACAAGGTCCAATGCCATATATATATATATATATATATATATATATATATATATATATATATATATGGCATTGGACCTTGTGCCAGGCAGGATGTCACTTGTGCTAGTGACTTTGTAGAAAATATCGAAAGAGGAGATTCTGTGATGCCAGACCGGGGATTTGTGATTGATATTTTGGCAGCTAAGGGAGTAGTTTGAACATAACCCTATTTCTTTATGGAAAGGTCCAGTTTAGCATCCAGGTGACCAAGTAAACAATTAAAACAGCTTAAGTCCGGATTCACGTCGACAGAGTCATTGAAAGATTTAAAAACTATAGAGTTCTGAAATCTGTATTTCCCAACTCAATGATAACTGCAATGAATATAATATGGAAAGTGTGTTGCCAGTTGGTCAACTTTGCTAATGGACCAGTGACATGACATGTGAGACGACAGACAGTACAGTAACATACTGACAGCATAATCAAATAAGGAATGCATATTAATTTGAGTTTTTACAACCTTCCCATGCTATAAAGTCAGTCGCTACGTTGTCATCAACCAATCAGTGAAAACAAAGTATGAATGCAAAACACAAACACTACAAGTGACAGTGATATATTGGCCAAGTGGACAATGTGAACAAGTGAACATTTGACTTTTCTCTGAAATCAAAGATGACATCAATCTATAAAATATGTATTCTGAATACATGGCACAACTCTTGATTCTCTTTGTGCTTCCTGTGATACATGTATCTAGTGAACTCAGGATACATACGATTTACGCTCAAGATGTATTTCAATTGCTTTGGACTCAATAGGAGAGTCACGCAACCAACGTAATGATGTGAAACAGCTTGCCCACGATGTATTTCAACGTTTTCTTTACTTTAGTCTTACTTTACACGATACCTTGCATAGTGTATGCACCCTATATAAGGTCATGTCTAGTAAATTAAACACACATCTAACTTATCCAGACCTAAGACTGTTTTGACAAGAAGAGTCCAATAAATAGATTAAGATGCCATGGGTTTTAGATTATACGTATTAAGTTTAACTAGTTCCCTTTTACGGTGGGATCGGGGTGCTAATTTGAATTATAATAATTTCATGGTCAGATTCATCATAATTCGACCTCTCATTTAAGTATGAAGCGTTTTTCTTTCACATGTACATCAATAAAGGTGCACAGGTCAACAGTTTCTCTCATTGTGCTTTAGACACAGAGCGTACGGTATGAACTGTTAACTCGGTCTGCAACTCATCAATCTAAGGGTTAATTGCACCGTAATCCAGGTTAACTACCACGGACTATTGTAGTTGTTAGACGTACAAACCATCGTTATTTTGCACAGTGCACTTAAAATTTAACGAGGGATGGTATGTTAACTGGTTTGCATAACCCCAGATTGAAATTGAAATAAAAGTAACTATCAGTCGGTAAAAATTGTAATGGAAGAGAAACTAAAACATTGGCTAAATCTGTAATTATAATAATATTATCTCGGAAGAACCCACTGAATGAGAAAAACGCAGTTTTATTATCAAAAAATTCCATCACAATAAGAAAGCAATGATCAAGGAAAACGGGCGAATATACTTTGTTTGCGATTTTCTTCGTTGCTTTTACCGCATCGCAACACGTAGCAAGATATACACAAGACCAGTTTGTTTCATCGTAAAACTGCTTTTTGGTAGTGCTGCGTGTGCAAAAGAGATTACGAATAATTGCTTTCATACCAGCAGCAATTTTACATTTTGGGACTGAGAGTCGAGCTCTTTAGCATAAAAATCATGGACACATTGTTTTAAATCTGAACCACAAATTACTCGATTGCATTGATACCAACTAGCAATCTGATTCATTCTTTATCAATCATATTTAACGTTTTATTGTACGTAAAGATTGTTCTCTGGTCGTCTGGCAGGGGGATCAGACCTGTGAATGAAACAATGTAAAAGACCAATTATACGTTATCCCTACCTTTCAGCATATCAAAATTCAGTAATGATCAACTTCAAATTCGGGTTGACAAGTAACCAAAGGTTGTGTAAATTATAGTCGAAGGAAAATTTTAATTATGCAAAGTTATGCTAGTCAATTCCTATTTTGCATATGCCTATCCATATTTCACTTCTTGCAACACATTCTGGTCATCTATATACCCTTGAAAATTAAAAATGTTAGAACGTCTGCAAAAATATTACTAACATAACTTTCTCCCACCCTCAAGCCCATAGTTTGCCATCATTCTCTTATATTGCCCCTTTTCTAAAAACGAATGCGTACACTATGCGTATATTAATACATATGCATAAGGGTAATATGTTACCAAACATCTCTCAAAATATAGTCTCTTGCAGCACAGGGATACCTGCCCGCAATACAAGACCAAAAAGAAAAAAAAAAGCAAATATCGAGAAAAAAACAATCAGAAACATAGGTCAATATTCAGCTTTAGATATCCCCATTTTGGAATAAAACGCCATTTTTTTAGCAAATACCCAGGGTAGCCATTTATTCAAAAAGCAATATGAAGCAATATTTGCTTTTACATGAGAGGCTGGTTGGCTAGGTATTAAGCTCATGCCAAGGAACTATTCACTATAAGCACGTAGTTGTGGCATGCAAAAAGACAACACAACTGAATCAAAGGAATGAATTTTCAGTGGTGTTAATTCTACTCTGATATACAGTATCTCCTGAAAAGCAATTCTATCTATTTTCAGCAACATGTGAGCCACTTTTGAACGGGGACTAAAATGTGACTGGCTTGTTGTCCTTGTAGGTAAAGATTTGTGACTGCATATAATACTGTCGGTCATCATGTCACAGCCAAGCCATTTGCACAGAAATATTTATGTCTTGTCGCCAGTGCAGAAACAGGGATCCCAGTCTAAATCCTAGACTGGTTTTAGTTTACCGGTTCACACCAACAAGAGTTGAGACTCTTATTAGCTGTAGAGATATCTCACTCTCCAACCTTTTATCTACAATATACAAAATTCATATCAGCCCAGAGCCTCAGTCTGTGTGCTGGTCATGCTTGCTAATGACCCCACACTAGGTCTTAGACCAACCAAAAGAGGCAGACTAAGTACACTATATGTGAAATAGCAAATCTGATGGGTATAAGCTCCACCGTTGCCTTTGCTGCCACCTTACTTGGATTTTTTGGGGCTGATTGCCGGAGGAAAGCAAGCTGGGGAAAGAGGAGCGTCTATCAAAATGTTCACAGTGAGGAAGCTGAAAATCTGATATCCGTCTGTTTCCTGTGACAGCAAAATCAGAAAAGAAAGATTAACTGATTTTGAATTTGGAACATGGGAAAGGGCATGCATGCTGTTACCCAATCCAGACTCGCTGCAGTGCATGCGCACTAAGACCTTTAAGTCAGGCAAATATTACATAACCCCTAACGTGTCTTGTGTCTACCAGGCCACCAAAAGTTAACCATTGGAAACTTGCTCCCGACATAAAATTAGCTATTTGCATAGAAGCTCTTTTTGTCTTGTTGCTGGTGAAGAAATAGGGACCAAAGTCAAAATCCTGGACTGGCTTAGGTTTGCTAGTTCACACCAACAAGAGTTGAAATGGATATTAACCAAAGAGTTTGGCCACTCTCTTACCAGATATTATTTACAATATACAAAATTCAAATTCAGCCTAGAGCTGGCGCCTATGTGTCGGTCTTCATTCCTTATGACCTCACACTAGGTCATAGACCAGCCGACAAGGACAGATTCTGTATACTATGTGTGAAATAGCAAAGGTGAGATCATAGATTAGACGTCTTGGCTGTCTCCACCTCACGTCTAGGATTTTGAGTGAATAAGGTGATGTTCTCGCAAACTAATGATTGACGGGATTGGCACAAAAATGATACAATGATAAGTTACAAATACAAATAATTTTGATCATTTTCGCGCCACTTATAAGTAAATATAAATGTATATATGATCCTGTTCATATATATAATCCTGTTCATATATATGAACAGGATGAAACCAGCAATTAGAGAATCTGCTTTCCCAATACCTGGGAAGTCATTGGGAACCAATATCAGGTTAAATAAAGGTTGTTACGTGTCTGTAACGCAAGGTAACTATTGTTCATTACTGATTATCTCTAACTGCTGAACATTGTTGACCACCGTAAGTTTTGAGGTGATGTGACTCCAGAGAAGCAATATCATTTATCACCAATGACATGTCATAAAGTTAACGTGGGAGTCTTTTATAGTTCCATGACACAAAGCATGTATAACACTGGTTGTCACACTGACAGTCTCGTCCTCACAGTTCCATGACCCATGATATGTGTATCAAATTGGTTGTGACACAGGTAGTCTCTTGCTCAAGCCACCAATAAATGTTAATCTGGGATTGAACATGGTTTGCTGGAGGCTTCTGAAAGCCTAATACATCTATTACACAGTCGTATCATCGACAACGAAAATAAATGTCTGCAAGCTGGAGAAACATGCTTCATACAAAGGACACCTCTCCATGTAAACATTCCCAGAGAAAATAGGGTAGTGAAGCAAATACAGGCTCCTGAATGGACCCCCACCGAACTGAAGCTGCAAACAACTTTGTGGCCCTTTCTGAAGGATAGAATGTTAACCATGCATAAAATATGCAGTTTGAGGGCCAAAAAGGAAAGATAAACGGCATTTTTTATATTAATACATACAGCAGCTGTGAATTTGAACCATCCCAATACTTGTGGCAAGGCTAATGGCTGTCGAACCTGGGAAAACCCTTCGCCTGGCCACTTACAGCACAAGTTTGCGTTCATAACGGCAGAAAGCAATCCTTTTTTGCTACGTGCCATGGCACAAATGGTCTTGACCTGACAAGGCCAAATGTTTGTTGTGGCACCATCTTAATTTGTTGACACTCTTATATATTTCCGAAATGTGTCTGATGTATGGGGTACTAGCGAAAAATGTGAAAGTCGACTCACAGTGGAATAAAATTCTCTTGCATCAAATTTTCCGGAATGTGGGTCGGTTGGTCGTTGCTCTGTGCAGAGAGGAGTGTGAATTTATTGACAAGAACCCTTGAAAAGGCATTGGCCCTGGAATTGACGATGCCATGGTTGTGTTTAGCCCTTACACTAATGTTGTAGGCAAGGAATATAACCACTAATTTCCTGATACCCTTCATGATTAGTAAATCTGAAGGAGATCGTTTATTAATGATAAAAACCAGAGTACTCTTATTTGTGAGTAACACAATGAAGTGGTTGTGCAACAGTGGACACCAAACCAAAAACACTGTGATAATAGGGAGCAGTCTAGGAATGAAATGTTGCTTGCCTTCGAGGTCATTTGGGAAGATACCATAAAATATTTGGAGCCTAAATCTGCCTGAAACCCCCAAGATGTAGAATGACCACTTGTCTTATGTAGGAAAGGTCCATGTGAGCTAGCACCAAATACACCATGTGTTCCCGGACCTCGGAAGCCGCAGGCAGTTATTGCAACTTGCAACACCACTACTTGGGGCGAAACATCTTCATCACTGACTTCAATTGGATCACATCGTGTTGCAGGGTTGTAAGGGCAGATGCTCCTCCATGGCCATGCATATGAGTGATATACCAATCTAAGTTCAGCTTGAGATGGAGACTCCTCTTGTGGAAAGGCGGGATACAAAATTGTGTGCCTAGATAAAGACACGAAGTTTGCAGGTTTCAATCGTGGCTGTACAGGTATGGTCGATCAAGGTAGTCGGCTCACTCTCAGTTAATTTGTGACAACTTGCCTTGCAGGTTGTGGCTACAGAATAGTTACTCCAAAGTATAGATTGCAACTGTGTATCAAAATGTTGAAAGTGAGTAATCTGAAGCTCACTTGTACGTTTTTTTCTGTGACAGCAGAATCAGAAAAAGAACATCAACTGATTTTGAATTTGGAAGCCAGGAAGGGGCACGCATACTGTTAGCCAATCGGGACCCACTGCCGTGCATGCGCACTTAGACCTTTAAGCCAGGCAAAGATCACATGACCCCTCATGCGCCTGGTGCGTACCAGGCCACCTACAGTTGCATGTTAAAACCTTGCACCAAATATAAAATTAACTATGTACATGCCAGCTCTCTTTTTGCCAGATTTTACATTGCTTCCTCCAAGTAAGGAAAATGTGATGAAGCGCATTCAGGCAGAAAACCAACACAGAATCCTTGAAAATGTATACGGATATATAAAGAATATAACGGATGCGGCATTAGCTTTCAATTATAATATCTTTGATACTGTGGTCATTTTACACAACCACATCAGATATCTGTTTTGGTCGCTTTTCCGACAATAACATGAGACCCATAATGCTCACGCTTTTTCCTTGACAAGTTCAACACTTCTTTTAGGTATTTATAAACTGTATTATTATTGCTGTTTCTGGCATTTATTAACGTGTGCACATTTAGGTCTCCGCATGGGAGCTGTTTTATTGCCTGTATTTTGTAAATAGAATTCTGCGTGTACCCAAGACACCCTACATCACTCTTTACATGACCTTTGCACAGAAACCCCAGGGTTTACCCAAGTAGAAAAATTGTACCATTGTCACTATTCTCCACAGCATATAAAATGGAAACAAAATCTGTTCTTTAGGCGATAACTACATTATTTTTACAGCAGTCCATTAATATATCCAGGAGACACGGATTCTAAGTTTATAGTGTTTGCGATACACATTGTTATCGTGCAGTTTCTCAGTTTCCGATCATGAAGTTGTTTTGGATTTTTCAAGCGTCAAAACTAGCCCCACTTTCTTTCCTTTTACAGAGGTGGCAAGTCTCCCGATTTGGCGGGAGATCTTTCGTTTTTCTAATGATATAAATCACCCAAATTTGTCTATCTCCCGCTTTTTTACCGGTTTCCTCCATTATAATATAATAGGACTCCCGCTTTTTGCAACATTTTTCAGCTTGGGCACCCGTTATATATATTGGGCAACTTGGCACCTCTGCTTTTATCTTGCATGGGGTGTTTTTAGCGTGTTTTGGTGTGAACTTATTCGTCCTGTCCTCCTTGCTAGAGGAGATAATGTATGGTTTCCATGGTTCCCATTTTTTGACCAAAATATGTTTAATTCAAATGGAATTATTATCGTATGTCAATATGTAATGATTGATTTCGAAGATTGGCCCCTAGTGATCACTTTCAATTATTCACGATGACCACTGATGTGCTAGTTTTCGGAAACAATGCATGGTGCTGAAATTCGTTTCAAATCTGCGTATCAAAATGCTTAGAACATGTACATGTCACTTGGATCCCCCCAATAAACGTATAAGATGTTTACTTGGGACTACACAGGCATTATACTGTGTATTCTAATAAACAGATCCGATCGCAGACTTGAAGATGAAATCACGTCCATGACCATTGGTCTATTTGCTCCAAAAAGCTGGCCCGTCAGTGACTGGAAACGATTGATATTGTTCACAGTATTTCACCAGTGCACTCCCAGTAACCCCTGGTCTGCGGGTGTAATGACGTTGCTTATCAGTTTCAGACTGACCAATTGTCTGAACGGCGGTTTGTCAAAGTGTATGCATGGTCCGGATTCGTACTTTGAAGCGGAGTGGGGATACGCCGGGCATTCATAATGCAAGCGGCCGTGTTGTTCTGCGGTGTTACTGCACTGATTTTGGTGTCTGCAGTTAAAGTGCATTCCGCTGAGGATGGAGATCTCCTGACAGTCGCCAAAGGATTGGGACTCCAAACGTTTTCAGATTTCATCAAAATTCTAGGACTGGATAAGAAATTATCAAAAGAAGGTTAGGTCAATTTTTTTTACAAAGGGTATCGAATATCCTTCCATGTGGAGAGGGTAGATTCTGGTTGTAGTGTGATGCGAGCGGTTACTATTCTGTTATGCAATTCAGTCGCTCATGATGTCTGTTAATTGCATTTGTTTTGAAACATTAATTCTCTAAAAACGGTGACAGTGAAGACTAAAAAAAAGGAAAATAGGTCATGGCAGGGTCACGCTTGGAACAGTCTTCGGTCAGTTGAAGTTACTTGTCTACCAGACGTAAACTGAGCAGACCAGTTATTTTTGAAATGTCACAAATATAAATAGAGGAATGACCATCCTACAAGTCAGCTGAACTTACGATAATCCAGGCTGACTTTCACTAAAGAGACTCATGGAGATGCTGACCTCGCTTGCCCCATATAAACCATTACGAAATATATCAATAGAGGTATCCCAATAAAAAAATCAAAATTTCAAAAGTTAAAAGAAAAAAATTGAATTGCCGTCCTACTCATGTTATCTTATTTCAAATTGTTGAAGGCTTTTGTGTGTGTGTGTGTGTGTGTGTGTGTGTGTGTGTGTGTGTGTGTGTGTGTGTGTTTCTTTCATTTGGCAAAAGAACTTGTAATCCCAAAGTAGGACAGTAGTTTTATCGTTTTGGACACCGCGCATAGTTTCACAAACGTGCAAGACAACGACATTCTTAGTCCAGTAAATGGATCTTTTGGACAGGAGACACAACACTTATCAGGGCAATGGCCGAAAAAAAATATATTTTACCGAGCTTGGTAGCCAAAAGATATTAAATCGACAGTGTAAATTATGGATCCAGGGAAAATAATATATAATAAAGTGCCAAACGTTCGCCAAAGTCGACAAAAAAAAAAACGAAAAAATTATATATGAAATAAAGAATTTATACTACTTGAGAGAGAAAAAAAAGAAAAGGCAAAGTTAAGGAACGTGATTACTCATCATCTCATCAAAGCTGATATTGACATGAATGTAATAAGCTCTCTCTCTCTCTCTCTCTCTCTCTCTCTCTCTCTCTCTCTCTCTCTCTCTCTCTCTCTCTCTTCTCTCTCTCTCTCTCTCTCTCTGCCTCTTGCAGGTCCCCAATGACACTTATATACGTGTAGCAACATGCGCAATTTAAGTGGACAGTTTTTTCTTCCGTGACTTCATTTTGTGGCCCAGCAAGTGCGCCTTAATATCAACGTTAAAGTCTATGTTGGGTGAGGATTCAGAGAATAGTATTTCGTCGACTCTCCATTTGTCTTCAGTGTCAAATTCAGGGAACGATACGGGTAAAGTTCATGCATAAAAACTGACGCACGGATGAGCTGTGACACAGTGTCTACGGTATGTCTAGACAATTCTTTGAAAATTTAGAGTCCAATCACAACTACCCTCGGGGCGTCCTTTGGCCTCATAGCTACACCAAGTCAATGCCAAAGTGATGGTAATAAGTCAACTGTCATGCAGTTTTCTCGACTTCTTTCATTCAAAGTTGAGAAATGATTGATGATACTTCAGGTGTTTGTACCGGTCGATCAAGCATGGATTAAAGCTAAGACCGAGCGCATCAGGTCTGTATTCGTTGCGCAAGATTGATCGCGTTTTTTCCCTCGTCCGTGAACAAATGTGGATCTAGGAAAGTATATATAGTATACTCCATGGGTATGGATTTACTTGTCGCCTGATTAATTATTCTTCAAGGGGCAGCCAGTGTTTGGCCACCGAGGTTACATTGTAATTGACATAACCCAACCTGCGCACATGAATATAGCTACAAATAAATTGTTAGATAACCACAGGTGTATGAAGGAGTTTGTCTTTGGCTTTGACCTCGTGTTTATTTTTTTTAATTTGCATCTGATTGGACAACATAGATATCTAAACAAAAAGGCTGGTATTTGGACGCTACAAGTCAACAGCGATCGTAAGCGCGGGTTGGGCACATTGAGTCCAATCCGCCCTAATAAATAGCTGTTGATCCAGTCACAATCTGACCAAGAAAGGGTTAAAGGTTTCGAAGTACAAGGCCTGCATCCAGGGAATGATCATGTCAATCACAATATACTTGTACGCAATATTACATTGCTTTGTTGCATACATTATGCGCTCCATTGGAGGTTAAGGACATAGTAAATGTACATTGAATTGGGATTATCTGAGAAACACACACACACACACATATGTATATATATATATATTATCAGACCTGTATATAATTTGCAATCAGAATGTTATGTAATTGTCTGGCATAAAATGCGTTACAACATTTGGAATTCCATGAAATTGTATGCACTATATTCTGCTAATCATTTGTTCAAAATAACAGCGGCACAGGAAGCAAAAAGTCGCAAATTCAGCAAACCCGGAAAGTTATCGACATATTTCCTAACGGGCAAGGGATGGAAAATTATTAACGTGTCCAGCTCACGTCTCGTAGAGAGGGATCTTCCAGTACAGTATTACTAACACACCCTTATTTTAACCCTGTCATGGAGCGTGACTTTCTCATAAAATAGGCCTAATCATTCAATTAATAAAGCACAAAATGGTTGCGCTTGTGTATCACTTTTATCACAAGTGGTAATAAAAATGATACACACGTGCAGCCATGTTATAATCTTCATTCATATATATATATATATATATATATATATATATATATATATATATATATATATATATATATATATATATATATGTTATATGCATAATATAGGCTATATATATATATATATATATATATATATATATATATATATATATATATATATATATACATAAACATGCGCCCGGTTTGAATGCTTCTTAAATTCGCAGGCTATGAAGAGGTAAAACGATATCCATCAGCGTAAATCACCAGCATCACTCTGTCATAAGTTTATTTAATCTATTTTAATTTTTGTGTACATTTTATCCAGATATGAGTTTTAGGACCACCATGGAAATAAGTTGTTAAAACTTTCTGGTGCCATCCTAGTTTCTTTTAAACACTTATTGTATGTATTACAGTCCAATGTAATTAAATGAACCTGAATAAAATCAATCAATCTAGATTGAGGTCATCATCGTCGTTGCCGTCTTGACTTCTTTATCCTCAAACTGATGCCGAAGTTTTATGTCTTGTCTATTTGTCTGTTTGCTTTTTCCGGAGGGGGGTTGCCTTTTGTTTTCAAAGCTTTATAATTTTCAACAATTTAATACACGTTATCAACTTTTCAAATATTGTATTAAACCAGCCTAATGATTATTTTCGGAGACTGTATGGAAGTTTCACGTACATTACAGAGCAGCGACAAGACAGGTTTACGGGCGCTCCTCTTTTCTCCCAAAACACCGCTAGGGAAGATTCTTACAGTTTTTGATTAAAACATGTTTCTGATGCTTGTGCCAGTGGTTAATTCTACAATGATTTCGGTTAGGCCACACTTGATTTCTTTTTTCGTTGGGTCTATTCACACTCTGCCAAGAAATAATAATAATAATAATAATAATAATAATAATAATAATAATAATAATAATAATAATAACAATGATAATAATGATAATAATAATGATAATGATGATAATAATAATAATAATAATAATAATAATAATAATAATAATAATAATAATAATAATAGTAATAATAACAATGATAATAATGATAATAATAATGATAATAATAATAATAATAATAATAATAATAATAATAATAATAATAATAATAATAATAATAATAATAATAATAATGTCAAGGGATCTAATCGGACACTGGTCTGGACGGCCCTGCATAAGTGAGTTGTTTTGGGGTGTGTTGAAATTGAACGACCCTCTTCCTTGCACTGGTCGAACAGCTGGTGTATGCAAGGGGAGTACTGCCCAGTACTGCTAGATAATTCATTGCTTGGGGCGACTTCAGTGTCAGATACAATGTTCCTATTTTAGGGCTCACCAGAGTCAATCAGTTCTCATTAGGGAAGAGTAGCTTGAAATGACTTTTTATGTTTCTTATTTATTTATTTGGGATCGGTCGGGTTTCGGAACCACACGTATATTTTTGCTAGGCTGTAAGTAACTTGGACGTTTGTTGGAGGTGTTTCAGATGGATGTTCTTTCCCCTTTTACACATTACCTCCCTTGACGTACGTTTAATTTGTTACCTGGGCACAGCCAGGGGCACTTGTTTTCATTACAAAAACACATTTTTCACTGCCTTATACATGACTCTACCGTCCTTCCTGTCAAGTTCCTTGTTGCTGGACAGGGGGCAGCACATTCACACAGTTGCTTATGAATAACTCATATAGACACAAGATAAGCCTGCTCGGAAATATACCCAGTAACTGTAGCTGTGGTAGAGATAAGGCGGGCTGCAACGTGTAATCTTTGGGAGTTTGGTTCGCGTATCATTAGGCCTACCTGTGTCTATTGATTTGAATTTATTTTGTAATTTTGGTCGCACAGCAGTTACTAACGACTTGTATATTGTCCGAATCAATTTTCTCTATTCTTTGTTCTAGTATTAGCATTATGAAGACCGCTGAACTCACCTGCGTACACCCTATTGGTTTCAACATATTTACAGACGCGGCACACACTGTGGCACGTTCACCCTCCAACAGTGAACCCCCAAGCCTAGCTATGGGACCAGTGGCAAATATGACACCCACTTCTATGGCTTTCATATAGGCAACTATGTTGTCTGGCCCTTACCATGTCTAGTAATCACAGACTAAAAACCCGCTAGTACTATCGGAACTGTATCCACTAGCTGGGCAACCTTCTCTACTAAGCTCCATTTTTGTCTCAGCGGGGCTCTTGACTGCTGTGCTCAGTGATGCTACTTAATTCATAGCTTAGGGTGGACTTCAGTGTCGGGTGGAATATCCCTATACTGGGGCCCACCGTCGCCAACAACTGCTAACGTCAAGGCGTATTTACATTTTTTGGTAACGCTGATACTGGAAAAGTCCCATTATATATTGCACAGTACAATTTTTTCGACAAAATAACCTTCCCTTAACACTTATTGCACATGTAATTTGGATACCACCCCTTGAAAATATCCAATCGGGACTAACACACAGGCTTGGCTGCTATTTTGAAAATTGTGGATTCCACACCCAGTGGTTTGTAAATGACGATAATAATGAAAAGATCTCAGAACGGTCATGATATATGAAACCAACAATGTACAATTTACAAATTGTTCATAGCATCAAAAATGGTATTATATATGCTGTGGCCGCTTTTCACTTTGTTATCCAAATCAAATATATTTTTGTTCGATTTTCCTGCAATGTATTGCACCATGCTCAAAAAAGCGCTCTCCGCAAATGGTACCAACGTGCATGATTTTTTTTGCCAGGATATCGTGTCGCATTTGGATTTGTACCTAACGATGGTAAATGCTTCAGACACAACCGAGCGGGCAGATTATAGGTGGGATAGCAAGTCATCTTTTAAAAGTACTTTAATGAACGTTTGCCCTGGTAACTGGGAGAACGGACACCTGGAACCTAGCGAAATATTATGGTAACGATCACTGAACAACCTGGGCTATGCTCTTTCACCGAACAACCGTCGCTATGTAGCTATGCGTTTTTCAGAGCACAAGTGAACCCTCTAGACAATTTGAAATAAAATACTGTTGTTTGAGTTGACTTTACTGCAAAATTACAGCTCAAGACGGCATCTTTCGCGATAAAAACGTTCAGCCAGGGTCGATCAATTTTTATTTGGGAAGGGCGGCCTAAACCTTTTTTTCTTTTCTTTATGTTTCATTCAATTTATTTAGCGTTGGATTTTTTCAGTTGTGTCGGTCGATCTACTTGAACCACATATATATTTCGGTAAGGTCTTGGACAACTTGGACATTTGATCAAACATGTTTGAAATGGATGTTCTTTTCCCTTTTACACATTACCTCCTTGACGTCAGTTTAATTTGTCACCTGGGCACAGCCCGGGATAGTTGTTGCCACTTTAATAGCCCCCTGGTGGCTGAGTACTGATTATTGTCTTTGAATGCTTTGTTCCCCATGCTGATGATTAATTAGGTTTTACGTTTGGACCTTCAACAGATTTCATAGCAGGCCAGATATTTTATTTTTTTGGTTTGCATGATTGACATATGTATTATCATTTACAATGCATTAAACGAGTCAAGGTCAACTTATCACTTATGCTATTCTTTATCTGATAAGGTGACACAGCAACGCCATTTGGGACACTGTGGTCACTCATGAGACACCTACAACGCGAAAAGCTAACCGCGATAAGTGCATGATTTTAAAGCGGCAGACACAACCAAAACAACTTTCCTCAGGGAAGGTAGCGGAGACTATGTGAGGCAATGAAATCTATGAGGTGACTCCATTAGCACATGCACCTAAGACGGACGTTGGTGCACTCTGATTCCAGGGTATTAAGTCACATAACTAAAAATGGTGACCAAGATGTAATCCCGTCATAACGGTCCATGATTTACTGGTGCTCTGCATACCTGGGACTTCACTACTGAGTCACTTTGGTGTCCTCTATACGAGACATGCATATTAATTTCCCCATTACAACTGCATACCTGATTGCCTAGTCGCGCTTGGCAAGATATGGCGAGATAAATGGGTCAGTAACTGTGTGGACAAGCGGCATGTCACTAATATTTTGGAATTAAGGAACTTATTAAAGGCAGATGGAATTTCTTTGTTTTATCCCATGTTTGCGCTTGCACTCCGTCCAAACGCCAGTTTTAGTTGTGTCTTTTTGTTTAGAAACACTTCCTGGTAGTCATTGACCTATTTCGTAGTGCGAACTCTTTATTGTTCATAAGCTAACATGTCACTGTATCAGTTATATACATATGGAAGTACTATTGTCCATATTGCACACGTTCGTCTGGATTTTGACATAGGCTGTATTTGCCCAAATAAATTAAAGGGTCTTCAGCTGGTAACTACTCAGAACATGTTTCGGAGCCTATACGTACATGTATCTCTGAGAAGCGGCTCCTTGTCTAAGCTAGATATTCAGCCAAGACAACCCACGTTATAATGAATAAATATGAATGTGGCAAATGATGAATTAGCTAAATACATGAAGTTTTGCTTATAAATGCAGATCTTCATCATCAAAGAAGAATAAATGTCCAAAAAAAACATAATTACTAAATCTGTATAGTAAAAATTCAGGTAAGAACAATTTTACTTACCCCTGAACCAGTATGTACCCTTTCTAGCTTGATAGTTTATCCTAGTTAAACCACCTGCCTGTGTATAACTGAAGAAGAAACAAACTGGAGCATTATATTCAGTCCCTGTGATTGTAAAATAACCAGTTGCAGCTAGAGCACCTGTATAACCCAAGAGAAATCCTAACAAGTACTGTAACAATGGACATCTTGCACCAGAAATGTAAAACAAACTCCATGATGACACCTACTGCTCACTTTCAAAGTTCCCAAACAATTAGGCTCTATTTCACTGCCAACCGTGAATCAAATTTTGACTGTAGTGTGTCAGGTTTATGACATTTGAGAAAATATTGTCAATTTTGAGTAATTCTGTAACATAAAGTAAATGTGCATTTAGGCATGTCAGAAAAGAATGAAAGTCATTTGCATTTATGTCAAAAACGTGTTATCTAAACATATTTTTTCTTAACACGGTTTTAAGTACAATTAGGCAAACATGTTATTGTCGTAGGCCGCTGCTTGCTACCGATAGCCCCATGGGATTAAGCTGACAGAAAACATATAAGCCTAAAATGTCTGAAAGTAAAAATTAAAATAGAATTATGCCAAAACATGAAATTAAGTGGCACTACAGGCAAATCTAAAAACTGTAAAATTATTGTAGGCAAACTTTCTAATAATCTTTGTTTATTAGCAGTAAAATTTGTAGGGCAAGTCAGAAAAGTATGTAACACAGATATGTGGTCTGCTTCCGCGTGTTACATAGTTCA
Source organism: Hermodice carunculata (assembly GCA_964020975.1). Lineage (NCBI taxonomy): Eukaryota > Metazoa > Annelida > Polychaeta > Eunicida > Amphinomidae > Hermodice > Hermodice carunculata. Next base: position 22,743,122 of record OZ026622.1, on the reverse strand, counting down.
TATGCAAATTAGCCATGCCGTCCACATGAAGAACACACCATTTGAAATCACTTTTTTTTTGTGCATTCATTTCATTGTTAAACATTGGATTAATACAAACCATTGCTCGTTTGGGTATTGGAGCCCACAGAACAGACTCGTGTGTTCTGCATGAAAACGTAGATCACTCAACCGACTTCGCGATATTCCGCGTTCTGAAGAACACAGTTGTCTGTTCTGTGGGCCCAGATACCCGCACTCGCTATAGTTCGCTATGTATGTGGCTCGGTAAGCACTAGATAAATACCAGTTTGGCATTTGTGAACTTAAATTTCGCAAAAACGCTAAATTTGTGAGAAATGAACATATGGCCCTGTCTGTGACAGTGATGTGACCCGCGTGTCCGACGTAATCGCCAGGCGTCAAACCCGTGCTTCGTGGCGGGAAATTAATATGTTTGCAGCGCACTCTTGCGTCAATTGCTCTGATTAAGCGCATGGTTCAGGTTCACTACTTTTGGTCGCCCACGACAAACTGTACTTTAGTACGGAGCCCTGGACGGAACATGAGGGAGAGAAAAAATGTTTCTTTCCCTTGCAACAATATTTTGTTCCGTCGTAATAATATGTTTTGGCTCCTTAGCAATAATACTGCGTTCCTTCCAAGTATTGTTTTCTTTCCCTCGCGATCTTATTGCATTCCCTTACAATATTATTGCCTTTCCTTGAAATAATATTTCGCTTTCTCGCTATACGAAAACAAAATTACTCATGTCCCATGGCTGTCGAAATGTAGAGCCCCAAAGGGGACATGGAAGAAAATAATTTTATTTCCTTCCCTCGTAATACTATTACGTTTCCTTGCAATAATTCTTTTTGTTCCGTCGCAATATTATTTCGTTCCCTCGCAAAAATTATTTGGTTCCTTCGCAACAATACTGCGTTCCCTCGCAACAATTATTTCGCGCCCTCGAAATAATTAATTCGTTCCCTCTCAAATTTTATTTCATTTCCTTGCAATATTATTTCGTTCCCTCGAAATAATTAACTCGTTCTCTTGCAATAATACATCGTTCCCTGGCAATAGTATTTCGTTCCCTCGAAATAATTAACTCGTTCTCTTGCAATAATACATCGTTCCCTGGCAATAGTATTTCGTACCCTCACAATGATATTATTCCTGTCGAAATAATATTGCGAGAGAACGAGATAACACTTCTTTTTTTTTTTTTTTTTTTTTTGAGAACGATATATCACTGCGAGAGAACGATTTGGTATTCCAAGGGAGCGAAACAATATTGCTAGGGAACGAAGAAATTATTAATCATTATTTCGAGGGAACAAAATGATATTAGAAGGGAACGAAAGAATATTGCGAGGGAATGAAGCAATTATTGCAAGGGAACGAAACAATTATTGCGAGGGAACGAAAAAAACAAAAAATCTTCCGTGTACCCCTGTGGGACTCCAGAGGTACCAGTTTTTATAAGATTTCTTTTTTAAATTTCGTTCCCACGCAATAATATTGCAAGGGAACGAAGAAATTAGTGCGTGGGAACAAAATGTTTGTTTTTTATTTTATGTCCATTGCAGGCAATATGGTCGCAGCAGTGTTTGCAAAAGGCGCCAGCGTAAGCGCTGGGTGGTTGTCACCATTTTTGGTGCTGTAATAATTAAGTCCGCTCTCTGTGATTTGCCCAGTTTCCAAGATACGTTCTCATCACCACGAGAGTAAACGTTTTAAACACAACAGATCCATTGTTAAAAGTAGTGCGTGGTCTGGAAGTTCCAAACAGTTCCCATGATTTGCCCCTTTGTGCCGGTACCATGCACAACTAGTAATCAAAATGCAAATGGGTTGCACAGTACGCACATTTCCAGGTGCTTTGCATATTTCCTAGTATATCTATACATCAGTTTATACCTGCAAAATAGGTTATATTGGGTGAATTGAGACAAATCACAATGACGGCGGGGGGTGGGTGGGGGGGTGAAGGGCAACACAAAAGTATCAGCCACAGGTTTAAAAACGATTTTATTAAGTGCATTAAGCTGATAATATCTATGGCCCTGTCTACTTCACACACACACACACACACACACACACACACACACACACACACACACACACGCACGCACGCACGCACACACACACAAACATAATACATACATACAAACATACATATATATGCATATATATGTGTGTCTCTATATATGTATATATATTCTATATATATATACATGTATATATATATATATATATATATATATATATATATATATATATATATATATATATATATATATATATACATGTATATATATATATAGAATAGCGTTTCCCATTTCAGCTAGGCGACTGGTGCCAAAGGTAGCAGGTTCGAGTCCCGCTCGTTCCGAATATAAAATATACATTTTTCGGCATTTCCTTAATGCTGGTGGATTTAAGTCCCCGATTCTGGAAATAGATGCCGACTCAGTAAATATACTGCATTACCGTGTTGATATGGCACTCGCACATAACTACCTCCATTGAACCATTCTTTTTAGGAATGGGGATTTGGTCGAGTGGATATGTGCGTTTCCCATTTCAGCTAGGCGACTGGTGCCAAAGGAAGCAGGTTCGAGTCCCGCTCGTTCCGAATATAAAATATATATATATATATCTATATATATAACTAGTATCCAAATGGCTCGTCTCAACGCTGCTTTCCCCACTACTTTTGTGTGAGGGTCACTGTCATCAAAGTCCACATACCTTTAAAAGAATCACCCAGTTGTCCAAGTGCCTTCCAGAACTTCTCAATTTAAATTGTATGCTGTACGTAACAGGCTTATTCCTCCTTGGGTACATAATTGATGGCATTTAAGACCTGAACTTTGACATAATCAAGCTTAAAACATTTCCAACTTAGTTTTTAGCTTGATCCCACATGATCTCAATGGCATTCAGTTCATGTTGCCTTACTGCTGTACGTAAGAGCAAACGTCAGTGAGAATGAGCAACTTCATCAGTGATGTACATGATGGGACACTTATTTCTCAGAATAATTTCGCACAGCTCATAATTAATCATTTTGGGCTTGAATGCAAGTTTATTTTCCTTAAACCACTTTTGCATGTCTGCCTCCTTCGTACTCCCAGTGAGAGCACTGACTGCCTGGTACCCTCTTGCTGTGGTAGGAGGCGTTGTCTGGAATGATAATGCTGGATGAGTGAGAACTTTAACAATCATTCAACCACTCCATGAATATCTGGGATTTCATCTTCCTATGGTATTCCTCATTTTCGGAGTTGCCCACAAATACCAAAGCATGTATAACCCATGTTCAACAGTGTGAAGAATAATAAGCCGTTTGGAAGGGAATGTTACGTAGTTTCACAATTTCGACCCCAAGCAGTCTGGCTGTGTGACTACATATACACTGAAGACAGTGACTTTGATTTTGACAGATTTCGTCAACATAAACATCTTTGTGGTCATCACTGTTGTGCTTCTTCACTTACTTCAGGAACCTTGCTCTTTGAAATACAGCATGAGGCTGCTCAACACATGTATATCTGCTTTCTATGGTTTTTCTATATACATAGGCCAGGTCAATCCAAATATAGCACAATGTTGTGGTACCAAAATAAAAAAATTGGTCTGATTATAATGAAGAATTTTGGCATTGTTGGTACTTTTCGTTGTTTGTAAAAAGGACATGTGTTACTATACAATTTGATAAAATTAAGAATCTTGGAACTGTTGGTAGTTTTCTTTGCTTGCAAAAAGTATAGATGTGTCAAAGTATTCTTATCTGAACTTGTTCTATACAAATTTAGTAATTGTGTTTGGTTTGACAGGCATTCTTTATTCATATTGAAGCTTTGCATTTGTAAAAAAAGCTTCAATTATTTAGCTAATGCATCATTTGGCACGTTCGATTATTATTTGTTTTTATTATGTGGGTTGTCTTTGCTAAATATTTAGCCTAGACAGAAAGACATGCACGGGTACAGGCTCCAAAACATGATCTGAGTAGTAACCCGCTGAAGATCCTTTAATTTATTTGGGCTAATGCATGCGTAGCCTATGTCCAAATTGTACAGAAGAACGTGTGCAATATGGGCGAAAAGACAAAAATACGATTTGCAGGCGTTCGGATCATAATTACAAATTTTGGTACCGTTGCTTGTTTTCTCTGCTTGTAAAAAGAAATAAATGTGCATCTAAGTATTCTCTTCTTGAAAAAGTCTACCTTCGTAGGTATGCGCTCTGCCTTTTTTTCCCTTTAATTTTGTCTGTTTGGTTTTGTTGGGGTTTTTTTTGTGCATATCCTTTTTTTGTTTATTTTTGGGGTTTTTCATCTTTTCTTTTGTTTACTGTTTTTTCTGTTTGTGTTTCTCGCTTTTTTTAAAATTGGTCTCTTTCTCTGACTAACAATTCGTAATACTGTCTCTGCACTTGCAGAGCCTTGATTGTTCTTTGAGCATTTTCGCATCCAAAGTGCTTACGTTTGTTTTTCCCTTAACATACTTGACTGTATACTAACAAAATCTTTCTCCTCTGTGTAGGTTCCAATTATCCAATATGTTTACATTTCTTCCTGCCCATGTCAAAAGTTTGGTGAAACACTTCGCAATATACGCTAGTCTCATTATTATCATGTGACAAAATAACCCAAGTACCTCAACCCAGTTGACCCAGGCAAGGGTAAGCAATAGGCGCATTTTTTTACATGCGCATATGTGTGGTAAAGTCAGCTGCAACGGTCAAGGGTGATCAGACATTGCTCTTGTGTGTTTTTATAAACATATGTCACAAATGTCAACATCACGTGGTTTTTCCAAAACCACCTTCAAGAACAAGTGCAATGTAAGATGTGTTGAAAATGTGGTGGTAACAGTAAAAAGAAAGAAATCTTTTCATTTTAACTGATAAAATATAAATGTGATGGTTGTAGCGCAGTACAAAATTGATATCCTGTCACGAAAACGGAAAATGTCATATCTGAAACTTGATTTCCTTTTTCTTACAAGACTAAAATTAGTGTGTGGATGATTATAGTTAAGTCAACCAGCATTAAGGGTAATACCGTTAAAAATTAATCTGTGTTTGTCTGGAACCAGGAAGCCTTGACCCCTATCGTCTGGCTGAAAAGGGGCGTTTATCTTCGTGGCCACGGTCTGATTTTTGGTTAAGAATAACATTCTTGTATATGTATATGTATATATATATATATATATATATATATATATATATATATATATATCAATCAGCTGGACTACTGGTGCCGGAGGTTGCAGGTTCGAGTCCCGCTCGTTCCGAACATTATATATATATATATATATATATATATATATATATATATATATATATATATATATATATATATATATATATACATATATATATGTGTATATATATTCTAGTGATAAATGAGAGTACACACTAGCATGATAGGTAGATTGACATCATTTCAAATGCATGCACATGCATATTTCTCAAGAACAGTCGTCCAAAGACCCATCCCACCCGGTGGGAACGAACCTTGGGTGCACCTGTGTCAAGTTTGTTTGACTGGCACTGCTTCCGTAATTTTTGTGCCATATTTCAGTTTCTCTAAAATCGCTTTACCAATTGGTTTGAAATGGCACATGGCATGTCGTTGAGCCTCTGGTTCTCCATTTGCTCATGTGAACGACCTTTAACGTATACAATTTCAATGATCAGACGGCAACTGTATTTCACTTTTTGGCCTGGTATGCAAGAAATATGCTCACGCTGCGACCATGCGCTGTCCTATGTATATTGTCAGTTAATATAGTACGATCACAGCGACCTACTATTCCAGATCACATGGTTACGAGCATGCGATAATGGGTTTTGTTTTGAAGATAATGCCAGACTTATGTAAGCCAGTACATGGACCTTGCGGACGATGAAGTACTACACTTGATCGTCAGGGACAAGCTGCAGGTGGCTGATATATTGACCTGTTTTCAAGGGAAGGGTCATTTCAATACCGTCACTTCATGCTGAAAACAGTCCGCTTTAAACCAAGACCAAGAACTGCATCCACTTTGGTGCCTCCTTTATGATGTGCTGATTTTATGTAAACAGTGATGACAGAGACGATTTACTCCCAGGGAGCCTACCAAACATAATGTGCAATTAATATAGCGGCTACCTATGGTGCTAATTCATAATATCTCATCAATTACCATACAAACACAAATGACTACATCAATCACTGATCACCAACCCTGGTTTGGCATTAAAATCCTGGGTTAGAAGCCAAAGCTGGCCATTGGCAAAGTGAATTCCTTATGTGCTCATTTGTTTAATCTTATACTCACGAAACGCATTTGATGATGGTTCTTTCTTTGTGATGTACGTAATGTTTAAGTTTATGTTGTAACCACTAATGTTTGCGTACAGCGTCAGCTGGGAACACGACCGGCAGAGTCCTCTTTACCAGTGATAAATTATGCTGTCCATTTTTCAGTATAAATCGCTCATAATTGTTTGACGAATCGGGTTAATGGAAGCAATACTGTTGCCTTTTTTTCTAATTTTTAAACTGTTACACGGTACAATGGTAATGTTGGCCCGATACCTTCTTCTTCCTCCAGTACTAGCGATAAAGGCACATCCGTAAGTCCAGTGCTGCACAAATGTGACCAGGTGATTAATTTTGTCAACATTTTTATCATGCAATATAATTCACACTGAAATATTTCCTGACGAAAGGCCTTTCTTGCACTTTTACTTTAATTTGAACGTGTATAAATTCGAATCGCGGCAGTTTTAAAAATTCTCCCATGTTGTAAAGCTAGTCTAGTCCAATATAAAAAAAAATAGCATGTACAGTTCGAGTGTCCCAATGGTCCAGCAGGTGTTATTGAATGCATCTGTTTTAGAATCACGGGTATAGAACTTTTTTTAATCTTACTACAGGTCATGCGTGACATCTACGAATATCATTCCTTGGTAGCCGTTTTAGGGGCGATCTTACATAATTAACAATTGCTATCCATGGCTTCCATGACGTCATTTGGGAACAATTATAGAACCAAGGTACACTGTTACATATAACAGTTCGCAAACCAAAAATTGAGTTATCAGCATTTTACAATTGTATGTATGCTAGTAAAGCTTTACTTTTGTACTTGTAGGTCCATTCACCGTGTTTGCACCCAATGATGACGCATTCAAGGCCTTGCCAAACCACTTGCTGCGAAAGTTGCAACAAGACAAAAGGCTTTTGCAGCATGTATTACTTCATCACGTGACTTCCGGCAAAGTGCATTCATCAAAGCTCAGGAGCGTTAAATTTGTACCAAGTGTTGTGAACATCAATATACGCGTTTTGAACAGTGATGACAACACGGTAATATATAGAGCTATTGTTTAAAGAGAAATGAGTGAACATGTTAAATTCACTGTGATATATGTGATCTAAACTTAAAAGTGATGACAAGTCAAGTGGAAGAAGTAGACCACTTTTTCCTTTCTGTGCGTGCTATTTCAGTGTGATGTCGTTCAGAAGTGCCCATGTTGTGATCCAAGCCTGACTGAGGTGTTGCCCACGTCCTGGCCTGATACGATATTAATAGTAAAAGACCCCCCCCCCCACCACCACAGACATGTGTTCACAGGTAACTTGGATATAATGCATTTTTTATTAAGAATTGATAAAAAGGTACAATTTTCGGATATCTCCTAAGTTGAACATGGACGGTATCTTCAGGATACATGTAATGCATTTGATTCCTACTCTATGAAATGGGCAAAGAAGTTGAAAATAGAGTATTAAAAATGTCAAGGATGGTCATCAAACGTGGATACCAAAATTTCATAAAACCCCGATTTAATCAATATTTATAGCTGATGCTTCAAAATATACAACTAAACAACTACCAAATGAAGCAACGCTGTGCTTGACTGCAATTAGGAATCATTGTGAACTTGTAAATACTGAAATGCAGTTTCTACAAACTGTAAATAAATTGCTTTTGGAAATCAACAATGTTTCCAAGTTTGTATCAAAAATCAAAGATTTAAAAGCAAAAAGTAAAAAATGTATTGATTTGTTTACACTATTCATAAATCTACCTATAGATGCAGTAAAAAGTTCCCTTTCAATTTTTATCAGCAAAATGTTTAAGTATAATGGTAAAACATACATTACATTAATTCACATTCAGAGAAAGCATATTGGCCGCACAATAACTATTCAAAAAATTAACGGTAAAACTTACATTGTTGAAACTCTGATAGATGCCATAAATTTCTATTGGATAATACTTCTGTTTAATTTGGACCATTGGTTTTCAACTGATAAGAGGCATTTCAATGGGTAGCAACTGCTGCATGTCACTCGCTGACTTATGTTTAACCTGGCACAAATATCAGTCATGGATAAATTGATGAAAAAGGGTTGTCATTTGGCTACACAATTGTCAAACAATGCAAGGTATATTGATGACATTGCTTGTGTAAATATGCGAAATTTTAAAGGAATCGCAAAAGAAATTTACCCAAAAGATATTCCTTCGGAAGGTAACAATTCTAATTGTTTCGAGGTGTTTTCCTGCATTTGAATATTAGGGTCTCAAATGACTGGTTTGGCATTTAAATCTATCACAAAATTGATTATTTTAACTTTGAAGTGGTCAATTATCCTTCCCTGACAATAATATTTCAGAAATTGGACATAATACATTTTGACACAAATTTTGAAATTTGGTCGTATTTGTTCTAAATTTGAGGACTTTGCATCCAGAGCCAAATTTATTTACAGAATACGTGAGTCAAAAGGATTGAAGCATGTATTTTTGATTAAATCTTAGAAATTTTGCTGTGAATATTCAGATACTGTTAGAAAATTGGGTTCAATAATTTTAAAGATTTCAGACTTGCCTGTTTTGCTACCTAATTTTACCTTTTGGCATCATTTTGTTTTAATATTCAACTTTCTGACATTTTAGACTAACATGTAGGTTTACATTTAAAAAATATAAATAATTAATTAATCCGGCTATCTCACACCAGGGCTGGGAGTCAGTCATTGGCTGTCCCGAGCACGTGGCCAGAAATTGGCAGGATTCACTCAATTGTCACAAACTTAAGTTATTCTTTTGAAAAATTAAATCCAAGGCCGGAGGTCAGGCATAGGCTGTCCCAAACACCTAGTCAGAAATTGACAGGATTTACTCAATTGTTAAAAAGATAATAATTATATCTTTGCAAACAGAAACTAAGAGTTTACAACTAAATAGGACTTGATTTCTTGGAGACGTTCATAGTGAGGAGTAGGTGTCGTCATGGAGTGTAAGGAATTCCCGAGCTTTATGCAGGTGTCTAGCTGTAACTGTTTATTTTGTAATCATTGGAATTGAATGTATAATCTCAGTTTGTTTTTACCTCAGTAGTAGACCGGTAAGTGGTTGGACGAATGTACCCTATGCAGCTAGAAAGGGTATATATTAGTTCAGGGTTAAGTCACATAATTCTTATCCAAATTTGTTCTATACTATTCAGTAATAATGTTTGGTTTGATAAGTATTCTGCATTCATATCGAAGCTCTGCATTTATAAGCAAAACTCCACTTATTTGGCTAATTGGTCATTTGCCACGTTCTTATTTATTCATTATTATGTGAGTTGTCTTTGCTGAATATTTAGCTCAGACAAAGAGCTGCTACTCAGACAGACGTACGGGTATAGGCTACGAAACATAGTATAGTAAATCTGAGTAGTTACCCGCTGAAGACCCTTTAATTTGTTTGGGCTAATACAGCTTATGTCAAAATTCTACAGAGGAACGTGTGCAATGTCGACAATTGTACTTCCACATGTAAATTATATATGTTAGACAGTGGCAGGTTAGCTTATGGAGAGGAAAGAGTTCGGACTACGGAATCGGGGTTGACTACCAGGAAGTGGTTCTGGACAAAAATACACGAATACAATACTGCGCCATGCCCAGGGAGATTTGAATACCTAATTAGGCATATAGTGGCAGTAGCACTTCTCTTTCCCTCTTAATTAATGACTTTATAACCGTTTATGTTAATGTTTAATATCTGGTGCTGCATACTAGAATTTTTGGGTCACACAAACTCGTCATCGTCACGGGGTCGAGATAAAGAATGGATCATGTAGCAATGATTGAAAGAGGCAGCAACTTGCACTAAGCTCATAATCGCATGAGCAGGCTTCATTCAGGAGGTGGCAAGAAAAAACACATATTTTCTCCTTTAAAACGTCCATTACATTGGCTATGATATGTTTTCACTTGAAAAATCATTTGCATAGCAATAAATGAACAAAGAAATCCATTATAACGATTTTTGTTTCTATTTGACTAGCTTTTAACGGTTGGGGGCGCCAAGGTTTTAAAGGCTGACCAAAGCACAGCAAATGGTGTCATACATGTGATAAGTCGTCTCATATTACCGCTGTCAGTGGGCAACAACGAAGATTCTTTGAGAGGTAAAGCATTTAATATGTGAAGAAACGTTTTTAAAACGACATAACTATAGAGTGCTAAATTCTTAATTTTTTTTCAGTGCGTACGAATAAGGTATAAGTGAAAAAGCGGCGTTGTCTTCATCAAATACTGTGCCACGTATTTCGTGCAAAGAGGTGTACAGTGTATCATACACTTTAAACGTGTTCGTGGACAGAGTAACAGGGATGCATTGCTCTGTTTTAATAGGATCACAGAGTTCCTGCCTGGTAAACAGATTTAGGATGGCTTTAGCTCCCACACTTCATCATGCAATGACACAGACAGTTCTTAAATGCAGTATTTCCTTTCAATACAAAATTGTAATTGTCAGCACTGTCTCTTATGAATTTACATGTAACATGTTTTCGGTTTCAATAACTAGCAATAATAACTCAGTGCTTATGAAAGAAATTTGTTAACGGCACCTTCATATAAAAATGGCACTGCTAATATTGCGTGGTATATTTAAATCATGCCTGGACGAAAACATGTTTTCTGTGCCTAGAAAACCGTGCTTTATATTGTAATATGTAGAGTTCACAGAAATGCAGTGTCACCCCTCTCCCACCCCACCCCCCAAAAAAGGAAAAATTATGAAGGTGTTTGTCAAATAAATAAATACCATATAAAAGAACAAATAAACAGACTAACTAATTTAATTAATACATAAATTCATGAATAAATAAATAAGTAAAGAAATTAATTAATTAAAGGTGATGATGATGATGATGATGATGATGATGATGATGATGATGATGATGATGATGATGATGATGATGATGATGATGATGATGATGATGATGGAATTAATTAATTGATAAATTAATTAATCAAGCAAGTAACTAAATTAATAAACAAAATCAGTCAATCCATATTCTAGACCATCAATCTGTCAGGTTGTAACTTTATCAAACAAGCAAAGAAAAATTTGTTATTGATAGCACAGTATGTTTGACCAATATAATTTACACAGCTGAGCGCATGCAAAATGTTTATCCAATTAAAAGCACTCCCTAACATCTAACTACCTGTGTTTGCAGACTTGAATGACAACGGCATTCCGGATCATAAGGAAAAGGATACTGACAAAGATGGTGTGCCGGATCACTTAGATAATGATGACGACAATGACGGAATCCCTGACGATAAAGATAGCGATGGAGATGGGGATGGAATTCCAGATATAAGTGATCATGACAAAAAGGACACAGACGGGGATGGCATCCCTGATTATCTGGATTTTGATGATGACAATGATGGCATACCAGATTATATAGATCATGATGATGATGGTAACGGAATTCCAGATGAACAAGCGGAAGCACATGGTGAAAAAACTGACAAGACCACTGACACTGATGGTGATGGAACTCCAGATTATTTAGATGACGATGATGATAATGATGGCATACCTGATTTTAAAGATCATGATGCTAATGGAAACAATATTTTAGATTGGAAAGAAAAGGACAGCGATGGGGATGGTGTTCCTGATTATCAAGACACTGATGATGATAATGATGGCATTCCTGATGATCAAGATGATGATGATGATGGAGATGGGATACCTGATCATTTGGATCCAAATACTAAAGACACTGATGGAGATGGAACACCAGACTATCTTGATGATGATGATGACAATGATGGTATACCAGATGCCAAAGACCACGATGACGATGGGGATGGAATCCCAGATTCAAAAGAAAATTCATCTGGAATTGATAAGACAAGAGACACTGATGGGGATGGTACTCCCGATTACTTAGATGACGATGATGATAATGATGGTATCCCAGATAATAAAGATGGTGATGATGATGGTGATGGAATTCCTGATGAGGAAGAGAGAGACACAGACAGGGACGGAATACCAGATGACCTGGACAATGATGATGACAATGATGGCGTACCAGATGCCAAAGACCACGATGACGATGGGGATGGTATCCCAGATTCAAAAGAAAATTCATCTGGAATTGATAAGACAAGAGACACTGATGGGGATGGTACTCCCGATTACTTAGATGACGATGATGATAATGATGGTATCCCAGATAATAAAGATGGTGATGATGATGGTGATGGAATTCCTGATGAGGAAGAGAGAGACACAGACAGGGACGGAATACCAGATGACCTGGACAATGATGATGACAATGATGGCGTACCAGATGCCAAAGACCACGATGACGATGGGGATGGTATCCCAGATTCAAAAGAAAATTCATCTGGAATTGATAAGACAAGAGACACTGATGGGGATGGTACTCCCGATTACTTAGATGACGATGATGATAATGATGGTATCCCAGATAATAAAGATGGTGATGATGATGGTGATGGAATTCCTGATGAGGAAGAGAGAGACACAGACAGGGACGGAATACCAGATGACCTGGACAATGATGATGACAATGATGGCGTACCAGATGCCAAAGACCACGATGACGATGGGGATGGTATCCCAGATTCAAAAGAAAATTCATCTGGAATTGATAAGACAAGAGACACTGATGGGGATGGTACTCCCGATTACTTAGATGACGACGATGATAATGATGGTATCCCAGATAACAAAGATGGCGATGATGATGGTGATGGAATTCCTGATGAGGAAGAGAGAGACACAGACAGGGACGGAATACCAGATGACCTGGACAATGATGATGACAATGATGGCGTACCAGATGCCAAAGACCACGATGACGATGGGGATGGTATCCCAGATTCAAAAGAAAATTCATCTGGAATTGATAAGACAAGAGACACTGATGGGGATGGTACTCCCGATTACTTAGATGACGATGATGATAATGATGGTATCCCAGATAACAAAGATGGCGATGATGATGGTGATGGAATTCCTGATGAGGAAGAGAGAGACACAGACAGGGACGGAATACCAGATGACCTGGACAATGATGATGACAATGATGGCATACCAGATAACAAAGATCCTGACGATGGTGGAAATGGTATTCCTGATCATCTGGAAAAATCACGTCATGGAATAAATAGGGAAAGGGACACTGAGGATGATGGGATCCCTGACCATATGGATAATGATGACGGGAATGGCGAAATCCCAGACATCAAAGGCAAAGATGATGATGGGGATACAATTTTAGATCATGAAGAAAAAGATAGTGATGGTGATGGAATTCCAGATAATTTAGATCATGACGATGACAATGATGTGATTCATGATCATAAAGATCAGGATGATGATGGGGATGGAATGCATAATACACATGTGAAGGATAAAATTATAAATAAAAAAAGAGACACTGACGGAGATGGTATCCCTGACAGCCTAGACAATGATGATGATAATGACGGAATTCCAGATGCAGAAGATAATGATGATGATGGAGACGGTATACCTGACCATCTAGAAGATGCTATCACTGGAATAGACAAGAAGAAAGACACAGATGGCGATGGAATACCAGATTATATAGACGATGACGATGACAATGATGGAATTCCAGATTTCAAAGATGATGATGACGATGGGGATGGTGTACCTGACAGTCAAGAAAAGGACAGAGATCAAGATGGCATTCCAGATTATCTAGACAGTGACACTGATGGAGATGGAATTCCAGACATTTTGAGAAAATCTCTCCAAGGCATAGATAAAAAAAGAGATAGCGATGGAGATGGAAAACCAGACTATCTGGATGATGATGATGACAATGATGGTATTCTGGATAAAGAAGACACTGATGATGATGGTGATGGTGTTCTTGATATTCACGAGAAAGACAGTGATGGGGATGGCATTATCGATGACTTGGATGAAGATGACGATAACGATGGTACACCAGATGATAAGGATGATGATGACGACGGAGATGGTATTCCTGACAAACTTGAAGAGACACTTCAAGGGGTAGACAAACTGAGGGACACTGATAAAGATGGTATTCCAGATTTCCGAGATGATGACGATGATAATGATGGCATTATGGATGCACTAGATGATGATGACGACGGAGATGGTATTCCAGATGTGAAAGAGAAAGACACTGATGGCGATGGAATTCCCGATGACCTTGACAATGATGATGACAATGATGGAATCCCAGATAATAAAGATCAGGATGATGATGGTGATGGAATACCAGATCAACACGAAAAATCACATGCTCACATTGACAAAAAGAAAGACACAGACGGTGATGGAATACCTAATTATCTTGATGATGACGATGACAATGATGGTATTCCAGATCATTTAGATCGTGATGATTTCGGAGACAGAACTCGCGAACACCGCGAAGAAGACACAGGCGGAAATGGGATTCCAGATGACCTAGATCATGACAATGATAATGATGGAATATCACACCACGAACATGATGACGATGTTCGAAATGTCATTTCTGACAACGAGGATGTGCCTGGCGCTGGTAATAAAGAATGTGATAAAGACGGTTGTAGAGAAGATCCTACAGATAGTACTATGTCTCGGGCAGCTAAAGAAGCAAAGAAAAGAGGAAATACAAAAGCGTAGAATGTTGCAGGGTTTGATAAGTGGGCCTATTAACACAAATGGTGCTGCATCATGAGGAGTGTTGTTCCAGGAAATGCACATGTCAGTTCAGCCATCCGTTCTTGAACTACGCTTTTGCAAATTGGACACAGGCACACACGACAACGATGGAGGCTGAGCTCGAAGGAGAGACACACGTTGTAGAGAAATTTAAACGTGGGGTATATTTTTCAAAACGAAACTATACATTCATGATCTAGACATATAAAAATAAACATAATCACTGAAACACACTATACGGCACTGCCGTTATACATGAGGTGTATATGTATATTCGTAGCTTTGACATTTAAGCCTTGGTGTGTGACAGATGTGTGATTTCATATACTAGACATCGGATGCCTGAGGTAAATTTTTCACCATACGATTGAATAACAGTTTTCGGACATGCTAAACGTACCGTCATGGACAAAACGTATACCCACAAACTGCATTGAAGGGAGTTTGTGTTATCAATAGACAACCAATGTTGAAACTACTAACATTTTTATCAGTAATCGAACAACATGTACACGTTGGTCCTTATAATATCCAAATATTGGGAGTTTCCGCCAGTCCTGCCACAAATATTTGTATCATCTGCTCTACTCGCATGCCGTGAACTGCGTGACCAGGTTGCACTCTTGAGATGTAAGGGCAGTTTAACCATAGATGTCGATATACTGCTACCCTTTCTCCTCGGGGGTAGTAGTATATCGACATTGATGGTTTATGGTAAACTGCGAAATTAACTACAATATTCAGTTAAAGGAAAAACATGGTATAACAGAGGGATATCTTTTAATACCCTGTTCGTGCAGCATTTGAGTCGCAAATAAGTGTTCCGTTTTCCTTAGTTGATAAATGGCCCTCAAATGTAATGTACATAGTAATAGAACTAAACAATATTGTCATGACTGAAACACATCCATTTTGTTCTTCTGTCGCACGGGGGGGGGGGGTATTATGTGCCGATCATATTTAAGCCACCTCAAGGCAGCAGCCAGCTCTAATGTTCCAGCACTGTCACTTCAAGGTTATCGTGTTTTATCACAATATATCTAAATGGCTTTGATGAGTTTTAACTTGTTTCTTGGTCCAGCAGGGGTTCACCAAGGTTGTACTTCATGTGACGTCCATGTATGTCTAACTATAGTGCCTGGAAAGGTTAAGTTAAGAGTCCCATCAACGTTGAAAAAATCTAACTGTAAAAGGCGGTACATGCAACAAGGTTTGAATCCGTGCAAAAAAATGCAAAAGAAATAAATGTAAATGATCATTGCATCCATTAAGACAGCCCCGTTGACATTAATTTTACTTTTATTGAGCGCGCAAGGCAGATAGCGGACGGCAAACTTGATGAGATTGATTTATTTGCGAAAGTTTCCAAACATGGGGGAATTTGATACTTTGTATTTTTGTGGCAGAAAGACAGAATTAAACCGAGAGGCTATCATGGGAGCCTTTTCGTTATGTAAAGAAATTCGGAACAGCAAAACATTTGTCATTCTTCGAAAGGAGTCTTCAATATTTCCGAAAAAATAGCATAACTATTTTTCACTATTCCGTCATGTTTATACAACAATTTAAAACATGAATAATGAAGATACATAGATGCTCTGCTAGATACCTGCGGTCATGAAGATATGTGGATGCATTATTGCAGGGACAGTACAGGAATATATGACTGAACAGACGTCAATTGCATGCTATTTACATGAGGTTATGAGTAAAATTTTGTGAGTGTGATTTCAAATCATACGGAAATCTACGTCGGGTGTGGGTTGTTCCCTGAATTTTCATATTTTTGTTATTGTTGCTTTTGTTTGTTTGTTTTTTTGTTCATTTGTTTTTCCTTCTTTTTATTTTTTATTTTTTTTTTTGGGGGGGGGGGGTGGCATGGACTCTGAGATCCTCAAAGGTCAACCTCATTGTACTTACATTTTAAATATTCTACCCTTTAAGGCCTACCTCAGTGCCCTCTTTTCGGGTACAAGGATACATTTACGTAAACAGCAAGCCCTATTTGACAACTTATATAAGCACGATGCTCGCGTGTAGAGATTAAAGGGTTCGTTATCACTCGGTAAACACATCTAAAGCAATTCGCAAAATCATGTGATAGCTTTCAAGAAAGTTTTGTTCAGACATGCGAACGAACTATTCAACACAAAATGCTTTCTGACCGTATGCCGAGTCAATTATTGGTCCAAGTCGCATTCACCAGATTAGGGCAACAACTGATTCTCATTTTTGTGCTCTGGGTGAATATTATTTTGTTTGACCCGGAAAGTGCTATATTTACCACAACAAGGGCGTTTGTCCTGCTCTTTAAGAAGGAAAGTGGTCACTTTTTGTTGCACCATTTTGTTGGAAAACAAAACTTTGTTTATGATTTGGACGTTTGGTGGGTAATCTTCCTTTATCAAGTAAAATATTTTGTGAAATGGAATATTTATGATATGGTTCACCAGTTTTCTAATGTAAACCAGCTGTGGTGTGCACGACTACTGTGCAATGTGTATATGTATTATATACGCGTGCTAAATAAACTACATTTTTTTTTGGTTGATTGCTATTCTGCAATTTATTTCAGTTACATTAAGAAGGAATAAAGTGCATGTATTTGATAAGCAATGATTTGAAAGTACAAAACACTGACAAAAGCAATATTTGGATGATAATACATGGCTTATATTATCGTACATACAAACAGTGTATTTGGAGTGCAGACACTCCGCCCAGGCACTCCAGCCTCGTATAATGAGCGGGAAGGTAGGGAGTACGAAATACAAACCAGGTGGACACACCACTAAAGATGCGGTAAATGCAGACATATACAAATATGAAAGCACAGTTGTGAACATATCAGCAGACACATATTTCCCAGATATATTTGATTTACCTTTCTGGTGAAATGTAAGTCAGCTTTCGAACAAGCAAACGTAAAAGTGTGGGGAAATGACACCAAACAAAACTGAACACTCTACCTTGCCCTTGACCTGGGTCTCCAGTGGGCATTTATTTTTATTTTTTATTTATTTATTTTTTTATTTAATTTTTTATTTTTTCACAAAGGTGTCAGGCCTTTAGTAGCTTCTGAAACAATGGAAATGCAAATAATATTTCCGAAGTTTTGCAGCGGCCATCTCAGTCCTCACACTATTCTAGGTTTTTAGCATTTTGTAATTAAAGTTCATCTTTAAAATTAAACTGAATCCACGAAGTCACAGTATGAAAAACAAGAGTGATCATACGTAACACAAATATGATCCAATTAAACTGCCTCAATCTTGCTGTGCTAAAGGCAAGTGCATGCGTTTAGTGCAATGTTCGAATTTATAACGTCTTTGAAAATTGAGGGTTCAGAGCAAAAGCACCTGTGGATAAGCTTTCTTTGAGGCTTCCACAAGGTACGTGTTTACCAAATTCCAGCATAACCTGAGTAACGGCTTAGGAGAATTCGACGTGTGGAAAACACAAAAGTCATTAAATGAAATGAACGGGAACGGAATGAAACTAAAAAAAAAAGATTTGCTTCAAAGCAAATCTGTCTGTGTGCCTCCAAAAGTTGTAAATATTAAATGCTACAACTTTTATCCTTTCGTACTTCTCATTACTTTCAGCTTATGGGTGGATGCAAGTTTCAAAGTCCAAATGACCTTGACATTTGATTTTTACAGGTCACACGTAAATTATACAGTGTTACAATACCAACAATTTAAGCCCAATAGGAACCAAATCGGATGAAAATTGACCAAGGAATGGCAAGATGAAACTTTCAAGGGGCCAAATGACCTCGATCTTTGCCCTTTTGAGGTTACATGTTCTTATAAAAATGTAACGAGTCGCAATACCTACAATTTGAGTCCAACATGATTATAATTGAATAAAAATTGGCCGAGTTATGACTGGATGAAACTTTCAAAGGTCCAAATGACCTTGACCTTTGACCTTTATAGGTGACATGTAGGTTTCAAAAATGTGCAGTGTTACAATATCTACAGTTTGAGCCCAACATGATCAAAATTGGATAAAAATTGACCACGTTATGGCTAAAAGAAAGCCACCATCGAAAGCGGCCTTTGACCTTGAAATGACGTTTGACCTTGAGATAACTTCTACCTGAAGTGAACCTTGACCTCAAAAATGACATTTTGGCCTAAAATTGACCTTTGACCTTGATATAACCCTTTGACCTTGACATGACCTTGACATTTGAGATGACCTTTGCCTTGCTATGATCGAACTCCTATACTCTCGGAGCTACATCTACTGTAGTATATCAGATATTGAAGATTTAAAACTTTAATTAGCCCTCATTTGCATAACTTTGAAACGCATGACCTCTTATTATGAAAAAAAGACGAGACTTCATCTATAGAAGTATAATTGTGCCAAGTTTGGAGTTCCTATGTGTAATACTTTTCAAATGAAATGTCGGACAAATCTGCCTGTAAAGAAAGAAAGAAAGAAAGAAAGAAAGAAAGAAAGAAAGAAAAAAGAAAGAAAGAAAGAAAAAACAAAGAAACAAACAAATAACGAATTCCTAAAAAAGCAGTATGTCTGTGTTGGCACACAGACATAATGAAATACCCGCTGAACAAGTTAAGGTCTTGTGGCCTCCAGACTTGCTTTATGTCCCCTTAAAGCTAATGGCAAAGTGGAGAGTTTTGAAGATCTTGCCAAAAATAAACAAAAATTACAAGAAGTATAAATTACAAACACATACACAAACTGGCACACACGCACACAGAGACACACACACACAGACACACACATACACACAGACACAGACACACACACACACACACACACACACACACACACACACACTGGACCATGACCTGTTAAACAAACTTATTTGAAATCAGCCCAAGGCATATCCCTTATAGGTTTGAAGTGAATCAGATCTGGGGGACGGTTTGGAAGAAGTCAAAAATGTGTTTTACAATTTCAATATAATTTCGTCGAAGTATGGAATAAAATATTTAAAGAAAAAGTCAGTGGAACGTTACCATTTGAACATGCTTGGTAAAACCACACAAAGTACATCTCAAAATAGACACACCCAAATAAATTTTCGGAGCGTAATGCGTTTGTCTAAATTACAAATCTTATGAATTACAAAGTACCAATTAGTTGTTAAAGTAATAGCAGTTATTGATATTTGTATAAATATGTTAAAATACAGTACCTTTTTGTAGTAGGCACATCCAAACAACATGGAATGAAATGTGTGGATTAAAATGTGGAATATGGTCAAACATGTCACATATTTAAAAATGTATTAATATAATTTGTTCCGTATACAAAATAAATTGTTAACATAATTTAAAACTCTACAGTTTTTCTGTGGGTGGTATGAAACAGGACTTAGCTCTTTGATTATCGGACTTTATGGCGTTCAAACCACACTTGAGCTTACAGATTTAGGTTTGTTAATTTTTAGATTTTTATTAGACACCTGTTTATTTTGACAAGTTACGTATCTAATGCACGTTATGGCCAAAATGGTCAGACTGTTTGAAATTATGCTAAGTTGGATCTTTAAAAATCAAACGTTAAATATCTTGAAAACAATTTTAGATAAAGGTTCAGTTCAAATTTCTATCTGTACATTTTGATGAAATAGCATCCAATGAACGTTTAAGAACAGCTGTCACATAAAAAAAATATGGTAACTAAATTATTTAACAATTGATATCTTTACTATTCTGAAACTATGACAGAAAACAGCATTCCAAATTGTAATTTTAAATCTGTGATAGTTTGACAAATTTGAAATGTGTAAAGAATTTATGTTTGTAGGCATACGATTTGCAAAATTCGGCTTTCTACTCTACATATTTATTTTCTAATCCAATACATTATGCTGCGATTACAAAGTAAAAAAATTGCATCTTGCACCTAGGGCCACAGGTACTCATGTACATATACATCACAATGGTGTATCAAAGTATGACTAGAGCGTACAATTTTATGACTACGTATAGAATGATAATGATAAACTTATTGAGCGTTGGAATAACATTGTGTAAACATTAGCATAATATACTTAAACTCAAACAGGAATTGTGCCCGTTGTTTCACATTTTTTTTCTGTTTTATATCCATCTGAACGGTGACGGACCTTAATCTAAACCTTGATACCTCATATATAGTAATGAGGGGGTGAACACACCACAGACATCGGTGTTGCAAAATTGAAATGCTTTCCATTAGCATGTCCAGACATGTACATAAGCATGATAATAGTAGGTAGATAGTCACGTGCAATTAACAATAATACAATCTGACTTTGCAACCACGTGAGCCACGTACCCACTGACTTCTAAAGTTACATAAATTATGAAACGCAGAGGTGCCACTGGTGCAAAACAAAGTGAGTGTGAGGCTATATAAAAGGCTACTGTATATCAAATCTCAGCATTTCATAAGTTTGTTGCTCTTCCGCCGTCATGAAGTTCATTGCTCTGCTTGTTTTCGCGCTCGTGGGGGCCGTCTCTGCACGTACATTAATTTTCCGTCCCCAGGACCAACATGTTGCGCACATGCAGCTGCAAGCGAGAGCGGACCAAAACCTGGTGCAACTGGCACAGACACTGGGACTCAAGATTTTAGCGCGGGCGGTCCTGAACGCCGGCCTCGCCAAGACACTTGCTACTGGAGGTTTGTATGCATCAAACGAATTGAAATATATCTATGTATTTTGGCTACTGTCGGGTAATATGTTTTAAAAAAAATGTATAAATAAATAAATAAACAAACGACCATACGAGTAAGTAAGTAAAGTACTGGAAATGATCAGCAGGAAAACAACTTATTAGGACACAACCCTTGAATTTTACGGGAAAACAGTATTATCACCACAGCTCTTTATTCGTGAAAGTAAACCTTCCAATAGATCATCAATGCAGGTAAAATTTATTGTTGACAGCCTTGTGCTGTTCCCATACACTCATCATTCTTTCCATGAATGGAGGGTGTCAATGATTATTTTGGTTTTCCTCGCCATTTAAGGATTGTATTTTAAACCGGTAGTCTGTGTAGGCTTCGGTGATTATATTTTCAATAAATTCTAAGCTGGTTAATTACTTCGGAGCAGCTTTATTTGTATAAAATGGTGATTTGTCCAGCGGTAATTAGCCTAAAGTTAATGCTGTCTTAGCTCAAAATGTTTGCTTTCAACTGATATGCGAACGCAGTCATGTGCTTCTTGCTGTCAAGAATAGTGAAAAACTTTGGACACACTTCGCCGAACTTCGATGTTTCATAACTGAGGTCAAAGAATGGGTCATGTCCAGGATGGGCGGCACCCGGTCCAAAACATTCGGCCATTCAAACTTCTACGCGTTACGTGTATAAGTGGTAAAAGCTTTATCAGCACTAGGTGTGACATGCGAAATGTGATATTTATTGTTTTCCATCCATTCCCCTCATGTATCTGTTTGTCTACTGTCGTTCTCTTCCCTTACTCATGTGATCATTGTTCACAACACATAAGCACAGGTTTACAAATGGGACATTTATACAGGACATGGCAAAAAAGAGACATAGGTAAAAGCACTGTATATATATTTATGTGTTTGTTTTTTATCGATTTTACTCATTTGCATTATTGCTATTCATTTAGATAATTGTCAGAAAATGTTAATTCACAGGCGAGAAATGGCAAAAGAAAGAGGCATAGCTACAAAATAAAGATCGCATGCCCTATACTTTGTAAGCCCGTTACAAGGCCAGGTTCTTATCTTATGGTGTCTAAACTTTCAAACTATTTCAAATGGCTCCAGTGAAGTAATTCTGTCTTAGAACAGCCATTACTGGAGTGACATTGCACATTTATGTGAGTTAACCTATCATGATTAAATATACTCAAAGGGAAGCAAAAATACAAGTGTTTTTTTTTCGTTTACCTTTTACTATGCAACATATATATATATATATATATATATATATATATATATATATATATATATATATGTGTGTGTGTGTGTGTGTGTGTGTGTGTGTGTGTGTGTGCGTGTGAATAACATAGACACATGTTTACACTTTTGCGGTACAGACTATCAATTTCAGGATTTTTCGTTCCTCTCTCAAGCTTCTCAAGTGTAAAAACGACAGGAGCATTTCCTTGACGATACCTACATGAAACAATGATAGGCAGATAAACAATATCCCCATTACAATAGCTAAGATATCAAACAATGCCAGAGTACTCACGCATCGATAAGAAATAAGATAAAACTTACATTGCGGGTGTAGGTTTCAGACAACTGTGCGACGCTCATTAATATTCAGACCAGATAACTCTTAAATAGTTGGACAATTTATATCGTGTCTGGGCGTTTACATTATACAATTCAGCGCAGTCTGTGTCAGTTGCATCGAATGATGTGATCAATGATGCCAGTTCGTAGTAAGGCAGATTGTAGCATTTACCTGACTGTTGATGGTACATATTTGTACCAACACACGTTGAAACATGCACAGTTTTTTAGCAATACCTGTTATGCGTCTCACCAAAAGGTACTCCCGGCGAGGATGAAGTGGTTGCTCTACATCTTATAATGGCAGACGTACTAAAAGATAGATAGATAGATAGATAGATAGATAGATAGATAGATAGATAGATAGATAGATACATACATACATACATACATACATACATACATAACTTTTTAAAAGCTGCAGGTGTTACATGCAGCGGCTATATAACCGCTATATAGCAGCTACATCATGGGGGAGGTACATGTCTCTGGGGGCCGTTTTGGGGCTGCTCTATAGCAACTCCAGCAAAAGTCACGAATAAGTTTAGCACTATGCGGCACAGCAACTCATGAAATATGTCACGGTGCCGAGTCGGCCCAGATGCATGTCGTAGCTGTTTGTAAGGAATAAGGCCTGCGTCATATCTTTCGACCATGCAGGGGCATTCACATGTACTTGTGAATAGCCACATCACACAGACGAATCTCTTGTCTGCGTGCTTACCTAAGAAGTCATGTCGAAGGCAAAGTCTGTTCTTATTGTAAAGTCCTATGTCTGTTCCATGCCGCACTGATGTGAACACTAAAGTGTGTGTCCACGTACTAGCACTTTGCCTTTTCTTTGTAAATTTGGATCACAGAAATTACCAGATGTTACATATTTACAATGGACCATTTGCTTTCATGAAAACTGCTATAATTTCAAGTCGATTTGTTGTTGGGTACAGTCATACTGCATGCCTCAATTTGAAAAAAAAAATCATTGCAACTCTAAACACAATGTTGCAGGTAAACGGCAAACAAAAGCGTACCTGTAAGCAAGAGCAGCTTTTCCAGCTTCAAAATGGAGGGAATTGTTACAGAAAGAGGGTTTGATTTTGTTCTGTCATGTGACATCCTTTAGCAGCTATATGACTACTATTTATCTAATGTGTCTTGAAGTCATCGGTGATATATGACCATGTTACAAATAATAAGGCCGAAAATACAGACATTCAGAGTCACAGCGTTATATATGCCTGGCTCCTGCTCCAAGTAGACAAAAGCCTTCTGTCATGATTGCAGCATCTACACGTACGTGTCCAAACCTGAGCTGCTACATTTGCTATAGCCAGTAAGTAGAAGGAATAAAGCCGCTATATGTTGCCAAAATGCACTACTTAAGGAGCAATGGCTTCACACATAATATATGACAAAAAGGCAAATGCAAATGCAATAACGGTTTCTTTGGAAGAGCAGATTAAGGTTTAAAAAAAATACACACACGTCCTTTTATATATATATATATATATATATATATATATATATATATATATATATATATATATATATATATATATATGTGTGTGTGTGTGTGTGTGTGTGTGTGTGTCCCACGCACCAATCAACAGTAACTGAGGTTTTCCATACAAATACACATTATGAACAATCAATAATTATTGCACAGAGGCAGGACCTGTAGTGTGGCCTTCATCACCTTCAGACCGCATAACCTGTCAGATGACCGCAAGTTATAAACACAAATGCAATGAGACCCAGATAGTCAGGAATTACCCCTGACTACCCCCCCCCCCCCACACACACGCACGAAAAAAGAAAAAAGATGATGATGATGAAACAGAAGCAGAAGCAGGTGTAGAAGAAGAAGAAGAAGAAGAAGAAGAAGAAGAAGAAGAAGAAGAAGAAGAAGAAGAAGAAGAAGAAGAAGAAGAAGAAGAAGAAGAAGAAGAAGAAGAAGAAGAAGAAGAAGAAGAAGAAGAAGAAGAAGAAGAAGAAGAAGAAGAAGAAGAAGAAGAAGAAGAAGAAGAAGAAGAAGAAGAAGAAGAAGAAGAAGAAGAAGAAGAAGAAGAAGAAGAAGAAGAAGAAGAAGAAGAAGATAGCTACCACAGGTCGGACCGACTAGTCGGTCGCAAGGCGGACCTGCTATGTATGTTCAACAGTTTTGGTAGCAAGCGGTTTCAGGTTTTAACCTTAGCCTCGATAAACACATAGCTCTGCTAGGTTATTACACTATTCTTGGGAAACGTGAAGGTATGGCTTACAGGTGGCCATGGGATAGTCCCAATTTTCCCGCAACGAACACTGATAAGTACTTCACTAAACATATACTTTTAGGTCCTTTCACGGTATTCGGTCCAACAGATGAGGCATTTAAGGCTTTGCCCCCAGCTGTGCTTGAGGAACTGCGCAGAAACAAAACATTGCTGACTCAGGTTTTGGAGTACCATGTCATTAACGGAAAGGTTTTGTCGTCACAACTGAAGAATGAGCTGATGGTACCCAGTCTTATTAAGACAAACATCCGAGTTAACCTGTATCAGGATGGCAAGGTAATCAAATGTATCAAGATCTAAAAGGCGTGGCAATTTTAAGCTTTCACTCTTCTTTCACTTTGTACATCTTGCCCTCCTTTACCTTTTTTCACTGCTGGGTTTTCGATTGAACATGTGTTTTCTTTGATGCGTCTTAAATACCATAAAGAACCAGAGGAAAGATATTAACTTGCGCACTTCTTTTTTCGTGGGAACTGCAGGTATAAAGGTGCTTGAACGAACCCTCTTTGTACGATAAATTTGAATCAGGCATCATCGTAATGATTCAAATGAGCACAACTTTTGCTATCATAGCAATATAGGAAATTAGGTGTGACTTGCAGATGATGATGATGACGACGACGACGACAACGACAACGACAACGACGCGGAGATAATATACAGAAACTCTTATGCATTTTTCATAACACTGTAATATGGAAAACGAGATATGCATAAAAGCATTCCAGGGACGAGTACCCATTTAATAGCTAATAGTGTGAAAGCCATTTGTAAAACTAATAGCAATGGTATTTTATTATAGGACAAGTGACATAAAATTATTCTACCGTGTAGAGCCAATGCGATATCGTTAAAAAAAAATGAAATTTAAAACATGTCAGAACAATGTAAGTTTTAGTTGTTTACCCAAATTATAATATTTTGTGCATATGTTGTGTATATCTCGGAAATTTAAAAAAGAAATAATTGAAGGAAACAAAACTTAAGTTATTAACGTCTTAGCATTATTCAGGATGGCCCGGCTCTATGTGTTGCAGAGCACGTATCTATTATTTTGTATTCATGTTTTCTTTCAAAATGAGGTGTTTGAATTTTTTGTATATCGGTTTAAGCTTTCCATTACTCCCAAAAAAGTGTTGCAAAGAATTCTGGCATTGTGATTTAGTCCAACGGAACAACAATAATAGTAGATAAAATATATTTCATGAAATGTATGCAAACATACCCACGCAAAGACTATTGTTGTTGCGTGTCTAACTTTGTGGATCACTTTACTGGAGGTTACAAAAATAACAGCATTTTAGTAAAGGTACCCTTGTAAATATCTTGCCACAGCACAACAGTCACAGCATATTCTTTTGGCAGATAGCGACCGTAGAGGGCGCTAAAGTGGTGAAGGCTGATCAAATGGCTACAAACGGGGTCATCCACGTTATCAACAAGGTCATGTTCCCCATCCCTACTGGCAGCGTTGTGGACGCAGTGGTAGGGAATAAAGACTTCAGTACTCTCCTAACAGCCGTTCAAACAGCCAAGCTGGCGACAACGTTATCTGGTGAGTGTGACATAATATATTCATTATCGGGCATCGTTTTTTTTTCCTGTTTATTCATTTATTTCCAGGTGAACATCAGCTACAGAATTTTTCACTTGTAATTGAATTTTAGCAAGTTTACACATTTAACTGAATTTCAGCAAGTTAATTAATGGTTATTGGTGTGCAATTTAACTTTAAAGTTTATACTATATACATTACCGTTCGGAAAAAAACCGTCTCTTAAAATTTTTGCACTTAGTGAATACGCTTGAAAAATAGGTGCAATCAATTTAGCGCAAAAAGATGTAGCGAGAACGTGCAAGGGCTGCGCAGGCAATGAATAGAATAAGTCTAATTGTGTGATTATGAATTTTTCTGAAGTGAGTTCAACTTTTGAGGTCATTTTACTCATGACTGCAACGGATGAATTTAAATCAAACAAACTCACTTACTTACAAATACAGCGTAATTACAAATTTATATAAACATACATATATGCATGCCAGTGATTAAACTGCGCCTACAGGCAAATAGGTACATGTATTATAACGAGGAAACCAAAATGGAGTCATATTCTAAATATGATAAAGGAAAGTATAAATTGATTAGTTCAAAGGAAAAAAAACCCTGTTCATGTTTTAGGATTTTACTTGGTGTCTTTTTAAAATTTTATGACATAAGAAACGAAATTAAGAGGTTATTGTATTAATGACGAGAATGAAGAATCCCGTACAGTCTGTAACGGGGCTGCTCGCTAACCTCCGTGATATGAAGATAGTCGACGCACGAGTTGGTAAGTTTTTGCGGACCCATGGGCTAGTTGCAGTTCAATAAATTGTTCAATTTACGTTGTCCACATGCCTCTTCAGACTCAAAATAAGAAGGAGCACGGTCAGGAAACCGTAAGCAAGCGATTAAGCATGGATTTTTCTCGTCGCTTAGAAAAGAAGTGTATAACTTGCTTCCATATCGCGAATGTATAGACATTGCAGCCAATTTCTACCAAAATTATCGTTACGCACAGGCAGAACATGCCGTTTTCTGTATGGTTTGCCAGAAGGAAATTTCACTACTTCATTTCGGTTGAAGATATTGGTCCCCCAAAGTGCGTGCAATTGCGACGAAATGACTGCATGTCACATTAGCGTTAAAAGTTTCATAAAAGTAGGTTGAAAAGTGATAAAATTTTAAATTAGCATATTGTCTGCTAATAATTAAAGGAACAAACACAAGTTGGTAGCACTCAAGTGTGGCTATTACAATATATCTTAACCATTTCAACCTTAAACATGCACAACAACTCGTCACACTGGCTATGTCATTGAAGTTATAAGCATGCGGTCATCTAAATTCGAAGTGCAGAGGTATCACATGATGCAAGCCTTATTTTACCTCTGTGTTTGTCATTCATGAAGCATCTCTTCATCAGGAGTGCTCTGTCTAATACTAATAGTTGTTGCCAGTACGTTACATTTTCATAGTTTGAACCACATGTTATTCAGTGAATAGTCTGTTAACCAACCTGTATTGAGAAGTGTGGGTCCTAGCTGCCCACTACCGACCAGGTTTTTTTTTTTTTTTTTTTCCTCAAGCTACCCATTAGTTTTCCACTCGGCATTGACCATTGAGTTGGAGCTCGCATGTGCCCGATCTCTGGCTCCGGGTCCTAAAATTTTCAATAAATTGGTTACCATTGGCATATGGTCATCTGGAGTGGGCTGCTAGCCACTCGGTTAAGTATCCCAGGTAACACAAAATTTTGGCAGCTCACAACCTGTCATGGTTTTTCACGTGGTGTTACTGAACGAGGTCTTCCACTCTGTGCTGCACAGATTCCTGTCTTTGGAACAATTTGTTGTCAGTGCAGTGCATCCGTGCTCTGTGCTGCATGGCAAGACTGGAAGACTGTTGCTTTTGTGTGCTAGTTTACATGAACTATTGAAAAATGAGGCCCAAACGTGATCGTCATTTTTTGTTTGTTTGTTTGTTTTTGTTTTCTGGGGGTTTGTTTGTTTGTTTGTTTTTTGTTTGGTTTTCTGTTTTTTTTTTTTTTTTTTTTTTTTTTTTTTTTAAATTTATTACTTGGCGTTTCTCGGTGTTTGTTTTTGTGCATTTCTTTTCTTCTGGCAATGAATATTTTATGTGTATTTGTTATTTTCAATTTTTTCTCCCAAAACCCCATTTTTTTCTTTTAACTTGGCGGGGCCTTACTTGGACTCAATATCCACTAAATGTTTCACCACATGCTGCAGCTGGTATTTTCAGACATTTAACGAGTTACCATAAGAGGGAATTATTGGTAAGGATCCATGTATATATAACCACCGTTACCACAGTGATATCACCAACTCTCAAATATTGACCAGTATCTCGGTTGTGAGGTATCCAAGGCACGCAGCCTACAATTGAACACCAATAGGAAGCGACCTATGGGTTTCTTTCCGAGTTGTTAAATTTGTCTTCGAACACTTTTTGAAAGGTCAAATTGACATATTGGTTTATATGGCGTTAAGGCTGAATCAGGGCCCGTGGTTACCATGAAACACTTATAGGGAACTCCCTATGGAGTTTCCCCTGGGCGGTACTCTTGACGTTAAGCGAACTTGAAAGGTCAAACGAACATATTGGTTTATAACTTAGTAAAATTGGATCCTGTCACTTATTCGTGAAAGATTCATTCAACAAATGTGTCAGTGAACAAAACCTTTGATATTGCAAACCGTGACGATGAAAGGTGACCTTTATATTATTTCGAAGGTCACAGGACCACCTTAGTTTGTGCCTTCAAAATCATCTGAACGCAGGACTTTCATAGTCCTCCTGAAATGTAAATAAACATGACATTTGCAGATATGTAACCTACCAAAATCATTGATCTAGGTGTAAACAAGAAAAAACTCTGAAATTTTCATCTCTCTCTCTCTCTCTCTCTCTCTCTCTCTCTCTCCTTATATATATATATATATATATACGTTCCCATCACTTCACGTCTCGTGCGTGTATTTCATTGTCCATGGATAACAATGTCCTGCGCTCCTGTGCGTCTGCAGTCTATCATCATCATCATCATCATCATCATCATCATCATCATCATCATCATCATCATCATCATCATCATCATCATCATCATCATCATCATCATCATCATCGTTATTATTATTACTATTACCAATACTACAACTACTATTGCATTTATATAATGTTTTCTAGGAATGTCCGATTGCGATTTTCCAATCCTTTAATTTTTAACTTTCCGGGATTCTACTTACCACTTTCGATTCCATCTTTTCTCACAAGAATAAATAACAATTAACAGCACTGCCCAATTTTCAAGTCAATGCATATCACAAATCCATATGTTAGTATAGGCCTATCACAAATCCAAAGACAAACAGAGGAAAGCATACTTGGTGCGCATGGTAGTGCAGAAAAACAATTTTGCTCCGTGACAAGTTACCTAGTAGCTAATATTCGACAATAATTTCTAGCTAATGTTAGTTAATAAGTGGTTTAAGATTTCTATGTAGAAACAAACCTTCAAAACTTATCTGACCTTAATCTGGATAAAATATCACTAAGTATTTTGGCTATATCGGATGTCGAATCAAAATGTGGTGCTGTTTTGACTCTGTTTTCCTACGAAAAAGGGTTGTGTATAATAAGCAATAAGCCTTAATGGATAAGAAGGAATTACAGCAGAAAACTGCCACAGTTGACTGTTTTTTGATATGTTTGCTTACGACAGGATGCAGCTTATGTGACAAAGACAAGGCAAAAATTCACAATTTTATACCATTGTTTGCTTGCTCCAAGGAGTATTATATCGTTTTCGTGGATCTTAGACAAGCACCTAGGAATAGCGTACTCCCGCAATAGTATTCATTCTATGAAAAAAAAGTCATTTAATATATGATTGATGTTTTATGCCCTTTCTGCCGTTAAGAAAGACTACAGCACGAAGTATGTATTTCCAATGGATACTTCATTTTTCTTTCACAGGAGCTGGTCCCTTCACAGTCTTTGCACCCACCAATGAAGCCTTTGCCAAACTTCCTCCAGGAACACTGGATAACTTGCTGAAGAACATCACTGCCTTGACTGGTAGGTATCCCTGTAAACATCCACGTCAAAAATGTGGTCGTTGATGTCGTGTTACTGTCAGTATAAGAGTAGAACAAAGTTAGCTTCAGTTGTTTTTTCTGAACAGACAAATTAAAAACTATGTAAGTGAGCGATCCAGTAAACATACTTTGCTCTCTGCATAAATATTATGTTCAAATTCAATAGTCCAGTCTTTATTTTTGTTAACACAACCTGATTGTGAGTGTAGATTTAATAATAAGATAAGTAAATTTGAACCCTTGCCGTTTGTTAGAGACCAATACGAAGACGAATTACATAGGTATACATTTATTGTATATTGCAGCTGTGCTTGAGTACCACGTGGTATCAGGAACATTTTACAGCCAGGGTCTTGCATCAGGTGATGTACCAACATTGCAAGGCAAGTCCGTCAAGGTCACAGTTGGAGATGGTGAGTGTTTCGATTCAATGCATTGCACTAGACTTCTGTACCTGCTCTGGATTGTTCGTCACCCTGAAAGTTGGACTGGGTTTAAGTTGTTGAGACATTTGAGAATGACAATGATAAAGGTTCCCTCTAGTAGTCATTTAAATGTAACATTAAATATACCTAGCTTTGATATTGTCAGACTGATTAAAGCTAAATCTTGTGGGGAAAAAACATTGGCAGCCACATCAAGCTAGTAGCTTAACATCATAAATATGACTTCCTGTTATTTCGTGTAAGAAAATCAGGGAAAAAACTCATCCAAAAGTGGTAGAATGCGTGGGATATACAAGCGCATCATTTCCCTGTGCACTGTCACTTTCCCCAGATTAAAAAAAATAAAAGAAAATAAATCAAATAAAAGAAAAAGAAAAAAAAAAGAAAAGAAAAGGGAAAAGTTTAGGTGGTAACAGAAAATCAGAGGTGAAATATCCAAGACTGTTCACTGGCCACACTAGACTAAATAATCACATATTTAAGCTGGGTCTCGTCCACAATCAATGCTGCATCAGGGGTCCAAATAGGCTAACACGTTTTGACTTCTTAATGGAATGCCCTTCATCAGTCTTCCAAAGCCAAACTCTGTTTGAGTACATAGAGTCAGCCTATATTTCCGATCGGACGCCTTCATGGGAGCAGAAAGTTAAAGTTATTAGGATTAACTACTGAGTACATATATTATGCTCAGGAACATAATGTAAAAAAACGAAGCATAAGAGCTTCCACATTTTGAATGAAACCGCTTCTTCTTTTGCTTGTTTATGAAATGATAGTTATACAGTCTTCATATTTTGAATGAAACCGCTTCTTCTTTTGCTTGTTTATGAAATGATAGTTATACAGTCTTTTATCTTTCCGTCCATATTTACATTCTTGTTGCAGAGGGCGTCATGGTCAACACTGCCAAGGTCATTATGGCAGACCTTAGCGTCACCAATGGCGTCATACATGTCATAGACAGCGTCCTCATACCACCACAGATGAAATTCAAACTTGCTAGGAAGTGACTTCCCGCTCATGTACTATAATATTTAATTGCTCTGTATTAGAAACGTCGTGTTTTGAGTAGTATATATATATGTATAATTGACTGCTGCGGATATGTTGTGCAAGACACCTCGTTAATATGTACAATGTAGTGATCATTTGTAAGTTGTTAATTGGTTGCATTCTGGGTTCGGAAACAGCAAGCTATTACATATTATCAGGTTACACCATAGTACAGAGTGGCACATTGCTGGCTCACTTTGATTCTGTACAGTGTTGGTGACGTCACTTGCACAAGAACGGATCAGGGCCCAATATGTCGCATAACCATTTTTCTCAACAACAGAATCACCGTAATTTATTGGGTGTGATGGACAATGCTTTTATGTCACATGATTTGAGCTTTGGCAGTGTAATATTTTTATGTCATTACGCTAGCAATAAAGAATACACAAACCTGACATTGTTTCATTTTACTCGAGAAAATGAAAACTATTTTGCATATTTTGGCCCTCAAAAGGTCCTGCTTAAACTGGACCACAATCGTGCGTTGCATCCCAAGTGGTTTGGAGGACATGCGATGTGTTGCGTTGTTTATGAGGAATATAAACGTCAGACCGGTTAAACAGGCAGCTGCCTAGGACCCAAAGTTTCATAGTTTAACACGCAGAGAGTTACGTGCGCGATCCATAGGTTTAGGTATTCGTTTGAGGATAAGTCATAATTTGAAGGGTAGCAACCTTATCCTTGGGGTTTGCATGTGGTTTATACTGTTGCTGTGATAATGGTATGTCTTTCCTGGAGGAAATGTGATACGTCTTGCAGCAACATGTCAGTTGAAACAAAACGCCGTGGTGGTCCTGAGCGCTTCTCACTTGTCAAAGAGATTTTTAAATACTGCGACAGGGTAATCTCAGTCCTTTTTGCCGTTTCACCTTAGAGCAATTTCCGTTTTAGGCCCACTGTCATGACAGTTTCGGGTGGTGAACCCAATACTATTTATACTCAACAGTCGGTGATTTCCTTTTGTCGCTCACCTCCGGTACCTGTATAAACATCTGGCACACATGTCTTTGGGTCCTTCTGGCATGTTTTTTTTTGGGGGGGGGCAGAGGTTGTTTTTTTTGGGGGGGGGGGGGTTGTTTGTTTGCCATTTTCATGCATGGACAAAACAAACAATGTGCAATAATACCTTCAGAGGCATCGCTTCGCAGCGTTGAAACAGCTTCAAGCATTTTAGTCGGATCAGACGTTTTTTATTGACCAAAGCAAAAGTACACACGAGGATTGAAGAAACGGGACTTTGGCATGGACAGTCATGCCAACTTTCTTATAAGGAAATGTTCAATGAGACCAAATGCAAAGTATTAACTATTAATCTGAGAAAGATAGTGAACTGTAGAAGTGTGACTAGCTCAATATATGCTATCAGATGGAAGTAAATACAGTAAAAGACTACCTTTGAGAGTGAATAGTGTGTTGGCACAAAATAAATTGGCAAACAATATGTATCAAGCAGAAGGAGAACAAAATAAAAGGGACTAGCTAAATACAAATGTTTAAAAAAATTGTCCTTTTACCCTTTGTATATGCAATGCATCTGGTAATCATTCCAAACCTCCGATTTAAGATGTCTGGCGCAACTCTTTGCGCGAATGCTCTCCTTGATTACATTTGTGCCAGTTTATTGAGAATACGAAGAACATCGTATTACAAGCTCTGCTCCGCTAGGGCTTTGTTGACTCTGTTCACAGACTATTTTCCATCTCTGGCAGTAAATGTACATCACTAAACAACAAAAAAGGGAAAGCATATGAATTTATATGGGAGCTCTCCACAGGTAAACTTTTGAACGGATTTAACTTCAAATTTTCTTGGGTCAAAATATTCTTCCTATTTGTACCTTCCAAATTTTGAACAGAATCTCTTTCTCAGCCTTATATTTACGGCATGTCATGGAAAAAATGTCTATTATGATCACGTTTGAACCTGAACATCAGAGTGCACTGTTTATCTGATGAAGGGAAAACACATGCACACACGCATATATATATATATATATATATATATATATATATATATATATATATATATATATATATATATATATATATATATATATATATATATATAATTGCCGATCGATCTTGGTTGACAATACAGATGATGTAGATTTTGCCAAAAAAAAATGTCCACCTCCAGCATGTATGTGCAGGTCAATCCAATTGACTCTCTACCCCGACTGACATGAAATGTATATGCTCCGAAAAACAGCAATGTGGATGTAAACAGCCAATTAGGCGTAACGGAAGGTTCAAAACAAGGTGAATGAAGCAGCCAATATTAATTGGACAACAACAAGGTGCTACCTTTACGTGGCATTAACTTCCACACACAAAATATCACAACTGTGTGGGGTCGGTTGTATATGTTCCCAGGCCACCAAGAGCTTTTTTTTTTCACAATACAATTGTTGACGCTGCATAGCCGTTTTCCTGACGCAGTATGTGTGTTTATTTTTGTATGCCTGCAATCAAAGGTACCTGTCGTAGGATTCACTTGTTGTAGAAGATAAAGAAATCAAATGTGTGTGCAAAAAAAAAAAAAGGGGGGGGGTTAAAATATAGAAAGTAAAGTTAGTACAACACGGCATCAGAATATTTGTAATTCTTATAACGTAATATATAGCTTTTGGTTATCATTGCAATGTTTAGTTTTCTCTCATGGATGCAAGCGATCAACATGTGTGTAGTGTGCAGCATATAAGAAATATATCGCGCGGGCGATGCACGATGTCTCCACAGAAAACGAGAAATCACAGCAAGTGTAAAAGTCTTAGTGTTTCAGGATAATCACATGCATATAATTATCTGCGGATTTATATGACCCCTCTATTATAACACGTTTACTTATTATTCTGGTGGTTTAGCACAAGCCTGAAAGGGTCTCCTTCAGTATCAAATGATTCCGAATAAAATTTGCCTTGCCAAATTCGGCCCAAATGTGTTATACAAGCAACGCAAGACCAGGGAGGCTAAGGATATCGAAGCGCATCATGTCAGACAAACAGACAGACAAACGGACCGATGAACGGACAGAGAGACAGGTATAGACAGACAGACAGACAGATAGATAGATAGATAGATAGATAGATAGATAGATAGATAGATAGTTAGTTACATGAATTCAATAAATAAATTGATCAATAAATAAATAAATAAAGAAATAAAGAAATAAATAAATAAATAAATAAATAAATAAATAAATAAATAAATAAACATCAATGCAGCATGAACAGTGAAGATCTGTCAAAGGTACATGCCTCCAAGTTTGCAGTGGCTTTGGCTAATGGTTCTGGAGAAGTTGAAATGTAAATTTCTGTTGCAATTCCAATAGGCTTGCATTGTTCAAAATTGGAATGTGTACATTGACTGAAACGTACCCGAACTGAAACTCAGATAAAATAGGGATCCGCAGCAGCAGAAGCTGGTGAACATTTTTGTTTGACCCTTCCACCAGGTATATTTGCACCAAGCTTCAGCATAATTTGCGAACAGCTTTTGGGGAAGAAGCAATAAATAGCCAAAACCAACAAAAATTCCTTAATAATAGAAAAAATTGCATCGCCTTTTGTTTTACAAAATAAGGCCGTGGTGTCCTCACAGAGATCCTATGCAATAGCGAAGCAATTGTCCAAGCAGTTTCTTTGAATATGGGCATATTTAACGATTTTGCCAAAATATTAACACCATTTTTTTTAAATCCCAGGGGCGTGACCATGTAAACAAGCATGATATAGACCAACTTAAGTACATGTAAGATCCCCGCCAAGTTTAAAGTGTGTCTGTACGACGGTTTTGGAGACGTGGGAAATATAATTATATTGACAGACGGCCGGACGGATGCACGATGGACCATCCTACAACGATTCTTACACTCTTTTTGCTAATTGTAGAAAAAATGCAGTATTATGTGTGTTATGAGTCATTCTTATTTGATTGGCTGGAGTTATGATACTATGTATGATTAAAACATGATTCTACACATGTAAATGTCTCTACCTTTCCCCCTACCTCTCACAAAATGAAATCCTATGTATGTGGTTCATGTACGATTTGTGCACAGGTAGTGTTGGTAATTTTCCAACTTGTGGGTATTCAGTGCAGGTAAACGCACGGAAAAACCTACACCCAGACACATCCACACATATTGTATAAACCAGGCATAGTAATGCCTCTGCTTTTAGCATTTAATTCATATCGCACATTTTATTATTTATCTGTCTTGAAGATATTTACATGTCTCTGTGGAATAGTAACATGTGTAAAAAACCAGCAAAGTAGGGACTCTTGCTTGACAGCACACGGGCTAAATGTGAGACACAGTCACAATCCATACTTCGCCGAAAATGCTACGTATACACAGAATTTCATTTTGAAAAAGATTCGTCATTTCAACTATAGCATGTGATCCGTGGAAATGATGACGCAAAAAAAGACAATGAACTCACGAAAGGATTTTTAAGTACAATGTAATGTTAGGGAGCCTTGCTTCTCTGTTTGGGCACACGTTATGGTTGTTTTGGCACACTTTACTTGCGTAATGTGGACATAGGCCAGGCCAAGAATGAGTAACAAAGCGTGGAAGGGCCATGATTGGATCAAAAGTTGAGCCACGGAGCGTGGGAGCGTTGTATGGGACATAATGAATGAAAAATAAGCGGTTCAGATGCTCAGTCAAAAAGTACAGCGAGCTGCAGAACAGGACGTTTATACGTAAGACTAAGAGGCATCGTTCACCAGACGTCTACGGGAGGCACTTTTAATTGTGGTATATCCTCTTGGAATTCCTGCAAGAGAAAAGTGTAAATGTTTGCTATTGATAAACAGGTATATCATCAGTCACATTCTGTTACTATCGACCGTTTTTTCCTGTAGCCCTTAGTACAGATGGAACATTTATTAAGTATCTCTCAATGAATTGTAATATTAATTTGTGTAACAAAGCTCACAAAAATACGTGTGACAAAAATACTAAAACAACTCTATGGCTTACTTATTGCTTTTCATTCTATGTCACGTTTTTAATTATCGCCTTTTCTATACTGAATGACACAATATATATTAAATGACACTTATTATCTTTCATATTAGTGCTGCTGCATATTCTATGTACCGCGATATGCACACTTTTAAAAGTCAACGTCACTTTAATGGTACCAATTTTATTTTCATTTGGTTGGGAAGCAATGTTGACTACTCAGACATGCCTATGCGGTTCGTATAGGGGTTCTCGTATATCATTTATAAAGTACTTTCAAATCATTGTCAGGGGGAGAATGCTTCTTTATTACATGTGCAAGAAAGTAACATATAATCAGGGACAAGTGTCAACCTTTGGCGTCGAACACGAACTTGGTGAGCTCACACCCCAAACACCCAAGCTTAGTTGAATCCCCGGGGTGCATCTGTTGTGAATCTTCATGTTATCACCCAAGATATAAAAGAATTTATCACAAATTCATCTTTGCTGTAGATCATGCGCTACCAACCGATATCAGGGAGGTGTATGAGACCTCATACACCTCCCTGCCGATATGTACATATACGGCTGATAAACTTTAGAAAACCAAGTAAATTCGTATTGAAAGAAATGCAAGTTTCTCACACAATTTGCAAGCTAACGATTTATAAATATACAGCTGATAATTATAAAGTTTTAGAAAAACAAGTGAATTCGTATATATATATATATATATATATATATATATATATATATATATATATATATATATATATATATATATATCTGTGAACGCTTCTAAGTGCAGTACTTGACTGTGGTTGTCCGTATGGTGTATTGGCATAGGCATACTGGCACTGTCTTTCTTATTCCTTATCATACCACGAGTTTGCTTAAATGGCTGTTTGATTTCTGGTGCTTTCTCCATGTCATACAGCGGAAGTGCTTTATGTCAACATGGTGACAAAAAGATGAAGTGTAAAGCTGGTGTCCTTCTTGCAAGTTCACTTGAGTGTAACCTATGGAGTTTTGGTTGTGTACACCAAAGAGGAACTATTTTGATTTTTGTGGATGTGGTAGTAATATAGGGCCATCCATTTTTTGTCCCTTGGTTTACCGATCTACCGAAAATCCCCCCCCCCACAGAGTAATAAAATTAAGTGTGACTTTATCTTTATTGTTCGATCTGCTGATGAACGAAATGGTACTTTTTTCCCCATATCTAACATCTTTGCAGGTGTAAATTCGTCTTCAGATAGGTATACATACAACGGAACTGAAATTTATGACTGTTACCACATTGATTGATTTCTACAGCATCAAATATTTTATTTTGCTTATTTTACAAGTTATTTACAATAGGAGAAATATAGGTTAGTTCTAAATTCACTTAAAGATGGTGCTGCCCATCCCGTTCACGGTTGACTGCCCACATTTTGTGGTCATTTTCATGATTCTAACCTTTTGGAATATAGCAGGTATAAATTTAACCTCTTTTTATGCTGTCAAATAAGCTTTCAACTTTTCAACTTTAATTTTAGCACACCATGGTGTAATTACAGGGTGACTTTATAATTATGTACTTTAGGTAGATTAGATGAAAAATGCAAAATTATTCCTTGTTTACAGGGTGAAACATCCAGGACTTTTAGTTTCACTGCAATGTAATGGGCTTTGCTGGCCCACTTTTACACCTTACCCTAAAATGACATGGGTTGTTAGATGTCACAAGCATACACCATGGCAATGAAAGGCTGTGTGTCAAAAAATTAAACCAACCCAGATCATCCCTATTAGCAGTTAGTTTCATTGAAGGCAAAACTTCTGTTTTGAAAAACAAATGCTTCCAGCGTGCAAATGGAGTCTGGGAAGACGACGTTGCCTTCATCGGTACCAAATGTACAGTGAATATCCTTCTGTATGTCTGGCAATCCCAGCAGGAAGCTTCAAAAGAACTATGTAAGTCCTAATCCTTTGCTTTTATACTTTGAAAGCATATAGCGAGCCAGAAAAGGGATAGATTTGCCGCTTTTATTGTGCCCAGCTTCTCCACGTTTTCACCAATGTCATGTTGTTGAGACCTAAATGGAAGGGCATGAAGGAACTCATGGCCTGGTCGAACTCCATGCTTCTGTTGGTCCAGGTGACTAGTCTTCATCGTTAATTATTCATATAGGTCATATGACGATCTGACTGCATCAACATCAGCCAATAGAAACGAGCGTCTGAACAACATTTCTAACGTCTGAGACAGCAATGTTTGGCATAAATGAACTGTGTTGCAGTCACATTTAGCCAATGAGAAAGCGTATAACTGATATAGAAGAAGTCCTGAACTTTCCAATGATACCAGACACGTGGTGACTACCAGAAGTTATCCAGGCCTACAGTGGGGAGAAACGAGTGCAGTTAAATCGCTGTGTTAACATTGTTTCGCCAACTTTTCAACATGCAAAATTGCTACAAAAACATCGCGCAAGGTACGTTTGCCCTCAGTTTAATTAAATTTATTTTTAATGTGGCAGTAAGACATCGACTTAAAAATATCGAAACCTTTTTATCAATCATAGCCCAGGTTGTGCGCTCTTTCTTTAGGCATTATGGTTGCTGGGAATACCAAACATTACACACAAAAATTGCGTCGACAGAAAACAATACTTTGGCAGAGACAATGACTGTCACTAAACATTAATGTGGCTCTTAAAGAGCTTAGTCTTCACTGCCAAGGAGAACGAAAATGAGAATGAAACTATTATAAAAGACTTGCCAATGCCGGTATTAATTCTTTCCAGAGAAGTTACTTGTTGCCAAATCTTTTGTCGAATCAGAAGAGGAACTGAAAATGTGTCTGGGGAAATATTAATATAATTTACAATGCACCTGTCAATTTGCTTATGCAGTTAAAGAATACAGAAACATACAAATTTCATTGTTGACTTCTGCAAAATGTGTCGGTCAATGTTTTAAAAGATGTGCCAAAATACCAAGGTTTAATTCTCTCAGAAAGAATTTTAACTTTGTATTTTTTTCAATTTTATTTTTATTCTTTCTCTAACTTTAAAATTTTGCTTTCAAAAAAATTATAAAAAATGAGAGCCGGTTTTATTTCTATTTCGATCATTGCGCCACAAAAGCAGCAAAAAAAATCAAGGAATAAAAATAAAAGGCCTAATGTACGATACATCCTGATACCTTATGATTGACGACATGAAAACAAAATGTTGACAAGATAACAAGGAACTTGATAATGAATTTCATTTTGTTATGACATGCACTAAATTTCAAAATCCAAGAGAAAATC
Source organism: Hermodice carunculata (assembly GCA_964020975.1). NCBI lineage: Eukaryota > Metazoa > Annelida > Polychaeta > Eunicida > Amphinomidae > Hermodice > Hermodice carunculata. The sequence continues at coordinate 22,702,139 of OZ026622.1, read as the reverse complement.
TGCTTAAGAGTATACGCGAAATATTTTGTAATTCGGATGCTTATGATGTTCAGAGTATGTTTAAATTTATTTTGGTACTGCATGACACAGAACTTGTATACCTATTTGAAAATTTCATGGACAAAGCCATTGCCCTAAGAGAGAAACCACTATAATCATGTAACACCGTGCCAATTTGATGACTGCATTCTATTTTCATTTCAGGTGATTAGTGATTTATCTAAATCTTTTGGATCTATTGTACTGTACTGTGCTGTACGTTTCGTACTGTTTTTGTTATATTTTTATTTTGATTGTGTGCATATTTTAATGTGATTTTCTTCTTCTTTTTTTTCTTTCATACTCTACATGTGTACATGTTGTATATTTGACATATTGCTGTATTTTATGTAACAGCGCAGTCAATAAAGATTCATTCAAGGAACGTCAAGGGTAGTCCCTATTTACTCTTGAACAAAATATGCGTAAATGTTGATCATTTTAGCGCTTGGAGCTCATTTTTACAGTCTCATATAAAATCACATATGCATGGAACTCGTTAGAACTAATAAAAGGAGGTTTAGCGTAGATGGGCTCAATTGCAAAAAAATTCAATCATGACAATCTTATAGTTTTGTAGTAAAATGAATTTGGACAACCGGGGATTTTAATTATTTTTCTTCATACATTTTTATGGCCTTATGGATGGTAGGTTTGCCTGCAACATTCTGTTATCCTTTATTCTATTTTGGTGGAAAGTTAGCATCTTCAACAATGACCATTCCAAACAAAACATTCATACCTGAAATATACCTTTGAAGGCAACGTTAAGGAAGGTGGGAGCCACGAGTTCCTGTCAAAAACTATATCCACAGGATTTTCCATGTATAATACAAGCATGTGAAAAAAAAATGGATTAACCGAACAAGATGAGCATTGTTGATGGAGTAAGTTTGCATTTATATTCTTTGGAACTCTCCCTATGTGTTATCTTCATGCGCCGCTGAAGACAAGAATTTGGGTCATATTTCTTGCCAAATTGACAGGTAAACTGTAGCTGCATGTGATTTTTTTTTAATGGAAGAGCCCAGTGGCGTTGGACCTGAATTCTCTCTCACAACCCAAAATAGACTGTAAACAAGGCATCTACAAGAATATATATATAACCACAGTTAAAGGTTTGTAACATGAGCAATACAAGCTCCGCGGTAAGGCAAGAACACTGGATAATTCAAAGATAATGGACCAAGGTAAGAAGCAAGCAACACGAAATATCATCTTCAATGTAACAGTTTGGTCAATATGACAGAACCCGGCATAAAAGCAGTAATAAAAATGCTCATCTTGTTGTTTTGTTTCCTTTCGTCGTTTTATCACAGTTAGAATGCATACAGTAAATAATTGATTTTCACTGTTCATTTTTCGTTTGTATGTACAAAAGATAAACATAAATATATGATTGGGTATAGACTAAATAAACAATTGTAAATATCTAAATCTAATTAAATGTGCTAAATTTTACCACACAAATATATCCTTGGTGCATCCACTCCATCATAAGTATTAACCAGTGTGTGTGTGTGTGTGTGTGTGTGTGTGTGTGTGTATGTGTGTGTGTGTGTGCGTGCGTGCGTGTGCGTGCGTGCGTGCATGCGTGCGTGCGTTTGCGAGCGTGCGTTTTAAATCGTCATTGAGAACTTAGCATTGAAGCTTTACACTTAGCGTGTACGAAGCGTAGCAAGTTTCATTCAAAGAGCGCCGAGACAAACTGTTGATTTAAGATCATTAGCTACGCTAACCATGCGGGAAATAAAGCGGTTTGTACATAAATAATGAAACTTATTTCACACATTCCTATAGTGTACATTAAGTCCAATTATGTGACTAAAAATTGATTCGAGAAACGCTACGTTTCTTCACGATGTTCTATTTCACGAAATCAGTTACTTCACGTTGGTTTAAAAATGCAGCAATGCCTTCTTAATCACGCTGTGGCCCCAACTTATTGGCCTCAACTTATTCTTTGAACCAATGATCAAACAAATACATTTTACTGACTTGTATCACAATACAATAAAATTTTCATTCCAGTTTTTTATGCTTGGAGCCGTATGATCTATAAGATTAGGTATACGTTTACTCTAAAGTACGTAGAAAATGAATAAAAGATGCTTTCTTGTTCATTTCACGAACGCAACACATTTTTAAATAAAATGTTGCGTAAACGAAAAACGTGTTCTACATCCAACCCTACCACCACCACTGTCCTGCAGCCCGCTTGTATCCCTGGCTGTACCACCACCATCTACCAGAGTGTCAGCCGATAACTCCTCATCCTCTGTAGCACTAACTTCGACTAGCAATATAAAGTCTTTTACCTCGGAAGTACTGTGGTCATCTGGGCAGCAGATACAGGACACATCTGTATATATGTAATAGTTCTGCCTACTCTGTTCAACACTGGTGTAAACTCATGACGCATCATGGTACCTAGCGCCGCTGGAAGCTTGGTGGGTTTTTTTTTTCACAATTTATGGCTGTCCTCAACTTTTTCAGCCTCAACATAGAAAGGTGTGACCATCGTCTCTTTTGCTCTCAATGCATCATGCATGTCTCTTTCAGACTTGATGTCGTGGTTCGGAGCAACAATTCAGTTGGCCTTTTTTTTTTTCAAGCTACCCCTTTTCCGTCGGGAGCACCTTTTTGCCTAACAGGCCTTAGAGAAGTAAAATGTAGCTTTCTGAACAGTTGGCAAATGGTCTCTAATGTCACAGAATGCTGCAAAAGGTTTCTTTTGTCGGCATTGTGTCACTGGTCCATCTGTAAAAACTTGTAGTTCTGTCATTCTTTGTGGTTGTGATGACTTCAGCCACCCAAACACGGAAATTAAGTAAGTCCATACTGCTTCTGGGCCATGCTGTCTGGAACTGATTATGGTGCACAATGGTAGTACTGTGTCTTTATGTAGATAGACGAGACCTGTATGCAGTGTTGCTTGGCTGTGCAGTGAGATCCCCCAAAGTGAACTCCTTGAACTGCATAACGGCAAACATAACTCTCTGCAAAATCTGTGTGGAGAATTGCTCACCCTTCCCTCAGACTTTCTCGTGCTTTTTGATAAGCCTCATATTCATTACTGATGTTAACTTAATAGATGATTTTAACAGTGTCGTTTAAAAAAATTGTCTGTCTTTTGTCAAATTTTTTGTTTGTTTTTTCCAAGTGGTCATACGGGAGTTGTTATCCCTCTTTTATCTTTGTCCCTATAAAGAATGTTGCAACTTTTTTCCTTACATCTTTAGCAAACTTTATCCCGTTTGCATGTTTCCTATCTCCAGGCTGCTGAATCGGCAGAGACGATTCTTCCTTAACCCCCATCTGCATCTTATATTTCTTAACCATTATTCCACACATCATATTTCGTATATATATATTTTTTTCGCTTGTTGGCTTTTGGCATTTTTGTACATATCTTTGATGTTGTCAGTCATAGCAAAGTGTGCTTCAATGCATTTTCATATTGTTTTTTCGTTTATGTTGAAGTTACACAAAAGCCTCTTTGTTTTGCCTTTTGGGGTTTGTGGTACAGGTTTTCTTCGGAATCCTTCTGCAATCTTTCCCACCGCTTCTCTGTCCTGCATCTCCTTTGTGTTTCTTTTGACACCCCTTCTTGCAACCCCTTTACTGTTCTATAGCGTATTCCCATATCTTTATTAACTTTTTTCCTGCCGATAATTCTATTTGCAGAATACTGGGCACTGGGAAGTTCTAACTCTGCAGATGTTGGTGGCGTCATATCAGGAACTCTTTTCTTCAACCTGTATTTTTGACTTGCATTTCTCCACTGCTTTGGTCGTTGTTTTTTTCTCTCATTCGTTCATATCTTTGATTAGGCGAATCTTTTCTAATTGTTTGTTTACCTTATATCTGTATTTTGCAGTGTATCTGTGGTTTTGTTGCTTCTCTGCATTAGCATTCCTTTTTGCTCTATAGGCAGCCTGCCTTTTCGCATTGCTGGCATACTTTCGTGCCCTTAGCAAGCTGCTCTGTAAAACAAAACAAGTTAAAATATAGAATGATGTGTGATGTATTTTCTTGCTTTTACTGATCACAGTTAACCTAGCGATCTGTATTTCTAGAAAAACAAGTCTTCAAAGAATTTATCATTCTTGTTTTTATTTTATCATTTCTGTTACAATTGAAACACAACCGAAATTATTTGTATCATATTTTATTTTGCCATTAGCTGCATAGTGAGTATAGTATGTACACCTAATATTGCCTATAGAGTATTATTTTATTTTTCATTTTATTTTATTTTATTTTTGTTACATTATTGCGGTTTTTCCATAGGGACACTCTTCAAAAAGTCGTAGACCACACATAGTACCTTTACCGGGCAAATTGGAATTTGCATTGGACACCTACAGAGTCTTCTACTGGTCATCTCCATAACCTGATGTGGTATTTGTGCATACTTGCCCTTGACAACTTAAAATGTAATATAATAATGCTGTCGCAATCCTTCGGTGGCCAAATATATAACACGTTGTTATTATACTCCGCATTTTCTTCCTTAGTAGCGAATTATACAAATACATGCATTCGGCAGACGAAATGTTTCTAATCAAAAACTGAATTACAAAACATATCATTGGGATTCAAAAATATTACTTGAGCAATAGACATGCCAAAATGGACGTATGCGCCCATGCGTAACTGGCACTATATGCCCCCAACATCGGGAAACCCTTTGAAATGGACATTTTATGTCAGAAATAGATTAGGCTTGTATAATTCAATCATATTTGCACACATTTCTTTCATAAAATTACATTCACTTTATTTACATCTAGATGGACAAAAGTTAAGCACTTTTGCGTAGAATTACCCAACTACTTACATTTTGGTGGGCGCTCTGGAAACTTCCATATGAAAACTTGGTAAATCAATCAAACATAGGTCTGCCATGCAAAACAGCCCAACCCTCACTGAAGCTTTAGCGGGAATGCAGGGGTACTGATACCTAATCTACTACTATGCACCAATCGTGAAACGTAATACCAGTACTCTTACCAGAGTCCTCTGTGCCCCCCTTATGTATGACAAATCTGGACGAACATAGTCAGCGAGTAACTTCTGAAAATAGTGAGGTACATGCACTTTGGAAGTACAGTTACTTTGTCTTACAAACATATCCACCAAGCTGCAAGTTGACCGGACTGACGGTTCTGGAGACTTCGAAAATAGGGCAAACACACATAAAAATCATAAAATCTAGGAAAACAATGCACCTGTTGAACAAATTAAGTACTAGGAGTCTCTATGAGTGTCGTGTGTAATATCAAAGCAATTGCTTGAGCAGTTTCGGAGAAGATTTTTTTTTTTTTTTTTTAAGATTTGCCCCCAAAATGAATAAAGAACAAAAAGCAAAAAGTACTGGAGCGTGAGCATTTGAACAAAATTTGTAGATACCCCCGCCCCCCAAGGTACATTGCCACCAAGTTTGAAGTCATTCTGTTTGGCGTTTTGGGAGAAAAAATAGAAAATGTGAATTAGCATTAGAAAGCCCATTGACTTACATAGTAATTAATTTGAAAGGTGCATCTACCGATAAGTACCCGAATTAAAAAATTAAAGTCTTTAAAAATCAGGAATCCACAGCAGTGCCACCTACTATTAGTGAACACCTTTACTTGACACTTTCACAAGGATCATCTCCACTACGTTTCAACCCAATCTGAGTGACGGTTCTGAAGGACTCTTAAACAGCAAAAACATGCAAAAAATCGATGAAAAAATATAGCAAAAAATGCAGCAGCACCTGATGAACCAATTAAGAACTAAGAGTCCCTAGGGGCGTTCATCTGTGGTATCAAAGCTATTGGGTGAGCAGTTCTGGACAAGAATGTTTTTTTGTCAGACTACCCCACCCGCTACCTTCTACCCCACATCCAAAAATCATTTTTAAAAATCCAAAAAAGGCTGGAGCGTGATCATTTGAACAAACTTGGTAAGAGGCCCACTAAACTTACATTGCCACCAAGTCTGAAATGAATCTGGGAGATGGTATTGGAGAAGTCGAAAATGTAATTACGGTCGGACGACGGACGACTGAGCCTCATAAAAGCTCAGCCTGACTAGCAAGTCAGCTGAGGTAAAAGCCAAAATACAAATCTCCACCACGAACTACTTATCAGGGTCACGCCTGGTCTTACTCTAGTGCATTTTGATGGGTTTTATTTTTCAATTGTCCACGTTTTCTTCAATCAATATACGTAACTTGGTGATAACGGCGTGTTCTTTTCGCACGCATACATTGCAGACATACGAAGTTGACATGCTATCTGCCAAGCGTATGCACAGAGGTATAGTCTGCTGAGTCAGCAAATAGACAGCATGTAATATATCGACTGAAAGAAGGAAATGTTGGAAAAATATTCTTACCGCGCTTACTCTCAGTTCGCAATGTTGGTAGATTCAGTCACACGAAAACAAGGTCAAAGTAATAGACACAATTAAAGGTCGTAGCATGATTGGTGTGCACAGTGTTATGGACATTCTTCCAAACCTGTGTGGTACACATTGGTGTGCTTATAAATGTTGTGTAATGTAACGTAGCTTCCATTGTTCTGGGTTTGTGTTACACATCAAATCTAGGGTGTACACAAAATATTAGAATATTGAAATAATCGTAAAATGCGTCTGTTGTTTTAGATCTAGACTTTTTAAAGGTGACGGTTTTTTACCAGGTCCGAATTTAAGCAACCCACAATGCAATTCCAACAAATATTTAGTGTAGGCCTATGTCTGTATTGGTTAATGCCTATTGACCAACATAATGTTACAAATGGCATATTTATCAACAATCGCACAAACGGCAGGACCGTTGCTGATAAGAATGTGTACAACTGTTGGCATTGATTGTTTAGTCGCGCAGACTTTGGTCTTGCTGGGACGGCCAACAGGAGGCAATGCAGGATATAGATCCGCTCTTGACTATGGAACAAGGCCCTGCAAGCGGATGCGCTGAATTTGCACGTCAGGTATCTACAATGGTCGCTAACAGAAGTTCAGTGATCCGACGAATTTCCCCGCAAGCGGTTCTCGGTGTGTCTGTTTGGGTGATGCGTTCGGGTTGGGTTATTCTGCACGTTACTTTACTGTTTCAAATATTATCAATTGCTACGCCATATTGGATTGTGTCCACCACAAACGATTATCACGATGGTATATGGCCCAAAGTTGTTGACCCTGAGTGTGCACACGTGCTGTACCCCGACCATTTGACAGGAGAGCCCAAAGACTGGGAGAATACCGCCATTGCAGCAGATTTTTACTCGCAATGCGGGAGTGGTAGGGGCAGTTATTACGTTAGAGATCCAATGGACGGTAGGTGTGCTGTTTTTTGATATTTTTTTTACGCCAGAAAATTTCATAATGTCAAAAAAAAAAAAAAAAAGAATTAAATTGTCAAACAGAATTAGTTGGTGTCGGTTGGGATATATTGACAATAATAATAATAATAATAATAATAATAATAATAATAATAATGATAATGATAATGATAATGATAATGATAATGATAATGATAATGATAATGATAATAATAATAATAATAATAATAATAATTATTATTATTATTATTATTATTATTATTAGTAGTAGTAGTAGTAGTAGTAGTAGTAATAATAATAATGATAATGATAATAATAATAATAATAATAATTATTATTATTATTATTATTGTTGTTGTTGTTGTTGTTGTTGTTGTTGTTGTTGTTGTTGCTGTACACTTATATACCAGTCCCATGTGAAACCCTTTTATATTTTTTACTTTGCATACTATGATTCCTATTTTTATTTTAAACGGTTGTACTCAAAACAAAGTCATCCGCCACTTAATATTGATCACTCGTCAATCCCGCTGATTTTTTTCTTTATTCATTTTTCCTTTTGTTTCTTCCTTTCTTGTTAATTTATCAATCAATATTTGTGTGAGAAATATGTGATTATCTTTTTCTGCATTGTCCATTTAACTTACTTTACTATTCTACGGTATTGATATTGCGAAGAGAAATCTTTATTTGGTTAATCAAGACCATTCCGAATATTTTTTTGGATACATCGACTGAAATGAATACGTGTAAATTTGCTTGGAAAGGCTGTTCAACACGATTTGCACGTTGAAATGAAAAGGAACTGAAGACCAAAAAGTCTCTGCGTGTCTAACACTAGGGCTTCACGGTGTACGAATATATATATATATATATATATATATATATATATATATATATATACGGGCCAAATGCAGAATAGTCGTTTCCGGGACGGACGGAATTCGCCACTTTAAAAGTCTCTATTTTTTACAAGCCCCACTGAACAACATATACTTTTCTGAACTTCTAAAAGTGACTATTTTATTTCAAAAATCAGAATTGCATGTGTTTAGAGGTTAATTGTGTATGAGCTTGAAACACAGTGATGTGACGGACGGAATTGATAGATAGTGGTGTCCTTGTCTTAGTTTACAGTGTCAAGGAACTCTGTGATGATTTAACAAGAACACTTACATACCTTTATTATTTTTAAGGTTGAGATATGCCCCTGTCTCGAAAAATAAAACCCCATCTAGTAGGACGTCATTCTGTCCATCTAGAGTATACACAATCCTGTAGCAGGACTCACATCGAGATCTCACTAAATACTTTACATGTCACTGGAGGATCAACAGTGCAGAGGAGGTTTTCAGTAAGGACCAAGCCCAGTTAATAAAGTAGTTATGGTTATTGCCACTCGAGGATATACACTACAAATAGGGGATAAAATAAATGAATTTCAATGAAATCCTAATTTTAACCTTCTGGTTGGCGACTTTTGGACTTGGCCCATATATATATATATATATATATATATATATATATATATATATATATATATATATATATATACACATATATATACATATATATACATATATACATACATATATATGTGTGTGTGTGTGTGTGTGTGTGTGTGTAGTGTAGTGTTGATAGAAGAAAATGTTGCGTTAAATAAGGAAAACAATAACAGTAGAAATAACTATATCAATTTCTTCAAATAATTATTGATACATTACCTGTTTATCAAATTTGAACAAATCAGACAAGAAGGGGGGTAAGTGGGGGGGGGGGGGGGGTTCAGTACGCTGGTACCGTACAGGTAATTATTTTTCTAGAGTACGCAGTACGGAAAATAAAAATCTTTTCTAGGTTACGCAGTACGGAAAATAAATATCTTTCAAAATTTTGGATAGTACGAAGTACGTAAAATAAGAGGGCTTCCAGTACGCCAGTACGGTAAATAAAAAGCCCCAGTACGCCATTACCGGAAACCCCTTTCCCACCCTCAGACAAGTGTATGATATGAATATCTCCATATGATGATAGATCACTGTGTAACTCTTTGCGTTAATCCGCTAAGTATAGCACTCCTGGTTGATTCCATTGCGATTGCAAGCTCTATTACCTTTACGGTATGTTGTATATGTGTTTACAGTGTCTACAGCATTGTTTCAGGACTATGAATGTATCTAACATTATTTCCGTCCTATCATTACACTGTGTTAATAAAATCATCTACAGCTTAAAAAACCAACTGCGAGCTTTATATAAACCTGTTTATGGTGCCACTAGATTCTCTTAGATGCACAATGTACCCCAGTAACACATTTTGAAGACACTTTCTCTGAAAAGCTGTCAGTCCTAATTTGATTTTTCTTTAATGAACAGACTGGATCAAAGGAGTTCAGGCACCCATGGTACTCGGCACCATATTTCTACTACTAGCTGCTGTTATGATGAACTACCGCGCATTTGTTGAGGAATCTTATTTCACACCTGCCGTCATGTTTGCGACCATGTGTTCTGCCTTTGGCTCAGGTAAGAGAAATAGATGCCAGATCGAGACGAACAGATCAGTCTCGATCATTGTGTAATTAGTTTTATTTACTTATCTTTTGGTGTACCAGTGGATATTTTCGATCTTCTTGTCAAGATGCCACTGATATTTCGCAAATGAGTCCCTTCTTCCCTCCATTCAGTTGTCCATGAAAGACCTTTTGTTCATGTTAGTATGGTTCCTCGCGTATTGTGATAAAGTTAAAAGCTTTGCCATTTTCTTTCTTTTTTTTTCAAAAATGCGTTTAGTTAGTGGATTTTATTTTGTACTGACCCATACAAACGTAGCCGTTATGATGCGTCACATAACATTGCATTCCAAGCATAAATTCGTGCAAAAGTTACGTTTTCCACACGTAGTTGATTTCCGAGCTTGCCTTTTTAGTCCCCCGCCCACTTGGTGGGGGACTATAGGTTTGCACCTCGTCCGTCCGTCCTTCCGTCCGTCCTTCCGTCCGAAGCTTCTCCGGGCCATATCTCCAACACCATAAAACCCACAGCTACCAAATTTAATGTGTTTGTACTTCCTAGGATAGAGGTGTATGGTGTGCCAAAAGTAGGTCACTAGGTCAAATATCTGGGTCACAGAATACATATGTAGGAAAAATCTTGTCCGGGCCATAACTTTTTTGTCCTTTTACTTAGAGTCATGAAATGTTACACAAATGTGAAGCTTAGTCTAAGAATGTGTCATAAAGCAAAATTAGGTCACTAGGTCAAATATTTGGGTCACCGATCGATATGTAAATATACAGAAACAAATTTTGTCCGGCACATATCTTCCCTATATTAATGCTACCTGTTCAATTTTTTTATGGTGGGTAGACCTTAGGTAGTAGCCGTGCATAGGCATTGTTTTGTGTGGCTAATTACTTGCATTAATTAATTATTTAACAGAGTTCGTTAAGCAAGACAAATTTTGTCCGGGCCATATCTTCTAAACTATTAATGCTAGCCCTTTGAATTTTTTGTGGTGGATAGACCATAGGTAGTAAGTGTGCATAAGCATTGTTTTGTGTGGCTAATTACTTGCATTAATTAATTATTTAAAGGGGTACTGCGGTGATAATTTACAATTTTTGAGTTGTTCCATACAATAAATGTGAACCAATATCAGAAAATGCAAACTTTATTCCCAACTGGATAAGCAGATATCAAGTTTTCTTAGATATGTAAATGATGGGTTGTGATGTCATCTGGACTAACTGCTACAGCTAATGCAATGACAGCCGAGTAAAATTTTGACAAAAATATGGAAACCTGACCAAGTACACATATTCAACTTTTACTATGGATGAAGCAGTGTGTATAGATATAATCAAATTTACTACACTGAGATATTTACTCATTTAATGAGGATTAATAAGGAAAGAAAAATGCAGAAATCAATGTACACAAGCTAAAAGCTCCTGAGGTTGTGTAATCAACTACTGAAGCAGGTGTCAATTAATATACCACACTGATAAGATCAAAGGGGGTGATTAACACAGTACACAAGTCATTATGATATGCCTGCTAATGTTGTGTATCTCAGCTTAGTGCCCACTCAAGGTTTGTGTATTATATATGGAGGGTAGCCCAAGTGACATCACACATCAGAACACCTACTGGAAATATAAAATAGCTCTAACTAAATACCTGTTTGAGAAAAAATGTTGAAAATTTGTCACATGAACACCTAAAATGACCATTAATGACTAAAAAAAGTAAAAACTTTCACTGCTGGTCCCCTTTAACAAAGTTCGTTAAGCAAGACAAATTTTGTCCGGGCCATATCTTCTAAATATTAATGCTAGCCCTTTGAATTTTTTATGGTGTGTAGACCTTAGGTAGTAGGTGTGCATATGCATTGTTTTCTGTGACTAATTACTTCCATTAATTAATTAATTAACGAAGTTCATTAAGCAAGCTCAAGATACAATACAAATTTTGTCCGGGCCATATCTTCTAAATTATTGATGCCAGCCCTTTGATTTTTTTTTATGGTGGGTAGACCTTAGAGGGGATATGGTAATGGGCACCGTCCGTGTGTCCGTCCGTCCGTCAAATATTTGGGTCACAGTACTACATAAATGTACAGTATTTTCATGTCCTTACTGTAATTCTTAAAAAATTTTGACTTCTTGTCGTAAAAGTTTACTGATAATGTTTTGTGACCTAAAAGTGTGTCACGACGCAAAACTAGGTCACTAGGTCAAATATCTAGGTCACAGTGTAAACTCCATATAAAACCTTGTCCATGCCATATTTCCCTTACTATAATACCTACAGCTACCAAATTTATTATTTTAATACTACCTGGGGAGTTGTTGTGTCACATGGCAAAAGTAGGTCACTAGGTCAAATATCTAGGTCACTGTGAAATCCATTCAAAATCTTGTCCGGGCCATAACTTTTTTGTCCTTTTACTTAGATTAATGAAATTTTACACAAATGTGAAGCTTAATCTAAGAATGTGCCATACTTTTATTTTTTTTTTTCATCTAGGTCACACCCCTATATAGTAGTCCATTCAACCTCGTGGGCGACGAGCGCGGGACTATGTATTGCTCTGCAATACTCATTATCTTGTTACATTTTCGTTCACAATTTTTAATTTCGTAAATATTCCATCACCTACTGTATAAGGTGTAGAGATATTAAGATGGATTGAATCAATGCAGTTTTGTATACCTTAAAACTTTTTAGAACTCTTTATGGTGGTGAACTGTGACATATTGTTTCAGCGGCTTTCACGTTTATAGCGGTCTGTGTCTTCGGGCTTCGATACTCTTCGTTACTGAGTCACCATAATTACAAACTGTCGTGGTCATATGGATTTGCTGTGGTACCCTGCTTCTTTGGTCTTCTGTCAAGTATTTTGCTCCTGACAGAAGTACATCTGCATCTAATAGTGCTTCCCCTCAATAAGAAGCAGAACCAGAACACAATGCAACAAGAAGTCAACCAATCACAGTCATCAACAGAAATGTCGCCAATGGAAGGAGCAGGATCAGCTAATCATGCACATGGTACTTGGAATGCATCTGCCCAATCTCAGAGTACTATTCCAAACACATTTTGTTATAATGACAGACCAGATTTACAGTTTAGGATTAATCCAAATATGGCCTTAAAGACTGACATATTTTGTACCCAACGAGGGGAGGCGCGTGGGCAAGGTGGAATAGTGAGCAACCCGCAGACTCAAGGTCACATGGATAGATCTGAAATTAATTACATAACAGATCTTGCCACATCATATAGCGCACCTGCAGCAACGCAGTTTCCTTCACGGGCTCGCGGTGTAAGGACAAGGCCAACATCAGAACGTCACCATGAATTAGAACGTTTCGAATCAGCAGAAGCAAAGTTGTCATTCACTCGTGACAACAACACACCGTCCAACCAAGTGCAAAGAGAGTCAAGTGCACGTATAACTGATGATAATGCACAAGGAAGCCAGTCAGTGGGTATATTTAGTCGAGATGATGCCAACGATCCGTTCTGTGTTGAGAATAAATTGAAAGTTCCCAGTCATTCTCGTTCTGCTTCTTTGTTGACTAGGAGGCACCAAAGGCAGCAAGAACAGACAATAGATCACGTGTATGTGCAACGTAGACCGAAGCAGAAAGTACAGGAAGTAAGCAAAGCGGTGGAGTGTGGAGCCAGCGAGTTGACCGCAGGGAAAGGTATTGAGAATACTGACCGAATAGGCACTGAAGATGTTATCTCACAATCTCACCTCCTAGAAGCACCAAAAGATCCATATAGGCCTTTGTCCCCAGAGACCAGTACAGAAGTAACAAGGCTTCACGATAAGCTATCTACCAAACCGCACAGAGTGCGCAAAAGTAAACAAACCGATAAAGCCTACATTTCAGAGTTAGAAATGCCAATAACAGAAGACCCCGCGCAAGGCGAACTTCATGCAAATCCAGCTGTTACCCCCAAGAGACGTTCGCCCAAAAAGCGACGTAAGGATATTCCCCATGCAGAGCACGGCCAGCAGGATTGACGGCTTGGGGTATCAACGAAAGAAGCGGACATATATTCATAAATAACGTATAAGCTGCCCTTTACCCATAAAAAATATAAACTTGTTAGTCTTGCTGAGGCACAAAGATCTGATATTTCGCGCTCACTATTTTAAACAAGAGAATCATTATGATGCAGTGCTGGGCTGATTGGAATCTGCTGCTTCTGTCCAGAAGTCCAGACTTTACTGCTTTTTACATATAGCGTAGTAGTACTTACCAACAGTTGACCAAAGGCTTTATATTAACAAACTGTAGGTCAATGTGTTAATTTAATCTTTCAAGGTCACTCTAGATCAAAATTAACAACACCAAAAAGCAACCGAATCGATACTTTCCACTTACTGTTAAACAGTGACCATGGATCCACCATTGCTTAAAATAACTTTAAAAGCTGAGAACCGATCCAGACGAAATCACGCTCTGCAGAATTAACGTTCGGCGCACATTTATTACAATATTCTTAGTTTTTCAATTCGAGTTACAGGTCAAGGTCATCGCCGTAAAACAGTTATTATTATTATTATTATTATTATTATTATTATTATTATTATTATTATTATTATTATTATTATTATTATTATTATTATTATTATTATTATTATTATTATTATTATTACCATCATCATCACCACCATCATCATCATCATCATCATCATCATCATCATCATCATCATTTGACCATATAAATATGGTTTGTGAAGAATCTTAAAACCCTTTGGGTCTTCCATTTTTCCGTGTATGAAAGAAGTACAAGATACGTGTCCTTGGCCTATTTATATTAACTCATGACCTAATTAATTGTGAAATCGCATTCTGCTCATATTGTACAATGTTCTTCACTTGTCTTGACGGTTTTGATCTGTATTAGGGATATCTTGGCTTAAAGCACAGCTTTTCATTATGATTACTTGAATATAAAGTAAGTGTCAAGATCATATTGCTGACCAAAAGAAGAGGCAGCGTATCATATTTGATGATATTTTGTGGTTGGTTTTGCGAATATTAAATACCCCCCCCCCAAAAAAAAAAGAACAAACAAACAAACAAACAAAAAAACACCCCACCACAAGAACACACACACACACACACAGAGAGAGAGAGAGAGAGAGAGAGAGAGAGAGAGAGAGAGAGAGAGAGAGAGAGAGAGAGAGAGAGAGAGAGAGAGAGAGAGAGAGAGAGAGAGAGAGAGAGAGAGAGAGAGAGAGAGAGAGAGAGAGAGAGAGAGAGAGAGAGAGAGAATAAAACTGCACAATCCTCTGAGATGCCAGTGTATTATTGCAATATATCCACAATGAAGTGGCACGCATGTAATTCTCCGGACACGGCCAAATTAAGAGAAGACAACTTTTTGCATGTGCTTCGAAAATTTATCAACCGGTTTGCCTGATCTAATTCATATTTTATCTGAAATGGCCGCTGGAAAAAAATATATACGCCTACTTATTATTTCAACTAGCTTTTTTATTATCACTTACCGTTACAACAAAAAGACACGTGTGGTTAATATGGATTATCATTTGATGAAAGATATGATTTACATTGTGGCGGGGGGGGGGGGGGGGGGGCAGGCACCGTGCAGCTTTTTTTTTCTGAAATCTTTTGCAATCGGCGACAGGTAATTTATGGTGTAACTTTCAGATGTGCTTTTTCGCTGTTCCTACCCTTCAGTGGTGTTACAGAGCATTGCATGAAATGTGACAGTGTGGCTCAGCCACCGGTAACCATGTAAGAAACTCAGATGGTGTAAGCCTAAGTCTCTGACATCTCCCATATACACCTCCCCATAGAAACGAACAATAATTCAATCGAGACCATATGCCGTTATCGTTTGATACGCCATAGAAGGCTTTATGTTTTTGCTGACACAACACTGTATGCTCGTGCATTTCTCTTTACCATTAAAGTTCTGTATCTACCTGTATTCTTTACATTTTTTTTCCCGACTGTGTATGGAACATTTTGGAAGTGTTTCTCATGAATAGAACGGCGAATGAACTTTTTGTGTAAGCGTATTCTTTTTCCTGTCAGTGTTCTTGCTTTCAACAACCGTCAGTAATTTTGTCTGTGTGCCTACACAGACATATTGTTTTTCTGGGAATTTTCTTTCTTTCTTTCTTTCTTTCTTTCTTTCTTTCTTTCTTTCTTTCTTTCTTTCTTTCTTTCTTTCTTTCTTTCTTTTCTTTCTTTCTTTCTTTCTTTCTTTCTTTCTCTCGTTCGTTCGTCCTCTGTTTCTCTCTCCGCAAATTTGTCCTTTGAAACGTATTGTAGGTAAAAACTTCACACATGACATGATTATACTTGTCAGTCAGCAGAGCTACTGGAATCCGTTTGCGTCCGGCGTCCGTCTGTCCAACTGTCCGCCAGTCATTAAACTTTTTACATTTTCAACTTCTCAAAAACCACTGGACGGAATGTTTTGATTTTGGAGATGGATGTACCCCAGGTAGACATCTATCAAGTTTGCAAAGGAGATTACGATGCAATATTTTTTTAAAGAAAAAAATTCTTCATCTCAAGAACTGCTTGGCCAATGGCTTTGATATTGCACATAGGGTCACCTGTGGTCACTTGATTCTTAATTTGGCTACCAGGTGGCGCTGCAATTTTTAAAATTTATTTCTTAATGAAGGTTTGTGCGTCAAGGCTATTTTTGACTTCTTCTCCAGAACGGCTGAACAGAATTGCTTACAGCTTTAGACCATAAAAGTTTCCGAAAATGATATGGATATGTTTATTTTTGATGACGTTATGGGAAATCAAACTTTACGACTGTTGGTAAGTGTTACCACTGTACATTATATATGGCTATTGTATTTACTTTGTCTTCTTCTTCTCAAAAAGGGGTGCCTGGAAGGACTTAATTTTGCACGTGGACCTCTACAAAGTTTGCAAAGGAGATTATGATGCAATAATTTTTCTATTTTTAAGAACTTTGTAATGGATTTTTTTTTTAAAACAAAATTTTTCATCTCAATAACCGCTTGGCCAAATGCTTTGATATTGCACAAAGGGTCACCTGGGGTCCCCTAGTTCTTATTTTGGCCACCAGGTGGCACTGCAATTTCGATTTTTGTGAATTATGCATCAAACTTTGCTACGACTGTACATATATATAGCCGTACAAACTACAGTGATTGTGTTGCAGTACTATAAAATCACATTCCAGTCAGCAGAGCAGAGGATAATCATGATCCTCTTGTAATTTACATGTGACTTAGAGGTCAAAATCATATGAAAAGTTCATTTAGCCATTACTTGGTCAATTTCTATCCAATTTTAGTGATGTTGGACTCAAATTGTAGGTATTGGAACACTGCATATTTTTGGCAATCAACATGTGACCTCTCAATGTCATAGGTCAATGTCATTTTGCCATTTGGAATTTTTATCAAGTCATAAATCTGTCAATTTTCATCCAATTTTGTCCATGTTGGACCAAAATTGTAAGTATTGCAACCTGCATATTTGTGTAAGTTACGTGTAACCTCTAAAGGCAACAGTTTAGGTCATTTGGACCTTTAAATTTTCATCTAGCCATCACTTGGTCAATTTTCATCCAATAGTGGAATTTAGGATTCAAGATGGCAGCACTTGACGGTGTTCATTTGTATTAATTTAGATATTTGCTGAACCAAAGCTTGAAAGGGATTTGTTGTTACGCAAATAAGTAAAATTATGCAAATAATCACCCTCAAGTGCTGCCCTCTGGGGTCCTAAATCTATCCTAATCACGTTGGACTCGAATGGTAGGTATTGCAACACTGTACATTTTTGGAGATTTAAACGTGACCTCTAAAGGTCAAAGTCATTTGAAATTTTCTTGTAGCCATACCTCTGTTAATCTTTATCTTATTTTATCATGTTGGGCTCAAATTGTAGATACTGTAACACTGCACATTTTTGTAATTTACATGTGACTTAAAGGTCAAGGTTATTTGAACCTTTGAAAGGTCCTTGTACAAGAGGCACTAATATAGGATGGCGAGCCTGTCAGCCAATTGTATTTACAAATGAAATATGCTTAAACCAACCTTTGAAATTTTGAACTAGCCATCACCTGGTCAATTTTCATCCAATTTTAATTATGCTGAACTCAAATTGTAGATATTGGGACACCGCAAATGTTTGCATTTTTAATGTGGCCTCTAAAGGTCAAAGGTTAATGCGAATTTGCCATTTGAAAAATTCTTTTGGCCACAATTTGGCGCGTTTTTTCTGATTTTGACAATGTTGAGCTCAAATTGTTAATATTGTAACACTGCACACTTTGTATTCATCATGTGACTTCTAAAGGTCAAGGTTATTTGGCCCTTTGAAATTTCAATCTAGCTAAAACTTGGTTAATTTTCATCTCATTTGATTCTTGTTTGGCTTAAAAAGGGAATATTGTAACATAGTACACTTTTTCTGGCAAGGGCGACTATTGAAAGAGATATATGCTCATGGACTGTGAACATACATTGAGTATTACGACATGGAACATCCATGGTCACAAACATATTGTTTGAGGCCAATCTGTCTCAAAGTTTGAAGATCAAGACTTAATCGAGTATTTGAACAAACATGACATATTTGGTTTAATAGAGAGACATGCTGGCCCTGACACTGATACTGAAATCCCTCATTATAAAATCCAGAAAGGTACACGCCAAAAATTAAAAAAAAAAAAAGAAAAGAAAAAAGATAGTACACGAATCTCCGGTGGTACAGCTGTGTTTATTAAAGAAAGTATTAAGTCTGGTATTGAATTTATTCCTATTAAAAACCCAGATATTGCGTGGATCAAACTGAAGAAAACATACTTTCATATAGCACAAGATATATATCTAGCTACTGTTTACGTGCCACCTGTAAATTCCTTGTACACAAGCAAAATTGACATCTTTGAGATACTCTTATGTGAAATATGTAAATGTACGCTAGAAGGAGGCAAATGCTTCCACAGCTACAGAAAACGACCATGCAACTCCCAGTAAAGCAGATGCTGATCTTATCCCTTTCCAGAAGACAATTTCTGAGATATACCATTGATTCGGTCAAATATAGACACACGAAAAGTGGATACACATGGTAAATCATTGTCGGAAATGTGCATCTCATCTGGCTTGCGGATTGTTAATGGCCGCAAATTACGAAATACTGTTGGTAAAAACACCTGTTATAACCACAATGCAAAGAGCCCCACTTGCATAGATTACGTAATAGCCGACCACAACCTATTCTCTCAAATCAAAACTATGCAAGTTGGTGGAACAAACTGGTTCTCAGATCATTGTTGTCTTATTTTCAACTTTACTGTAAACCCAACAAGAATGTTTGATTCAAGTGGGTATATTGTACAATCTAAACTTAACCCTCTCCCTCCTTCTTTTACATTGAAAAACAATGTAGTGAACAATTCAAATGTGCATTGACAAACCTGTGTAAAAACGATTTGAATAATCTAATAGTAATAGACAATCAAAACAATATACAGAACAGGTGTGATATCGATTATATGGTAACTGATTTTAACAATGTAATCACCAAAGCTTGTAAACTGTCGCTTAGGGCAAAACGTAACTCACCTCATAGAAGGAGACACTTACCGAAATATGCTACTAAAGACACCTACAGCTTGAATTATGAAGTCAAAAAGATGGCAAAACTCTTATCAAAAGACCTTACGATTATAATCTCCGAGAAACGTATTATGCAAAGAAAAAAAAAACGATTTCGAGCACAAAGTAAACAAAAAGAAAAAGAATTTCGTTGCAGAATATTCAACACTTCAGAAAATTTTTGGGAAAGAAACCCCAAAGACTATTGGAACTTAATTAACGAGCTTGAAAATGTCACAAAAGTTAAAACAAATCCAAGTGAAAACATTGATCCCAGGGAATGGTTTTCTCATTTTACTCAATTAATGAGTCGAAACGAAGAATCACAAAATCGAACTATTCATAACATGGTACGATCATATCTCGATTGGAACCAAGTAAAGTAAAGTAAGTAAAGTAACCTTTATTTAACCAGGAAGCTCTTACAGTAAGTAATACTGGTTTCCAAAGAGGTCCTGACACATGGACACACATGAATATACAGTAAACGAGACAAAATAATTAATAGATAAATAACACATTAAAAGTGGACATCAGCATTATGAGCTTTATACAAATGCCAATAGATGGTTAAGAGCTATCATTTAGGTTAAAATAATGGTGGTCATTTCAGTTAAAATACTAATTAATATTTCTGTTCTTGTGGATATGTTTTATAATGGCTGCCTTAAAAACATTTAAACTTTGCGAATTTCTTATGTCTAATGGTATTTTGTTCCAATTACTGCTTCCCCTGTATTCAAATGATCGCTGTCCACATGATAATCTACATTTCTGTACTTGTAGGTTGTGATTGCTGGTTTGACGTGTCGTATAAGCATGGTTTACATGTTTGAACTTTCTGGCAAGGTACGCTGGGCTCAGTCCATTTAGGCACTTAAACATCATCACACTTTCATGGAAAAATATGCGCTCTTTTACTGAAAGCCAGTTCAACTGAGACCTGACATGTTGAGAAGGCGTGTCATACGGAACCTGCAAAATTGTCTTGCCAGAAAAGTTCTGTAGTCTTTGCAGTTTTGTTATTTGTGTTTCTCCACAACTACCATACACAATGTCACAATAGTCAAATACTGGCATGACTAGGGCATTATGTAGTAACACTGCAACTTCTTTGGGCATGTAATGACGTATTCTATGAAGAATGCCCACCCTCTGTCTGATCTTTGTGCACATCGCACTGATGTGATGATTCCAGTTCATCAACGAGTCCATGATAACTCCAAGATATTTTTATTGGCTAACTTGCTCGATCTCTGTATTGTTAATGGAGACAGAAACTGGTGAATGATGTTTTAATCTTTGTGTTGTCCCAAATAAAATCCATTTGCACTTAGCTATATTTAATTGTAGCTTGTTGTCTTGAAACCACTGTGATGCACTTTTAAGGTCCGCCTCTAAACACAATTTTATCTCATCTACATTGTCTGATGAGAACAACAATACTGTGTCATCGGCATAGACTGAAATTTTTGAATATTTGATCGCCTGTGTAAGATCATTAACATAAATGACAAATAATAATGGCCCTAGAATGGAGCCTTGGGGTACCCCGCATGTAATTGGCAGGCGATCAGATGTCTCGGACATGTGTCTTACACATTGTGTCCTCTCACCAAGGTCGATCATTCTCTACCATCGATTTTAGGATATCAGAATCTGAACTTTATACAGCTATAGATAATCTAAAGACAGGAAAATCACCGGGTAAAGACGGAGTTATAAACTAAATGCTCAAAGCACGCAAGTATATCCTACGTCCCATCTTGGTCAAAATGTTTAACAGAATACTGTCTTCCGGTTTCTTTCCCAAAACTTGGAAAAATAGTGTACTTACCCTAATACATAAAGGTGGTTCATCGAGGGACTAAAATACGTTCCATGGAATATCCTTAAATAGCTGTGTATCGAAATTATTTTGCTCGATTATCAACGAACGCTTGGTGAATCTATAACTGAAAAGTCCATAGCAAATGAATACCAGATTGAATTTAAGAAACATTGCCGAACAAGTGATCATATTTTTGTGTTGCAAACTCTCATTGATAAATATACTAAGATTCTGGGTAAAAATAAATTCTTGTATGCTTGTTTTACCGACTTCCAGAAAGCGTTTGACATTGTTTGGCATGATGGAGTCTTGTATAAACTAATGACCTACGGAATCAATGGTTACCTTCATAGCATATTAAAAGACATGTATCAAGATTCTGTTACACAAATCAAGTTTTCTAAAGGCATTTATGACGACATAATCTTACAAAAAGGCGTTAAACAAGGATGTGTTTTCAGATCAACTTTATTTAATTTGTATATTAATGATCTCCCTAAAATTTTCGACGATAGTTGCGACCCTGTAACCCTTTGAAACTAAAAAAAAATAAGTTGCCTCCTTTACGCTGATGACCTTGTTCTACTATATTAAACCGAAACAGGACTTCAAACTAGCTTCGCTAAATTACATGATTATTGTCAGGAGTGGAAACTAAACATAAACATTAAAAAATCAAAAATAATGATTTTCAAGAAATCCGGTAAAAAGATAAAAAAAAAAAAAAAAAAAAAAAAGAAGTTCTATATTGGTGTGAATTTAATAGAATCAGTAAGCAGTTACAGTTATCTCGGAATTGAAATATCTCTAAATGGTTCATTTGAAAATGCTATCAAAAGACTATGTGAAAAAGCAAATAAAGCCCTTGGGAGATTAAAACCAAGTCTTCCAGTCGATAAAACAAGCATAAAACAACAGTTGAACTTGTTTGATAAGCTGATCTCCCCGATACTACTATATGCATGCGAGATATGGGGAGCTTATATCACAACTCCAGCCAAAACAATATTAAACAATAAGCTTTCTGGATACTTTAGCTTAAACTATCAAAACTTTTATATGAATTATCTACGATATTGTCTCGGTGTCCACCGTAAAGCTTCTAACATTGCAGTCTTAAGTGAACTTGGCACAGTACCCCTTTCCTAAAAGATACTAACTCTAGTGAATAAAAACTTTTTTTTTTTTTCGAATTGTTAATATGCCACCATAGAGCTTACTGTATAACTGCTATTTATCTATTATAGATTCCCCCAATACGCATTCCTCTCAATTGTCCAGTACAATCAGATATACATTTTTCAAGTTTAAATCTAAAAGACATTTGGCACAACATAGGAAACAAAACAGGTATATTTCCCTCTAAACTATTCAAGTTGGCGATAAAAAACAAATTTCGTACACAATGGAAGATCTAATTCACAAAGTGATGAAGATAAAAAATTACGAACTTATTCTCTTTTCAAATCAAATTTAATTACAGAAATGCATCTTTACCATGTAAAAGATTTCAAAATACGTAAAAATATCACTCGATTCCACATACGCACTCATAATTTATATATTGAAACTCGTCGACATAAAAGACCCAACAAAATTCCCGCTACGCAAAGACTTTGTGATACCTGTAAAGAAATTGAAAACGAAAGGCATATTTTGGCGTGTTCTAAATTCGACCAACCAAGAAAGAAATTTTTTGACCACATAACATAAATGTTCAATTAAGATAGCCTTGACGAGGAAAGCGCATTTACATTCATCATGAGCCTTAATGATACAGAACAGATATCCAAATTTGCCACCTACATATAAGAATGCACAGAAATAAATGGACTTCTCCGACTTGACTTTACGTTTTAACCCCCCCCCCCCATCAACCTCCACGTGTGTAAATTTGCCCTGCCTTTGCAACACTGTTCTATATACATGCTATAGCATACCTTACCGTTTGTGTGTTAATTTTTCATATACTTGTGTTTTTGTAGTGTCGTATGGTATTGTTATGGCAAAATGCCATTGTTTGTTATATACATGGTTCTGTAAGTGGGTCAATTTTCATCCAATTTCAGTCATATTGGGCTGATTTGTAGATATTGCAATGCTGCACATTTTTGTAAAAACTTTTTTTTGAGTAATCACGTGAAATTTGTTTAGACCGTCACACAGATGGAAGCACGCACACACACAGAGACAAATTGATTACTATATGCCCTCCCCTCCTTCGGAGTGGGGTAAAATAATATGCAGTGTGCAAATCTGCACCACCAGCTGCATTTTTCTAAATAAATAAACATTTGGGACTGAAATGAACAAGTCATTCAGAATCACTGGATCATGCCCATTTGTACAAACATGGTTGGCACTAATCCAAGGTACATCTTCACCAAGTTTGAAGATTATCCAGCAATGATTCAGAGAAGACACTGATAGTGCCAATTGTGAATCAATAATGGGGGATGACAGAGGATGTACCAACAGAAAAGTTTAGCTGACTGGACAAGTCACAAGGCATCCGAGCTCAAAATAGAACAAAATGATAGCACCATTTTCTTCGACAAATTATGAAGTCCCAAAATGATTTCTAATAAAGGCAATTTGCCCAGTTCACAGAGTAGGTTTTTTAGATTTTCTCACAAATTGAAGAAAAAAAAATTCATAGAAAATAAAAAAATCACCCGAGTACGCCCTTTTTCAAAAACTTGCTTAAGACTTGTTGAATGTACACCTCTGACACAATTGATGAGGATCTGGCCAACAGATTTGCTTGGAAGCTGAAAATGTGACTTGTCAACAAGCAATGTATCCACAGTGATGCTATATGCTAAACTGAAATGTCAACCAGATGTGCTAAAATTCCGGAAATGAAATAGGCAAAAATCACCAGCTTCTTGCTTTCATGAAATCTGGACAGAAAAGTACACCTACCAGTCTCCCAATTCCGAATCACCGTAATAACTATGCTTAAATCAAAGCACACATACCGGACATGTGCGCTTATATATTAACTTAATTGAACAGACTTCTTACACATACCATGTACAACTTCAACATGTTTTAATTCAAACTTACATACATGTAGTGGTGCCGGGTTTTAATACAGTTCTTGGGGGGAAAAAATGTTTTTACACTTTCCCCTTACAAATTTACATCATAGTTTATTTCCTGCAAATGTGACGTGATGCACAGTGTGGTGCATATGGTCCAGTCCATACCTCTTTGGTTGCACAGCTGATCAAAATTATTTCTGATACTACCTAAAATCTTCAGTCAGTTGTACAGTTATCTCATGGCTCCATTGTTGCTACATGTAAGCAAATATATCTTTCATATACAGAGCTGTATGCATTTTTTCCATCAGAATATCAACCTGTGCAACTGTCAGCAACTTGTTATTCTGTGAATTACATCAATGGCTGACATTGTGCGGTACTTCAATGCAGGGTACATGCACATACTTTTATGACAACAGGACAAATTAATAAACATAATGAAACATTTTGATGGCTTTGGTGCAGTTCTGCAGTCACGTGACAAGTTACTACAAATTTCCTTTATAAAATAATA
This sequence comes from Hermodice carunculata, assembly GCA_964020975.1. Classification (NCBI taxonomy): domain Eukaryota; kingdom Metazoa; phylum Annelida; class Polychaeta; order Eunicida; family Amphinomidae; genus Hermodice; species Hermodice carunculata. The sequence continues at coordinate 22,677,205 of OZ026622.1, read as the reverse complement.
TCTATGCCTGATCTTGAAGGAGGACAGTCAGTCCTTTACATTTCACATCCTGCTGTGTTGTGCATTGACAATCCACACTCTTTATATTCTTGCATTTTCAAGTACAAATGCAGTCACATGATTGGCCAGGAGGCATAATCCATTCAATCTGGTATCACCAGCAGCCTTGAGGGCAGGTGACATTTTTCCCATCTGGTGCCTGCTCATGTGCATGACTGCACAGCACTTGTATTATTAGCCATTGTCCATGTAAATCTTATCTTAAATAGTGGTGTATTCCTGGAATACGTTCCACGGAGCTAGATTATGTATACCCTTGAACTCTTTTCCATGAGGGGGCTTCAATAGTTCAAATATAACAAATTTTATATGCGATTTGAACGTCAAAGAGGAGACGCTGTCTCCCATTTTGATGTAAAGTTGTTGGGCCTATGTACATCATTACATCACGGTAAAAGCCTGGGTTATGTCATTACGGCAGTCTCAAACCTTGCAAAACGATTTGTCAAAGCAACCACTTGGCCTTGATTGCAAATAAAGTAGGCCCAATGTTAAGACTTTAAATGTAAGAAAATATACATTGTAAATGATAACCATGCACTAGTAACTTGTTTCGGCGTTAGTGGGTGCGTTTCGGCGTTTCAGGGCGGTTCCCGGCGTTACACAGCGTTTGCCGGCGTTACAAACGCCGGCAAACGCCGACTAACGCTGGCAAACGCCGAAATCCAATTAAGCCTTTTGGGGCTCGGCGTTTGCCAGCGTTAGTCGGCGTTTGCCGGCGTTAGTCGGCGTTTGCCAGCGTTAGTCGGCGTTTGCCAGCGTTTGACACCCTTTCAACGCCGGCAAACGCTGTGAAACGCCGACTAACGCCGGCTAACGCTGGCAAACGCTCAGTTGTCCTCTCAACAAGCAAACTCAATGGGATACATGTAAAATTTGAATTCAGTTGAACTGGGATTAGAAGGATCCATGGAAATTTGTGTCTTGTACTTGTACTACTCATCAATGTACTTTTATTTTTTATACTCATGGGCAATACAACATACAACATATAAATTCCATGTATTATATTCACAGGGATTCACATCTATGCTAGCACAAAGCTATGCATTGCTGACTTGTGGGGTACAAACAATAAAAAATTGCTGTGCTGTGTTTAAATAAAAATTGAAAACAGGGTTGTTTGTTTGTCTTTACTTTGCAACCAAGATTGGGGTGACCAATATATATATATATATATATATATATCAGTGATCATGAGCAAAGTCATTCAGTACACATACACCTCAATGGATAAATCATCATCATAATATTACAGATAATTATGTTGTATTGCCCATGAGTATAAAAAATAAAAGTATATTAATGATTAGTACAAGTACAAGACACAAATTTCCATGGATCCTTCTAATCCCAGTTCAACTGAATTCAAATTTTACATGTATCCCATTGAGTTTGCTAGTTGAGAGGACTACAGAGCGTTTGCCAGCGTTAGCCGGCGTTAGTCGGCGTTTCACAGCGTTTGCCGGCGTTGAAAGGGTGTCAAACGCTGGCAAACGCCGACTAACGCTGGCAAACGCCGACTAACGCCGGCAAACGCCGACTAACGCTGGCAAACGCCGAGCCCCAAAAGGCTTAATTGGATTTCGGCGTTTGCCAGCGTTAGTCGGCGTTTGCCGGCGTTTGTAACGCCGGCAAACGCTGTCTAACGCTGGCAAACGCTGTGTAACGCCGGGAACCGCCCTGAAACGCCGAAACGCACCCACTAACGCCGAAACAAGTTACTAGTGATGGTATTGGGCACCAGAACAAATGTCACCCTCTATCTACCCTGGCCAATTTTTATATTAAATGTAAAACATAATTTGAAAGAGTCTGTGTATGGAAGTGCTGATCGGACATTCCAACAACTTCAAGATGCCTCTGCCTCCAAGCCACATAACCTGATACATGAAGTCAGCTGGTCCTAAGTTTAAGTTGATGATGACAATGATCACTAATGTCTTTGACAGGGGGCAGCCCTTTATTGTGATGCACACGCACAGTGGGCACAAAGCCATCAAACATACATCGTACATGTGTACATATGTATATATACAGTTATCCCTCTCTTGAGAGAACACTCCAATGAAAGAGTTAATTCTTGATGAAAACATAAGAAGCAGATGAACTTCATGACTCTGGACTATTTCTGGTAATTTTTAATGGGAAAAAGTTGCACACTGATGCATCAGTCCCTTGGGATTAAGCAAAATAGTCCATGGCGATTCTCTGGTTCTCTAAGATACAGGCATTAACAATTTCATAAGAGATATTCTTTTTTGCTGAATGAATGAATGTACACTTCCATTCCTATGCAGTGGTACCTGCTATATGCAACCACTGCCGAGAGCAGCCGCATTGCTTTTTGTGGTCACTAGACTCAGACCTATGAGTCAATTTCTTTGCAAAATTTACCTGTGGTGACAGGTCACCTGCTGTATGTAGCCAATTTTTCTTTGCAGAAGGCGTGGTCGCATACAACAGGTACCACTGTACATGTACAATTCTGTAATTATCTACCATGCAGGTCCACCATATATACAAACAACCAATTGATGCACCCCCAATTAAAATGAACTTATAAAAATAGTATTTCTTCAGTATTTTCTAAACATTCAGAGTCAGCTTACCCCATCTTAACAGGAACTAAGCTATCAAATGCTGCTGGATTTGATGCGCTCAGTCTGTGACCTCCCTTTATTAGAAAATTCAGAATCAGAAACTCTACACCGTAATGCAGAAATGTCCCACATACCTTATAATGAATAGGACTACAGTAACACCTTTTTTGAATGACAAGTGAGCCTGCTAGGGACGATTAAATTGCAGTTTTTGAAGATGACTAAAAAAAGCATTAATATCATGCAAATATACTAGACCTTTGCTGGTACGACCCTTTAGCCCCCGACATTGTGTAATGTTTGTCAAATAAAACAGTTCACAGTTCTCGTTATTCTTTCAAAACAAAGACTACTCTACCATGAGTAGGTCTTCACTAACAGCCTTATCCATGGAGACTGACCATAAACCCTTTCCCCCTTAAACTGGCTGAAACTGGCTGGTGATCCAATGTCATCTGCTTCAGTGTTTCCACCTGACTTCAACAGCAACGGAAAACAATTTAACTGAAAATTGTAGACGAGACCTATCAAGATAACATGCCCCAGGTCAACAGTTTACCTTGGCATGAGTTTGACACTGAGTGCCCAACCCATGCCAAAGAAAGCTGTTGATGCAGTCTTAATTCGAGAGGGAAAGGGTTAAAGGACAAAACATTCTTCACTGATAAATTAACATTCACATATATAGTTGTAATAAATTGCTCATGTCATGAGAACTTCATCCCTTTCTTTGTTAGGTCCTTCCTGGCTTCTGCTATTTGCTGTTGAAAAAAAAAAAGAAGAAGAAAAATAGTGTTATATAACTTGTTGCTCACATGTTGAAAGTACATGTATGCATGTCTAACACACACGAAAAAAAAACTTTGAATTTATTGCTACATGTGGTCCAATTCAAGGTCTGGCAATATGTAATCTCTCTGCACAGAGGATAAAAAATACTTCCAAGTGTCTCGGGATTCATAAGGTATGATATTCCTCTACCACAGACAGTCATGAAAATATTTTACCCGGTTTTCTTCCCCATTGATGCTACTTTGAAACTCATGCTTGTGATATAATAACAAGATCTCGGCATGGCAAGACTCCTTGTACAGGGCAGGTCAGATTAACTACTCTGCAGCACCTGTTTCATGTGTCACAACATTCACAATTAGCATGATTAGAATCCGAAATATGTCCGTATCAGATCAACCTTAGAATTAGTCATATCCCTCATTAGCCACCTAACAGGATTTGTACTGCTGGTCAACATGGTTCACTTATCACCAGTTAAGGCTAAGGTCTTCAATTATTTCTTAGATTTGCATGGTGATCAGAACTTAAGACAGACAGACAGACAGACAGAAAGGTATGAAAAAAGGAAGGAAGGAACGAAGGAAGGAAGGAAGGTAGGAAGGAAGGAAGGAAGGAAGGAAGGAAGGAGGGAGAGAGGGAGGGAGGGAGGGAAGGAAGGAAGGAAGGAAGGCAGGAAGGAAGGAAGGAAGGAAGGAAGGAAGGAAGGAAGGACAGACGGACAAACAAAGGAACGCAAGCAAGAAAGAATTTCTGTCACCCCAGGTGGGATGTGAAGTGTTTAAATAAGGTAAAGCATGTCCCATGTTTGGAGAATACACGGAGCTTTGTCTGTTTAGCAGGCAAATTTCAGTCATACCCTACATGTATATTCAATGTTTTTTTTTCTTTTTCTTGAGCTGAACTAAACTTTTTAACTTCATAAAATAATATGCATATTTTTTAGCATTAATATTTACCTGCTGAAGTTCCTCTGCAGCTTCTGTACAATCATTGAATGTAGCTACTCTGTATCCAACCACAGCGAGCGAATAACACTGAAATGAATTAGATACATGTATAAAACTTCATGTGTATCATCCCAAGTCTTCAGCAAAATTATGAATGAAATACTAACCCCCCCCCCCCCCCCCAATATATCAAACGAAAATTCTGCTGCTAGCAAATTCACATTACTGCAAAATGATTGTTTACTCAGTCAGATGACTGACAAATCTGTTAATAATTCCAGTATATGTACATGTATAATCCTGTGGACTGAAGAGCAAACCATTTTTAAGTTAAATGACTGCTGGTTCTGATCTGAGTTCATATGCATGATTGTACATGTACATGTACGTGTACAAGATAAGTTGTCCCTACAAAATTACAGATTCATCGTCTGAAGAATCTGTTCATTTAGTTACATCATGGCATGTCCCACTTTTAAATATACATGTAGACTCCCTGAACAGTCTTTCACCATCAGCTGTACATGCTGCACTTTGGTAATTATTTCTACATGTATACCATACACATGTCCTATTTATGTGTAGTCCTAATGTGTTCTATTTGGTGCACCTTGCTTTTGACACATAAATTGTACCTTTCATGGTGGATTTTAAGCACTTTACCCGCTGAAATTTGGCAAAATAACGTCAAAACTGCAGTGAATTTGCACTGATTAACACACCACCATAGCCTGTAGGCTTGCCACAAAAACATGCCATATTTGGCATCACCCTGAAGCCCCGGATTTCCACTGCTATTGGCTAATGAGGAGGTAGTTCAGATCATCACGTGACTATTTGAATAATTAACTCGGATATGTTTGATCACATGGGCCAATAGGAAATTTAAGCAGTTTTCAACTTCAAGTATTTATTATTCAGTACTGTCCATTAATAACTGCCCTCTGATTGCATGCACCAGGCGCATAAATTGCGGACAAATTCTAGCACATTGTCATCTGTGAAAAACAAAAATGATGGCCTGCCTGTAGTGCAACAATTTGCGTGCAAATAGTGCAGCACCCTTTCCTAGCTAACAGTAGGCGTGCAAAAAAATATTAACAGCTGGGCACGTTGTCTAGTGTTCTGCCTTTTTCCTGATGATATAACTTTAGATCTACTGCAAGGAACATCCTGTACCATTGAAAAATCATTGTAGGCAAGCTCAGCATATATGCCAGATGGAGAATTATTCATTGAAAGCATGAAATATGTCCTGCCAAAAGGAAGCAAAGTTGTATAAAAAAAGTTATTTACAATTAGCAGTTAGTTTTATTGAAGGGGCAACTAATATGTTTGGAAAAAACCAACGCTTCTGGTGGCTATGCAAATGGAGGCCAGGTACAAGACGCTGCCTTCATCGGTACCAAATGCCCCTGAACAGTGAATATCCTTTCGCAGGCCTATGACTTGCAATCGAAGCAGAAGGCTTAAGAAGAATTATCTGAGTCCTATTCCTATGAAAATACAAGTTATTTTCAATTAGCAGTTAGTTTTTTTGAAGGCATAACTAACATGTTTGCAAAAAAACACTTCCGGCGGATGTGCAAATGGAGGCCAGGCACAAGGTCAAGGTCAGTCAAGACGTTGCCTTCAGTGGTACCAAATGTAGCAATACAGAGAATATCCTTGTGTATGTCTTGCAATCGTTACAGAGAGCTTCAGAAGAACTGAGTCCAAATCCCATAAAAATATCAAAGTTTTTACACTTTAACAGCATTAAAAGAGCCACATTTGCCGCTTTTATTGTGCCCAGCACCCATGCTTTCACCAACGGCATGTTGTTGACACCTGGGTAGAAGTACAAGAAGGAAGAGATGGCCTGGCATTCTCCATGCTCCTATTGGTCCACATGACTAAAACCTTCAGTGTTGATTATTCAAATAGGTCATATGAGGGCCTGACTACATCATCATCAGCCAATAGAAACGATCGTCTGAATAACATTTCTGACCTTTGAGACAGGGGTGTTTTGGAATTAATTAACCACATTGCAGTCACATTTAAGCCAATGAGAAAGGATTTTACTGATGTAAAAGAAGTTCTGAACTTTCCAATGATTCCAGACATTCAGTGTTTACCAGCAGTGATCCAGTGCTACAGAGGGCGGAAAAGAGTGCAATTTTACCCTAGTTTTTACATTGTCTTGCCAATTTGCACTCGTGAAAGTGCTTAAAAAAACATCAGCAAGGTACATTTGCCCTCAAGTCTATTTAAATCTCGTATCTTAAATGGCAGTAAGAGATCGACTTGAAAATACCGCAACATTTTGTCAATCATGATTAAAGCCCAAATTGTACGCTCTTTCTTTTGGCATCATGTTTTTCAAACATTACTAAAATTGCGTCGATAGAAAATTAATTTGGCAGCGACAATGAATGTCAACAAAAATTATTGTGGCTCCTAATTTAAAGAGTTAAAAAGCGAATAATATTACAGTCAACGCTACTAATATAAGAATGAGCAGGAAGCACTGTATCATGGCTTCACCTTCACATGAATGATTAACAGATGAGTCTGCAAAGCAGCTCAGAGGCGGGTGCACACACCTTGCGCCGTCCAACTAAGATTGGGCAATTTTGCTATTGTATGCGCGCAAAATGCGCACATTTTGGGCAGTTAAATTAATTTTAACAGAGCACTTTGCATGCAACTTGATCCCAAAAAGCTCGCAAATTGTGAGCATTTAAATATATAAAATGTGCGTTAAAATGGATTTGCGTGATTCTACCTTGTGCTAGTTTGGCGCTTATATGCACGCCATTTGCGAGCAAAAAAAAAAACCAAACAGTTATTAATAAACAGTAGTGTAACATTATGATTAAACTCGCCCAGCATCCTGCTTGGAAGTGTGGCACTGCAGGCTTGCCAACAAAAAAGCCTGCAAAACTGGTTATTTCTATGCAATTATGACTTATAAGCGTGTCTTTTTATCAGATTAAGATGCAGAAGGGTTCTTTGGAAGGATGACGTAAGGTATGGGATGAAATTAGCTGCAGACTTGGTGCCAATGATGACAAAACCCAGACCATGCTTGCCCTGTCGTTGATGTGCACTGGTGCACTGTGGAAGATTTGTTCCTGATTTATTCTTCTCGAAAATTGCCGTTTCGGTGCTGTGAATATTACCACTAATTGCAAATAACTTTTTTAATATGAAAGTTTATCCACAGTAACTCCACCTCATACAGCAACACTCCTTTCCTCCTATACTGGAACAATATAAAGTGTCGTCATTCTAGGGATGTATTGAGCATGGCTTTAGCAACTATCAGCGCTATGGGGCCCAAAAATAATCTTGGCTACCAACTACACGAAAGTGAAATGCTAGTTATATAAATCATCATTTGACAATTTATTTAGGTTCATACATGTACATGTTTGATTGCCTTCAGTGATAAAAGTTGCCAAGCAAGCTTAACCCTTTCCCCCTTGAAATAAGACTGAGTCAAGAGCTTTCCTTGGCATGGGTTGGGCACTAAGTGCCCAACCCATGCCCAGGAAAGCTGTTGACCTGGGGCATGTGATCTTGATAAGTCTCATGTACATTTCTCCGACAATTTTTTTTTCATAACCGTTGAAATTAGTTGAAAACACTGAAGCAGACGACATTTGACCACCAGCCGGTTTTGGCCGGTTTGAGGGGGAAAGGGTTCAAGCTTTCAACCCACACTTGTCACAACTATGAAACAGTGACAAACATGCCTGTGTTCCTTTTGCATAAATTTATAAGGCAAATGTGACTCATTTAAACATTTTCGCCCTTGGTTCCAAAACGTGCCGCAGTGCAATTGTGAAAATTAATTTAATAGGGGCAATTGCAAGTAAATGAATGCAACAAAGCTCACTTGAAATGCGCCACAAGCGCATTTGAAGCGTGGAAAGTGCATTAATTAATGTTTTATTTTACCCAGAACCTAGTTGTGAACACAACTGTATATTTGTACCAATAAGACAAGCCCTGGAGTATGGGAAAAGTGAATTTTTGGTCATGTTGAAAAATAATTCTTTATTCTATACAGATTTAACCCTGGTCAGTGCTTGGTGATGCAAAAGTGGTGGTCATGCAAGTAGCGAAAACCTTGAAGTTCATGTTAAGCCCTGACCAACAGTACCCTGACAGGAAAATTAATTTTCAGGCACCTTAGATAGTCACCTGGAGCCGTATTCATGAAGAGTTTAATCTGATCCTGAATTTAATGCTAAAGTAATAGTCAATGTGGCTTTGGCCTTGAACTACTGAATGGTTGGCCTTATGTTTGATCTAAACTTGCAGGATTGATTAATATATGTTCTCCGCTGTAATATGATTTTGGAATTAAAATTTCATTTTTTTTATTTCAATCTTTATTTAATCCTTTTTAAAAATCTGGATTAAAAGATTAAATATTGGATCAAACTGAGATTGATTTAATAAAATGAACCTGTAAATCCCTAAGTCCTTAATTAAGCTAGGAGTATATACATGTATTGTCTAATCATGGAAGTTTTGATTAGAAATTCTTTATGAATACAGCCACAGGAGGAGAATACCATTCCATAAGCTTTTGACAGAAGTATTAAATTTGATGATGACGACGGCAATGGTGCCAATGACAATGATCTTTATTTAATGAGGGTCAATGCATGTAAATTGTGAGGCCAATATTACTTGGTCAGTGTTGGTTCACAAGTCACTTACATTTCGTTGGGCCCTCACTTGATAAACATTCATGTAATGTAAAATTATGTTCCACCTTAAATCAAATCAATTAAGGTTAAAAGTTCGTTATGCACATGTACATGTATAAAATCAGCACTAGTGTGATCATCAAATGTCTGATGAATGTATAAAGAGGGTGGTGAAATGTCACGACTATGCACGAGGTTTACAAGCAATGCACAAAATCTATAAATGTACAATAAATGTCTATACTCACTGCAAAGCCCATCAACAAATAAAGTGGCATCTGAAAAGCAATAAAAGAAGATTCAGTTTTACAAACATTTTATTCCAGTTTGTGAAGATCCACATCCTAAAATGAAGCATACATTATTGATCAGTTACACAGCACAGCCAAAACCAAACCAGAGCAAAAACTTTTGGATCTTGGCATTTGGTTCTCTTTCTAATCTGCTCTTATAATGTCCAGATGCCCAGCATCGTGCTTAGTTCCAACAAAAAATTTGGCAATATGAATTGTATACCTTGGCATGTTATTTTGTCAAACTATCAGATCTATGTAAAATAAATTCAAATATTCAGTGACAAACTTATAATTACATGTATGAACAATTAGTCAAAGTTCATGTACGGTTGCAACCATAAACTTTTTGAAAGATTCAGCACATGCCTCAATAGAAGGCTTCCATTCTAATTCATGACACACATATATGTTCTACTTTTTAGACCTCGTGTACAGTTAAGCCTGTCTAAAACTTAACAGCCAAATACATTTTTTGTGTTGTAAGGTGTTGTACTGGGGTTTGTAAAGGTTGCAAAACTAAAAGGTTTCTAAAAGGTCTACAAAGGGTTTCTAAAAGGATGACAAGGGGTTTCAAATGGTTGAAACGGTTGCAAACCATTTCAAACCATTTCAACATTTTCATCAATAAGGTTGAAAAAGTGTGTGAAATGGTTGTTAACCAGTAGAGAAAGGTTTAAAAGTGTTTGAAAGGGTTTTAATGCAATAAGAGGTTTAAAGAGGAAATTGTTTTGAAACAGTTGGGAAAGTGTTTAGAATAGTTTTGCCTTTCACTCAAATGGTTGGGAAAGGGTTCCAAAAGGTTGATGCATATGGTGACTGTTAGGTTTAACGTGACCTTCATTGTATGTCGCCATCTCCTGCACATGTGGTTATTCTTGACCAGCAGGCCACAAAAACTAGCACAATTAATTATGGGCCATATAAACATGATCAACTGGTTCCATCTGCAAACTGCCTTGACTTCCTGTCTTTCCATATTGTACATGTATGTGTGATGTTATGGACAATACATATGCAGAATCGCTGTTTAATCAGATTTCAAATTCCAGCATAATACTTTTCTTTCCCTAAACTTGCATGCCATGCTCAAACAAAAATGTGTTGTTTTTTTATACACACTGAAATGTCAGCTTGTGAATTATGGCCTGTGTACATGTACTAGTGTGCACCAGTAAAATGGTGAACCATTTCACTCCTAACAATAGACATCAAATTCCATGTATTATATTGACGTCAGCAATGTATAGCTTTGGGCTAGCATACCTGTCAAGTCTCCCCCATAAGGTGGGAGTCTCACACTTTTTCACCCCAATTTTTTTAATTTACGAGCAAAATTTTGCAAATTTGGGAGAATCTCCTGCGTAAAATTTAGCATTTTCTAATATATTTTAAAATACAAATCTCCCCCATGGATTTTTAAAATTTACAAAAATCTCCCTATTTGAGGTGTGGAATGTTGACAGGCATGGGCTTGCATAGAATCCGGGTAAATATAATACATGGAATTTGATAATAAATTCCATGTATTATATTCACAGGGATTCACATCTATGCTAGCACAAAGCTATACATTGCTGACTTGTGCTGTACATACAATAAAAAATTGCTGTGCTGTGTTCAAATAAAAATTGAGAACAGGGTTGTTTGTTTGTCTTTACTCTGCAACCAAAATATATATATATCAGTGATCATGAGCAAAGTCATTCACTACACATACACTTCAATGGATAAATCATCATCATAATATTAAAGATAATTATGTTGTATTGCCCATGAGTATAAAAAATAAAAGTATATTAATGATTAGTACAAGTACAAGACACAAATTTTCCTTGGATCCTTCTTCTCCCAGTTCAACTGAATTCAAATTTTACGTTTCCCATTGAGTTTGCTAGTTGAGAGGACTACAGAGCGTTTGCCAGCGGTAGCCGGCATTAGTCAGCATTTCACAGCGTTTGCCTGCGTTGAAAGGGTGTCAAACGCTGGTAAACGCCGACTAACGCTGGCAAACGCCAACCAACGCTGGCTAACGCCGAGCCCCAAATGGCTTAATTGGGTTTTGGTGTTTCCCAGCGTTAGTCGGCGTTTCCCAGCGTTTGTAACGCCGGCAAACGCCGTCTCACGCTGGTAAACGCTGTGTAACGCTGGGAACCGCACTGAAACGCACCCACTAACCCTGAAATAAGTTACTAGTGCATGATAGACAAGATTGCAATAGGAGATATGCATATTATGTTCCTGCTCCAACTGCATACATGATTGCCTAGTCTTACTTGGTGAGATATGGCGAGATACAGGCCCGTACCTGCAGGGCAAGCAGGATGTTACTAATATTTTGGAAATACAGAATACTTATTAAAGGCATATATGGAATTTTTCCATACATATGGCTCAGGAAGTAATAGAAGAATACCGGTTGGGCATTTGTGGATTTAAATTTCTCAAAAAATGCCAATTTCATGAGAAATAAGCAATGCCATATGACCTGTTTGTGAGAGTGATGCAACCCACACGTCCCCACGATCACCAGACGTCAAACCCGTGCTTTGTGGAAAAATAATATGCATACTGTGCATAGGTACATGTAAGGTCAAAATCAACTGGTTCATACATGTATGGGTTCTCAGTACAGGGCTCTGTAGGCAGGTAGGCTAGGTACTTGTTTGTGTATTTCCATTAGTTTCCATTGTAATTTGCACCTATGTAACTCTAAAACTGCTCCACTTCGAAACACCAAATTTGTTGTGGTAAATGACTGTACCATACACAGTTACAATACTCTTGTAAATTTGATAATATTTTCTGCAAAACTATTCAACATATTGAATGTTACTTTAACATATAATCTTATGGGAATACACATCTCTAGCCTGCAGAAATTCTCTGTACATGTATTGAGTTGTGTATTCAGTCAAATACACATAGAATTGCTAATTGTGACCTCTCCTATTAGCAATTTTATGTGTATTTGAATCCGCTGCCTAATGCACACAATTTTTGTGGAATAGAAGTATGTATTTCCCATAAAAATTTATGTAAAAGTAACATTCAATATGTTGACTACTGTAGTTTTGAAGCAAAAGTTATCAAATTTACATACATGAGCACTTTAACTGTACATGTATACAACCATTTTCTATCAGAAATTTTGTGTTCCTGTAGGGAGGTCTTACAGTTTTACAGGTGCAAATTACAATGGAAACTAATGGAAACAAATACTTGGCCTGCCTGCCTGCTGAGCCCTTACAGAGAACCCACATGAGCCAGTTGATGTTGACTTTACCTATTGGTGTAACTGCCTGAATCAATTATCTATGGCATTTAATACATTTTGCCAGATATGATTTTTAATTGTCTGACAGTGACAATACTCATGACTGAATAAAGCATAATTTATATTGTTATATACATGTACATATATACAACTGGTCTGTGTTCCATTTCTCCACACCAGCTTGGAGATTAGTAGGAATATGATGGCACCACATTTAAGATATTTTACGCAACAACCATTTTGGATTAATTAGAATAGGTAAGGTCAAGATCAACTGGTTCATATGGGTTTTCAGTAAAGGGCTCTGTAGGCAGATGGGCCCGGTACATGTATACATGTATGTGCATTTCCATTAGTTTCTATTGTAATTTGCAACTTTGTAACTTGCCACTCTACCTAGAAACACCAAATTTCTTGTGGTAAATGGCTGTATAAAGTTAAAACACTCTTATAAATTTGGTAACTTTTGCTGCAAAACTGTTCAATGCAATTGAATGTTACTTTAACCTAGAATCGAATCATGCTAATGGGGATACACACCTCTAGCCCACAAGAATGTTGTGTATTTGGTTGTATATTCAGCCAAATACACACACAATAGGGAGGGTCAGAATTGGCTCTGAAGTGTGTATTTGCCCCAAAACACAACCGAGTATACAAAATTTGGAGGGCTAGAGCTGTTTATTCCCATTGGTTTGCATGTTAAAGTAACCTTAAACAAGTTGACCCTGACGCTGTCCATATCTCCCGCCCACATAATTTTAAAACAAAGATAACCGTATATTTGGCAGACCCTGGGTGACCTTGAATGGGGTCAAGGTCACTTTCCTTTGAACTCGATGTGACTACTAATAAAGGTGACCTACTGTAAAAAATTCATGATCTTAGCTTTACTGGTTCTTGAGATATCGCACGCAAGAAATGTGGGATGGATGAACTGCCTCTGGTGACCTTGAAATTAGGTCAAGGTCAAGGTCCTTCAAGCATGACATAGAACCTTTCAAGGTTGATCAACTGTAAAAGTTAAGTGATCCTAGCTCACTTGTTTCTTCAGATATTGCATACAACAAATTCAAAGAAAATTGAATTGCCGCTGGTGACCTTGGAATTATGTCAAGGTCACACACCTTCGAACTCGATGTAAACCCTAACAAGAGTGATCAACTGTGAAAATTTCATCATCCTATCATATCCGGTTCTTAAGATATCGCGCGCAAGAAGTTTAGAGATAAATGACCCTGGTGACCTTGAAATAGGGTCAAAGTCACTCTCCTTCGAACTCGACGTGAACACTTATAAGGGTGACCAACTGTAAAAAATTCATGATCCTAGCTTAATCTGTTCTTGAGATATCGCGAGCAAGAAATGTGGGACGGACGGACGGACGGACAGTCGTCATTACTATATCTCCCCCCCCCACTTCGTGGGCGGGAGATAATAAACTGGTCACTTAAGCAGCTATGGTTATATGATTTTTGTGAGGTATTCAGTTACGCATCTAGATTTACAGTGCAAAATTGGGTGTCTCTAGGTGCTCTTGTTTTCAAGTTATTAAGTTGCCAATTACAATGTAAAGCAATGGGAATACACAACCCTAGCCCTCCAGTGACTGCAGTGCCCTCTTTCAGGCAGGGCTAGAACCTTCTGTTCTTGTCCTTGCCTATTGCTGATTGAGACCTTTCCTATTGTACATGTACATGTATGTAAGTAGAACATCCCGTAACTTACAAGCACACATAAGCAAATGTGCAAGCAGAACACAGTTTGCTAACTGAATACAAAATGGAATTTTGTTTTCAAACATGTACCTGAGTACCCGATCCTGGTAAAGAGACACTCAACCATACTTTAGCAATGAGCATAAATAAGTATTTTCTTTGGAGTTTCTGCCTGCAGACAACAATTTGCCAAACTGCATGACATTTCTCTGCAGAACAATTAATTGGACTGTTTCACATTTTTTCCTCAAGTCGCTGTTCTACATGTAGATTTACAACTGCTGAGAAATCAAATTGACAATTCTGTCAAAATCTTTGTACATTTCTTTGCACATATGTGTGTGTGTGTGTGTGTGTGTGTGTATGTATGTATGTATGTCCGGCCTCATTAAAGTGCATGTCTGCTTTCCTGGGACAAGTTAAATTCCAATTAGGAAAAGTTTATAGAATTGTAAAACACCAGCCTGGGGCCAACCACATGTTAGTTTTTTTTTAAAATGATATTTGCACGGATGGACAAACTTTGAAATTCTTGGATGGGCTAGTTAAATGCCAGATTTACCATCTCTCTAGACTGCTGCTAAAAAAAGAGAACTGCAGAGCTCTGTGTACATATGTGCTTGCATGCATATATATTTTATAGTTTGGACCAACTGTGCGGCCTTACCAGCCAGATGACTTCCTTTTCTTTGGCTGTTATCTGTAATGGGAGACTGTCTGTTACCAATGCCAGCCATATGGTCATGATTAGCACCACCACAAACACCCACTGAAGTAACTTTGTCATCTGAAATGCAAGTATACAACGTTTCATTTAACAGGCAAAAAACATGGAACAATTAAAACACAGTAACAGTTTGCTAGATCTATCCCCCCCCCTGGCTCTGTGACCCTAAGAATTGGGTCAAGGTCACCCATCTTCAAACTTGTCCCAGACCTTATGAACATGTAGGAATGTAACCACATGCAATTTGATGTGCCTATGTCAAACACTTTTCAAGTTATCTAAGAAAACCAAATTCACTAAAATGGCTCTGTGACTTTGGAAATTGGGTCAAGGTCACCCATCTTCAAGCTCATCCGACACCTTACTCAGGATTATAAGCATGTGTAAGATAAAAGACCTTAGCAAAAAAACCTTTTTGATTTATCACGTGAAAACTGGCAGTCCGGACACACCCACATAAACAAACACACACACACACGGACAAAGTAATCGCTATATGCCCCTTCCTCCTTCTTAGGGGTGGTAGGGCATAATTACAACTATGCAAAGCTCAAACTGAGGTGCAGATTGCCATTTTTGCAGAGCATTGAATTGTGAGCTTCGAAAGCATGAGGTGTTGCAGGGGGTTCCAGAATATCCTCCTCCCAGAAAATTTGAAATACACAATATTTGGCGCCATTAAAGACCCACATTTGCTACCAATTTTTCAATGGGAAATGTACCCAGAAAAGTTTTAATTAGGCACATATTCATGGCATTAAATGATCTTGTTTGTCAAACATGTTAACATGGTTAAGGTTTATATTTTAAATGCTAATACAAAAGATGACTTTTAAACATAAAAAAAGAACTTTCATAAACTACATACTTGTGCTACATGTATTTAAACAAGATCATCTAATAACATAATAAAGGCATTGCTGTACATTTTGTGTATAAATAATTAATCATAAGCAATCTGCTATGATATATTGTTGCACACATGTGACAGAATAGCAAAACTGCAGCACATTGTCAACCGTTAATGCTCAAAGTTATCCTTTCCACTATTGTATGCCATGTGTACAATAGTTCTGAGTATAGCAAAAATCACACAGTGAAGAGATTATCCCAGCGAGGAGACACTTCACAAAAAAAGTGCAGAACTTTTTAAGGAGTACTAGTAACCAGAGCCATGCCCAGGGGGCATGAATGTCTCGCCAGCATTCAGTAGCAATGTAATTGTAAGACCAAACATTATAATGGTATTTAGTAGATGTTGAATGTATCAAGTAAATCTCAATATATTTACTCAGAATATACCACTTTTTTTTTTTTTTTAAACAAAATGGCCAATAAAGTATATAACATCTTAATACAAATCAGAGCTTGACATGCCAGTTTCAAGCTTCGTAGTGATAGATGTCATGTAAAGCACTTAATACCCCTTGGCCAACATGACTTCATATGTTCAGTTACCTAAGTTTGACCTTCAAAGGACACTTCAAGATAAATCTAAGAACACCAAAAATAAAGCATAGGTACTTTGCTATTCATGTTAAATAGTAACTAGGGACCTACAATCAACTGTACCCAAGACACACAAGGAAAATAAGATTTGTCGAGTCAAAAGTAGGTCAAAGTCATCCACTTTCAAGAGATTTCTGATGTTTTGTAAGATGCAAAGCTAGTATAAATTTGGTGAACTTGGTTTGACTCTTGGCCATGAATAGCATTGTACATTCGAGGATGCAATGCATCTGACCTCCAAAGTAGGTCAAAAATACATCAAGTCCACCCACTTTCAATACTATTAGACTTCTAAAGCTTTCCTTAGAAGCAAAGGTGGTGTAAGCTTGGTAAACTTGGCTTGATTGCGTCAAAAGTTGCAGTGGTAACGCCACGTTTTGCATTTCACCCATGAAAATACATTTAGGTCGTTGAAATCAGTTGAGGTCATCCAATTTCAACAGGCTTCTGAAGCTTCTAAGTGTGACAGTGATGACCCTCATCTCTAGGGATGATTACAATGAATCATCCACCCAAGCATGAAAGCCTTTCCTAGTCTAGTTAGTGAAATAATGCCACTCAGAAGTTTTTCTCCAATGCTCAATCAAGCATAAAGTAATCAGTGAAGTGTGACAGTGATGACCCTCATCTCTAGGGATGATTACAATAAGTCATCCACCCAAATATGAAAGGCCTATGTAGTCTAGTTAGTGAAATAATGCCACTCCGAAGTTTTTCTCCAATGCTCAATCAAGCATGAAGTAATCAATGAAGTGTGACAGTGATGACCCTCGTCTCTAGGGATGATTACAATAAATCTTCCACTCAAATATGAAAGGCCTATGTAGTGTAGTTACTGAAATAATGCCACTCTGAAGTTTTTCTCCAATGCTCAATCAAGCATGAAGTAATCATTGAAGTGTGACAGTTATGACCCTCGTCTCTGGGGATGATTACAATAAATCATCCACCCAAATATGAAAGGCCTATGTAGTCTAGTTACTGAAATAATGCCACTCCGAAGTTTTTCTCCAATGCTCAATCATGCATGAAGTAATCAATGAAGTGTGACAGTGATGACCCTCGGCTCTAGGGATGATTACATTAAATCATGTACCCAAATATGAAAGGCCTATGTAGTCTAGTTACTGAAATAATGCCACTCCGAAGTTTTTCTCCAATGCTCAATGAAGCATGAAGTAATCAATGAAGTGTAACATTGATGGCCCACATCTCTAGTGATGATTACAATCAATCATCCACCCAAGTATGATAGCCCTATCTGATCTAGTTAGTGAAATAATGCCACTCCGAAGTTTTTGGTTGACGGACGGACGGACGGAAAGTGACAGCTTAGTCTCGCAAACAGCTAACGCTGGCGAGACAACAATGAATCAGTAAAAGTTAATTTTTGTGAGCTTAATGAAGTGATTTGGTTCTGCAAGCATGTGTACATCTGTGTCAACATCTAGGACAGCATTTTTGTTTTCAATATGTAAGAGATGTCAAACAACTGGCAAAGACACACACAAAAACCCCTATCTTAAGGGGCTTGGATATGCTACAGGGATGTATGTTTGGGGGGGGGGGGGGGGTACTTCACCAGCAATGAGACCACTGGAAAGTGGAGCACAGAAGTACAACTACTGTTTGAAACAAAAGGGCCGTGTGAGCAGCACATGCTCAGCTGACCTAGTGATTCATCACACTTATGGCTCTGTGAATTTGGGACAGGAAGAAATAGGCAGACACTTATCAAAAGTACATCCCTACCAAGTTTCAAACAAATCTGGCCAAAATTATGTGAATTATTATTACCATTACGAGAAATTCCCATGTTAGACTTTCCTATTCAAACTTTTTAGAGATTTTACAAAGAAATCCATAAAATTTCAAAACTCACTGGAGCGTGACCATGTGAACAAACTTTGCAATTAAGTTTGAAAACAATCTAGACTCTGGTCGATGGTTCCAGAGAAGTCGAAAATGTGAATAAGCATTACAATGTCCATTGACTTTAATACAGTATGAAAAACCTCTGTAAAGTGGGCACCCTTGGGACCGGAGCAAAATGCCCACTTTAGGGAGGTGCCCACTTTACAGAGTGTCAGCCATTTTGGATTGTGTGGATGAGCAACAAAGATAAGGGAGAGCTCGAGGCTATACACATGCATGCATACACATCTACATGTACATATATATATTTACATATAGATGTATATATACTGAACCCCAATGAAAAGTATCCACATAAAAAAATTAACACATTAATTTTGTAAGTTACTAAGTACTGTGTGTGCATATATGCATGGTTTGGAGCCTACATCAGGGTCATTCAGGACAACTTTTTAACTTTTGCTGGGTTGTTACATAATGCATGTGACTTTTGTGCACCGAATATGGCTTCTGACCACCACTCCTATTGGATGGCTAAAATGACCTGATGTTTTCATTGGGTTTAAAAAGGGATGTTCAGCCAAGAAAAAAGCCAGTGGTCTCAGGTGTGTTGAGGCGATCATGCCGCGTCTGAGCCAAGGTCAAAGACACCATGCTTTGGGGCTTGCAGAGGGTGGAGTCCCAATCACTCAAATCGCACAAAGAATGGGGTGTACTCGGCGCACCATCCAACGACTAATTGAACGGCAACAAGAAACTGGATCCGTAGATGATCGGCCTAGGCCTGGCCGAGAAAGAGTGACAACACCTGGCCAAGACCGTCACATCCGGCTGATGCACCTGCGAGACCGTTTCAGTACAGCAGCCCAAACAGCCCGTGAGACTCAAGGGATGAATCACCGTCCTGTCAGTAGTTCTACTGTGGAGAGGCGACTGAGGAGCAGTGGCTTAACAGCCAGAAGACCTTACAGGGGTAACCTGCTGACCCAACCCAGAAGAGAAAGACGACTGCAGTGGTGTAGAGCACACTCCAGGTGGACTCGCCAGCAGTGGAATACCGTCCTTTTTACTGACGAGTCCCGTTTTTGTGTCAGCAGAGCAGATGGCAGAGAACGTGTGTGGCGCCGGACTGGGGAGAGATATGCAGATGCCTGTGTCCATCAGGCAGATCGATGGGGTGGACCCTCTGTCATGGTGTGGGCAGGCATCAGCAACCGCTACCGGACACCCCTAGTGGTCATTCAAGGGATCCTCAATGCTAGGCGGTACATTGATGAGGTGCTGGAGCCGCACATGGTCCCATTTATGGAGCAGCATCAAGATCTGGCGATCTTTCAGCAGGACAATGCACGTGCACACTCTGCAAGATTAACAATGAACTTTCTCAATGAGAACAACATCAATGTCATGGAATGGCCAGCGTTCTCACCCGATCTGAGCCCTATTGAACATTTGTGGGATCAGTTAGGCCAAGGTATTCAACGGAGGACACCTAGGCCTACTACCCGAAACCAGCTGATCCAAGCTCTGCAGGAAGAATGGAATAATGTTCCCCAACACAGAATTCAAACCCTGGTCAGCAGTATGCGCCGCAGATGTATAGCATGTGTTGATGCTCGAGGTGGCCACATCCCATATTGAACAGAAAAATTTGTGTGACTTTCAATTAGGGCAGTTAATGACATTTTTTGCCTGTAAGTGACGTTAATGTCGGTAGAGCGTGACATTATTTTTACGCCAGAAAAGTGAATGCTTTGTTAAGTTCTAAGCACGTCTAGGTATGAAATGTTTCAAGTATAAACAATAAAATACTTCAAAATTGGCATGTGGATACTTTTCATTGGGGTTCAGTATAGATATTACATGTATTATAATCCCACATGAAATAAATGAGAGAAGCAGTTTTTTCATCATTTTGCCTAAAGTTATTTCTTGGGAAAAAAGGTCAATTAAACATCAACTACATGAACTATGTAGAAAATAAAGTCCAGAACAGGTCCCAACTCAATTATTACCAGCAAGCACATCAAAGTAAAAAACTGGAAGGTTGAACAAATCACTGAGTTGACACTCATCCACACACCAACTTCTTTTCCAGTTGAGTCAATTGTTCTCCCCACTTTGGTACCTATTGGTTAATCCCAAAAGCTGTCAAAAGTCACTGTGGACCAAAACAACTGTTATGTTTTGTTGATGCTGGCCTATACTGTACTCTGTTATGATAGGGGGTGAGCACTGATAGAAAAAGGACACTTGAAAAATTAAAAGTTAATGGTGGCAAGTCCTGATGCAAAAAGTAACACTTTTGCAAAGTAAAATATTTATTGAACAAAATCATAGTGCCCACTTTAACAGATTTTGGTACATGTTTAGGGTGCCCAATGCCCAGATTACGGAGGTGCCCACTTTAGAGAGGTGGCTTTATAATGTAGTCATCAATAGGAAAAATGAAACGGGACCGAAGAAAAGTGCCCAATATAAGGAGGTGCCCACTTTGGAGAGGTGCCCACATGTAGAGGTTTTACTGTACATACATGTAATAATCAACAGGAAAGGTTCACTTGCCAATAAGTACCCAAATTGAAAAAATTGTTTAAAATCAGGAATCCACAGGAGTGCCACTTTGTGAACAAAATTGTTTGACCCTTTTACAAGAGAGATATCCACAAAGTTTCACCTTTTAAATTGAAGTGACAGTTCTGGAGAAAAAGTCAAAAATAGCAAAAAGAGACAAAAACTCATCCAAAAAAAAAAAAATCAAATTGCAGTACCACCTGATGAAAAAATTAAGAACTATGAGTCCCCAGGAGTGTTCCTGTGTGATATCAAAGCAATTTGTGAGAAAAAGATTTTTTTAAGATTTGTCCAAAGCTACAAATGATAGACTTGCAAGCAAATCTGTCTGGGTGCCAATTGCAGTTGAATATGCTACATCAAAGATGCGACACAAGTCCATTTTATGATCAGAATGTCTCTTGTACACTTTAGCACCACAGCGAGTCTCTGCAGTAGTTACACTCTCCTGTTCTGGAGAGAAAGAATAGAAAAAAAAAAGTTGTCCTGTCCACTTTTACAAAAAGTCAAAGGTGCCATGACGAACACCACGTGGCTGTGTATGTTGACTTTCTGCCCTTTGGGACACATAACCCCATTGGCTAACCTCCACATGGAAGGGTACATCCCGTGTAGGAGTTAGTCGGGAGGGGTGGTGTGTCCCAAACAGGGTAAAGTCAGCAAACACATCCACCCATGATTGGACCATGGAGCTAGAGGTCCTGGACCAGTAACCTAGGCCTTATGCATTTACATGTTAAAATTGCAACATTTGATGGCTTACTTCTTCTCTTTGAAATGAAAAATCACAACTTCCTTTACATTCTACTTCAAGTTTATACCGATAGCAACAAGTTAAAACCAAGAAAATGGGGGGGGGGGGGGGGCATAAGACTTTTTTTCTTTGCAGGTGCATTGTGTACTTTACCTACATGATTGACTGTTCCTCGCCAAACATGTCTCCAAAAATACACAGTCATCAAATGCTTTAAAATATTTAGAGGAGTAGCAGTGCCCTTTCTAAAACTCACAGTTGATAAGTATCCAAAATTATGATGGAATTAAATTTGGGATGCTCTGCTCCTGTGATATTAACATCAAACAGACACAGCAACAGTAGTCAGTACTCAATCAAAAGTTGTGGATCATTTGACCCGACCTAGAGACGTTACTGGTCCAAGACCTACATGTATGTATAAGGGGATTCGAGCCACGAGTCGACGAACGTGGAACATGTCAAATGTATAACTGGTCAAGATTTTATAATAAAGTTGTGGTATATGACGGAAGATATCAATTATTTTCATTTACATATAGCTACTACTAATACAACAGCCAATAGATCTATGCAATAATTCACAGCGAAGAGTAATAAAGCAACGGGTGTGTCAGGGTTTCAATCAAATAGTAATATTTTCAGCTTCAAGGTCAATAATCAAAGGTTAAACATCATAAAGAACTTCAAACTTTGTTCAAGCTGAGGAGAGATACCAATATAAATTTTCAACTTGTAGCCTATATCTTGAATATGGATACTTTTGCAAGCAACTCTGTCTCAATGCATAACTGCTGGGTAGCTGTTGTTAGAGACCGGCGACGTTTTGTTTTGAAACCCCCTCCAGTACAGTTTTTGTGACATCATCAATCATGGGTCATCAGGTACAATCTGCTGAACAGTAGTACATAGTAGAGTGACCAGGAAACAGGTGCATTGTCAATGGATGCAATGTAATTGGCTAATACAACTACTGTTGTTTTTTCAGCCAATAGCTGAATAGAAATTTCTTTTTTTTCTTTTTTTCCCCATAACTTTAATAATTTATAACATATCAATAAATCCACACCAGGTGTACAATTTCAGCTATGGTTCTCACAGTAAATGTATTTAAAATTTCAACGTTATACCTTGTATAATGGCTGGGAGAACTGCGTAAAAATATGTGGCGGAAATGTATGAAGAAATAAAGAAAGATTAAAGAACTCCTACCAAAACAATATACCCAGACATAAAAAAATGTAAAAATTTCATTCAAAAATCACTGGAGCGTGATCATTCAAACAAACTTGGTAGAGACCCACCCAACGTACATTGCTACCAAGTTTGAGGTTGATCTGGTGGATGTTTAGGGGAAATCTAAAATGCGAATTAGCATTAGAATGCCAGTGACTTGCATAGTAATCAATAGGAAAGGAGCATTTACCGATAAGTACCCAAATTAAAAAAAATTGTTAAAAATCAGGAATCCATAGCGGAGCTACATAGTAGATAATTTTGTTTAACCCTTCTACAAGGAATATAACCACCATGTTTCAGCTTAATCTGAGGGATGGTTCAGGAGAAGAAGTCAAAAATGGCAAAAACACACAAAAAATCATAAAAAAAAAATTTAAAAAATAGCAAAAAGATTGCAGTGCCACCTGTTGAACAAATTAAGATCTGGGGGCTCCCAGAAGTGTCCATATATAATTTCAAAGGAATTGGCCAAGCAGTTAAGGAGAAGAAGATTTTTTAAGATTTCCCCCTAGAATGAAAAAAAAAATGATAAAAAATAAAAAAATCATTGTCATGCACAAAAAGTGCTGTCCTAAATGCTGACATAACCCAACAGTTGACATTTGAGTCAACATTCAGGATAGCATTTTTATTTCCAGATCAAAAGTAGCAACTACTTTTTTTCAATTTGTTGTGACTAATTCTCCTTGTTTCAAGTGGTCACATGCTTGATTAAGATTCCGACCAAAAGAAAAAAAAAGGAGTGGGCGGTAAACATTTCACCTGGAATGATAATGCTACATGTGTACAGCGGAGGTGAAGACAGGTTTTAAACTTAGTGGCACAAAATTGAAAGTAGTGTTCTGCGTATCGTAATACTGTAAAACAATGGGAAGTAATTAAGAGCAAGATGAATGAATCAGCAAGGGAGGGGTAAATATTTTACAGGGGTTAATAGAGCTATAGAAAAAGCACAGGTCACAAGAAAGAAGTTGCATTATTAGCTGGGAAGTAAACGGTCATCATTTTATTGAAAAGAAGAACACTTCAGTGGAAGATTGGAGGATTAGACGTTTGGATATCCCGTATTTTCGCGTGTACATGTGTGTTCATGATAAGAGCTCACCTAATCACTTGTTGTAAGTCAACACAAGGGTACAAAACTAGGCCCAGGAAGTTATTACACCTAACCCTAGGCCAGTTAGCCTTTGAAGTATGTGTGCTCTGGATCAGACTTGTACAAAGGACATGGTTACTGAACGTAGCCTGGTTTCCGTTGCTGAAGCGAATACAGAGCCGAACTCGGCACCACAGACAATAAATGCACAGTGAGCCAGATCTGGTACTCTGTCAAACACTGTGAGAAATCAATCGAGTTCAGGTCCAGTATCCCAACCAAATACAGCATGAGGGCTGAGTACGATACTGTAGCTAATACAATGATGAGAAGGATTTCTAGTTCAATGCACTCTTATGCGGAATATGATCTCTGAGTAAGTGACCTTGCTGTAAGTTACTTAATCTCACTCACTGGAATTTCACTGTGATACTAATATGTTACTTATTGGAATAGGTAAAAGAAAACGAAGAGATGCAAGAAAGTGCTGGAGTGCCAGTTTCTGTACATGTAGAAAACAGTACCTGGTAGCAAGGAAATACACGTCCTATACAAGAGTCTCGGTCTGCAGCACCTGACCCTAATGGTGTAGAATATGAGCCCTAAGTGGCTTGTGTATACTGAATAAAACATAGGAGGCCTCTATTTTCACAGTACAGTGAAAATAGACTGGCAGTCCATTTTCATGGTGCCGTGACAACAGACTGGTCATCCATTTTCACGTGACCATACAGCAGACAGACCATTTCTTTTCATGCTACACATCATAAACGAATATAGCTGGCTACATTCACAGTGTACAATTGTTTGCCGATTTGTGACACTGAGGCGATAGATTATACATTTGCATGGCGTTGCGACCACATGCCATCCAGTGGTAAACTGTCAGTGTCAATCCCGCTGCATTATGGTGCAATATCAATACTTTTGACATAGGTGTTGTTGGCTTAGAAATGGGGATCACAACATCGAATTGAAAAACTGGTTGACAAGATAGAGGGTCTAGCATATGTAGGCCTATTGTAAGGGGGTGGAATTTTCAAGAAGAAGGTATTTTGGCCCGTGACTTGAGTCTTGAATGGTCGCACTCAACCTAGTCCAGTGGCAGTACACCACAAATGGCATAATACGCAGGTACATGTACATGTACTAGGCCGATGTGAATTTTATTTAGGTAGAACAGAATGACTGCATTTCGCCCCAACAGCAGTGACCACAAATTAGGATAGGGAAAAGAATTCATAAAAAGCGTACAAGGTACGAGAAAAGCCAAGAAAAGTGTGTGTTGGGATGGAGGGAAGGGATTCAAGCTTCTGTTTCAAAGTAGGGCAGAAGTAATCAATCTGGAAAAGAGAAAGCAGAAGTGGACAACAGGGAGTAATGGAAAGTGTAAGTCGTGTAGACAAGAGGCAGATGAGACAGTGGGTCATTGGCTGTTGTGGTGTGATGCATATAGACAGATAAGGGAAGATTTTTTCAGAAAGTTGCACAGGGAAGATTACAATTACAAGGGTTCAGAAGAGGTTCAGTGTTTAGAGGAAGAGGAACATATAACAGGGATTTTAGGCTTGAAAGGTGGCTTTCTGGGAGGCAGGAAAGATAATAAAAATATACGGGACTATCTGGTAGGATGCTGGGAGAAAAGGAATGAAATAATACAGTTATAAGGCAACAGGTTAAATTAGAATCCCAGAGTACAAGGAGGGGAGGGAATGAATGGGAATGGTGGTAGCCTTTATAGGTCTTGGACCAGTAACCCCTCAAGGTCGGGTCAACTGATCCACAATGTTTGATCGAGTACTGAATACTGTTGCTGTGTCTATTGGATGTTAACAGGAGCAGACCATCCCAAATTAAGTCCCATCATCATTTTGGACAGGAAAATACTTATCAACTGTGAGTTTTTGAAAGGCACTGCTACTATAGAAATATTTGAAATCATGTGATAACTTTGTGTATTTTTGGAGACATATTTGGCGCGGAACGGTCAATCATGTTCTAATCACATGACCCCCCATTTTCTTGGTTTTAACTTGCTGCTACCGGTATAAACTTGAAGCAGAATGCCAAGGAAGTTGCAGTTTTATGTTTCAAATAGGAGAAATAAGCCAGCGAATGTTGCTATTTTAACATGTAAATGCATTAGGCCAAGGTTACTGGTCCAAGACCTATACCCCAATATACAGGCTTTTGAGTCTGCATGTATATGCCTGTTTTTCTGTACACACACCTAAACCAAATGACATCTTTCACTATTTTTTCACATTTTCTAGGCACACAAGTGGTGTCAAGAGGAATTAGCATATTTGTTGGCCACATATGAGCCAGATACAATTGGGTGTAAATTATGGCATGGTGGACCACTCTCTGCAGGGGGTCATTGCAGGTACAACTCAGCTGTGTTTGTCTTTTTTTTACAAAACATATTTGCCAATACCAGTAAATTACGGCCATTGCCTTCCACTTTGTGTTAATTACATATTTTTGTAGTATTTCATATGATATGTTGATGTTAACATGGAGTGCCAAGCTGCACTGTCTATTGGAATTGGGAAGGGGGCACACACAAATGCAAGAGCTCTTGTTTCATACAATAAAAACAACTTTAACATCCAATCATTTCATTTTTTTTTCATGCACCACATTGTGCTTTATGATGACAAAAAATAAAGCTTGAACATGCAGATCACTATATATATAGGTCTTGGACCAGTAACCCCTCAAGGTCGGGTCAACTGATCCACAACTTTTGATCGAGTACTGAATACTGTTGCTGTGTCTATTGGATGTTAATATCACAGGAGCAGACCATCCCAAATTAAGTCCCATCATCATTTTGGATAGGAAAATACTTATCAACTGTGAGTTTTTGAAAGGCACTGCTACTATAGAAATATTTGAAATCATGTGATAACTTTGTGTATTTTTGGAGACATATTTGGCGCAGAACGGTCAATCATGGAGGTAAGGTACACAAATGCACCTGTAAAAAAACGAAAAATCTAATCACATGACCCCCCATTTTCTTTGTTTTAACTTACTGCTACCGGTATAAACTTGAAGCAGAATGCCAAGGAAGTTGCAGTTTTACCTTTCAAATACATGTAGGAGAAATAAGCCAGCGAATGTCGCTATTTTAACATGTAAATGCATTAGGCCTAGGTTACTGGTCCAAGACCTTTTAGGGCTCCCATGGGGGCTACCATGGGAAAAGCCTGAGCCTTAGAGGCAGGGATAGGGTGTGTGAGGGATGGATTATTATTATTATTATTATCATTATTATTATTATTATGAGGATACTGTATTTTATGGGCACAGTATACTGGCACAGTAAAAATGTGGCCAAACGCATAGTACAATATTTTCAATACATTATCAAACATACTTAAAAGACCGGTCCAAGTTTGTGGCCACATATGTGGCCACTGTGGCCACATTTTAAAAATATAAACATAATGCCCCATTACTGTACTTTAGTTTAACGGAGTTTCCCAAAGAATCTAGCCCCTCTGCTCTGGCTATTTTCATGCCTGCTGCACGCCGAGTTTCGCCCGCTAACAACTGCCGTGTTGTCCCCCTTAATTCCCCTATAGCTCCCTGTGGAAATTCCCAGTATCTTTTTCCCCTAGTTATTCAATTTATTCCGTTACCTATTCCCTTTACCTTCCCTTATTAAAACGGCCCGCATGCATCAAATCCAAACAAGTGAAAGCAAACAGCGTCGACTGGAAGATCACAGGAAGCCATAAGGACGTGCATGCGCATCGGAACCAAATAACAGCTGCTACCAATAAATAGTACACTTGTGAGAACATAGTTCCCATGAATTGATGCATGAAGATAGCTTCAAATGTATTGGACGGAATAAATTTTATATATTTTAATAAACCACATCAATTTAATATTAAATCTATATTTGTTATTATTTATTCCGTCTGGCATTAAATACTCGATCACTTTGTTTATATATATATATATATATATGCTAACAAGGTGCTCCCTGTAATCTGATATATGCATACGCGGTAACGAGTCCCATCGAGCGAGTCGGCAGACAAGGAAACATGGTGCATGCGACGCCAATGACAATGTTGCCAAAGTAATATATGTGGTCCCTTACCGTTTGAGGCAAGGTAATGAGCTTAAACAGGTATAAATATAGCGGATAAAATCGGGAAATTTATTTGTGGATGTCGCCAATATGTCAACACGGGCCTCAATACGGAAGAAATCGTAAGATAGCACGCTGGGAACACCCCAGATTCTTTCGGAAACTTCGTTAAAGTACAGTGATGGCACATTGCTTTTATATTTTTAAATGTGGCCACAGTGGCCACAAACTTGGACCGGTCTCTTAAGAGTGTTTTATAATGGATTGATATTATGATAATATTATACCATGGAAGGTATTAACGTTATGTCGTTAATATGTCCATGATTATACTATGCGTGTCACCGTGTGGCCACATTTTCACTGTTATTATTATTATTATTATTATTATTATTATTATTATTATTATTATTATTATTATTATTTACCCTAGGCCACCTGTGTCAGAGAGCGACACAGGACCGCGGCAGACAAGCGGAGAGCCACCGTATTATTAACTTTCATGGGAAGCACAGTGCTCGGCCCACGGCACGGGACCTAGGAAAGTGAAACTGGGCCGCGGACATTGTTTGTGAATGAAGTACTACATCTGAAAAATATCCTGCATATTTTGGTGTCTTAAATTGTTCACGTTCAGCTTACTTACAGTGAACGTTCCTGAATATAAATTTGGGAGTGCTGCCAGAGTGAACAAGCTGAGGACATCAGTTCCGTTCACAACGGAATCATCGGTGCGGTCGACACGTCCATGCTGCAACACTACCGCAAATGGGCTGCCGCGACATTATATGACTCAAAATTTTATAATCTTTAAATTTATATAATAATTTCCTTGTTAAACTTATATAAATTTGATGTAAAAGCAGACGAAACAAGTCATTTACAACGCATTGAAGAAGTTATTGGATGTTTGCAGTACCCAGAAAACGGTCAAAAATTGTCTATGCCTCTAGCGGAAACTAATGAAACTAAATTGATCAACAGAAGTCACATGAGAAATGAAGTTCCAAACGCAAGCAGTTTTCTTGGCTTATATTTTCATCAATGTCATTGTTACACATGCAGACAGAGACGCACCAGTTTACAATGTGAATTTAGATTTACCAGAACAGGCCAGATGGGCAAATGTGGTGAGAGATTTCAAAGAAATTGTGCCTGGAATTGCACAAATTCTAAGGCAAGTCAATTACATTATAACATTTTATTGAATTTGAATCATCAGGACAGAAGACATACATGCAACAACCGGGTACTTGTGTAAATGCTAAAGAGTTTCCTGAGGTCATTGCATTCGTGCGTTCATGTCACCCTGTGGCATGTCTTACTGAAGTGTACTGCGGGGGGTTAACTTAACATGCTGTATCACCTTTACCCCCCCCCCCCCTCTTTTTTTTTTCTTGGTAATATTTTTAAGTTGTGCAGGTCTTGCATTATGCACAAGCAGAAAAATTTCAAACCAGCTGCGTTCATTTAAAAATCACACAGTAAGAGAGTCCTTGACAAGAGAAATCTGGAACTGTCAACTTTTTCTTCCTACCTTAAACAGAACCAAAGTTATGGAATTTTGAAAGTTATTTATTTTCCAGTTGAAAGTTGGGAATATGGGGCAAAAATATAAACTCAAACTTGTGACCTGAGGGTATTAGTAGTGTTTACTGTATTGGAATGAGCAGTCACAAGTCTCGTCAAGTTCAAATTCATTTTACCTCGTTTTTGGTACATAGAAAACATTAGCTCAAAGCTATTTTCTTAACTTAAAAGATTTACATGTACTCAAATAATATAGGAAGTTCCTAAAAAAAAAAGGAAAAAGAAAAAAAATGCATTAAAAATATGTTAAAATGATATTGTCAGATCACGTTTTTACAATCTGATAGCTTTTATTACCATATTTTCATGTCATGGTCTGTCCATGGAAAATCATAATGGCCAGTTTCTGTGATATATTAACATATCACTCGGCAGGTCATCTTCAACAACCTTGCCCCTGCCAAGCAGGGGCAAGATTGTTGGAGACCCAGCAATTCTGTTGCAATGTGTACTCTGTTTAATGTTGTCATGCACCTTTTTAAATCTGATAATTATTGGCATATCATATAGTAGTATTTACCACCTTTTAATTTCTTATACTGATTTCCGTGTCATGGAGTGGTCACAGGAAATCATAAAGGCAAGTTTTGTATAATTTATTAATAACATATATATATATATATATATAAAACATATTACCCTGTAGGTCCTCCCCAACAACCCCAACAAGATAATTTTTAAAAAAGCATCATGAATTTCAAAGAAAATTTAGCATGTTTTACTTTATTGTATTTTAGTAATTCCAAATTTAAAGATTGTCTTGCTCCATAGGTAGGATTAGTGCATTTTATGAGGGAGTTTAGGTATTTGGGGGCTATATCCTGTTTGATCTTGAAAACTTCTGTAACTGTTGTTGTTTTCTTTCGATATCCAAGAAGAAGAAAGATGATTTATTGAGTAGTTGTTGGGAGGAAGGGTTCAAGTCAGCACTACCAATCTTAGGGATCTTTCAAGCAGATTTTCCATCTTTTTCGTGTTTTGGCAAGAGCAGAAGTGATATATGATGGAGAAGTACCTGGAATATGGTAGAACAAAACTTTTAACAATTGAGAGTTTTGCGAGCACATATAAGATTCTCTTGAATCGCATTAGAACACCTAATTGTGAAGATGCCTTTTTGCATATCAGTCTGTGACATGTTTGTCAAAAGACAGTTTCGCATCCAGGTATACACTGAGTAATTTGACATTGTCAGTGTTTGTACCTCAGTGCCCTGTATTACAACACTGAAGTTCAAAAAATTCTGGGCTCCAAGTAACATTAGTTGAAATTTGGATGGATTTGCTAACATGCAAATTTTTGCGTGTCAGCAGAACTCTCAATTTTCATCATAGGACCTTCACATAAAAAGTCACAGAATCCTCAATATCCGAATTCTTTGACTATACCAACACACAGCTGGACACACCTGGGATTAATTTATCCTTAACCTGAGATAATACAATTGGATTTACTGCAGTAAATTCACACAAATATATATAAAATTGACATATGTGAATAAAACTTTATTGAAATTCTTTTACCATTCATTGACTGTAAAATATAAAATGTACACAATTCATACTTGTATGTAAAAAGTAAAGGTGTGCATGTGTGGCATTCAAAATAATCTGTTAATTTTGGATTAAGATCCAGATGGGAGTCCCATTGGTTGTACTCTGCATATTGCTCCAATATTCACAAGAAGATAAATATGTATACCAAAATAATAAAACATAAGAAGAGCTGGAACACTGTCCTGCTCACAGTCAGATCACATAGACCTTAATCCCGGAATATATTAATCTTTTGTGTATGAATGACAGGATTAAGATCAAAGAAAGTGACTTCCTGTTGGTGTTGTCCCTAAATTCAATTGCCAGAGCTGTACACAAGAATAATGAAATATAGGCCTCTACCAGAATAATTGTCACAGTTAGACTGTTCACATTTAATTATCTACAATGTACATGACAACTGTTATCCTGGATCAAATTAATCTCTTGTGTGAATATTCAGATTAGGACCCTGAAATTTATGTTGATGATGTCCTTTCATATGGTAGAGTTATGTACACTAGAAGGATAATGGTTGGTTGGACTCTTCACATTTATAAACAGCAGCTAACCATGGATTAAGATAATCTCTTGTATGAATGATTGTCATTGTTCTGTTGTGTTTGTTATCAGAGATGCACATAAATTTTGATTGGACAGGCAAGCTCCTTAAAGTACAATATACATCACAAATATGAGAGTAAAGGAAAATGTTCACAGTTCAACTTAATTTATCACAGTAAATGAAGCATTTCAAAAGGTGTTCTTCCAACTGCACTTTGAGAGCTTTCTTCTAGTTCAAGTTGTTTTCTCTTTTCAACAGTCTGTAGCGAAGGGTGAAAGTGGTACATCTCTATGAACTCCAAGCTGTGTCTTAACAAATTTGAAAACCTCTAGTTATGACAAGATTTTTTTTTCACTTTCCAATAGTCCACAGCCTCTGCATTTGATATGACACATGCTGATTCAGTAGGATGATCCATCACCATGTAACACACATAGTACATGTACTGCAATTTAAAAAGGAAATAAAATAACTTAAAACTGTGTATTGTATGCTTTGTCAAAATCAGTTTCCTTTTCATTTAAATTGTCAAACCTTGGCTTGAAAGTTGGTACATGTATTTCCCATAAATTTTTTATCATATAATCTGACCCTCCTCAATTTGTACATGCAGGTATAGCTGGCAAAGCATAATCATGAAAATAGGTTTTTTTTTTTTTTTTTTTTTTTTTTTTTTGTTATTTTTCACTTATAATCAAAAGAAGAATGAATTGCAAATGTAGATTGAAATTCAAATATGCACCCAAAACAGGTGAAATGTCAAAGCATCTACCTACAATCAATACATTAATTCCAGAAAACCATTTGTCATTTCATATGAATGATAAATAAGTAATTTAAAATTATGACTTTCAACGTCAAAGGACTCACTCTGACATGCAGATGTGAATGATTTTTAATATGCTGGGTTTAAATGAGAATGAACAGCCACAGAAATGCACAGATTACATCTGTATATATTTGAACCTTTCATGCAGCTTAAAAATGCTGCTGAAATATAAAACAAAAGTTATATATATATATATATATATATATATATATATATATATATATATATATAACATTTCATAGTCATATTCGCAAACCAGATAGCAAGGTACAATAGGTCAAAAGCTCGCCAACTGATAGCCTGTCAGGCTTAGACTTTGCCTTGAGCAGGACTTGTTGTCTCTCCAGTTTTTGTTGTTTTTTTTTTTTTTTTTCTTTTTGTTTGGGGGGGGGGGGGGAGGGAGTGCCAATTGACTGATTAGTTAGGAAAGTGGTCACAAGGTAGCAGCTCAAACTGGCATTGAACCTTGTGGCTGCATGTAGTACATGTACATGTACATTTCTTGATGTTGATTATTTTCTAACCTACATGTAATTGCTAGTAGGTTTTTCAAATCAAGTCGTAGCAGTCAGGTCGTAGGTTTAACTTGTTCATTTATTACTTGGGAGCTACATACTCTGTACATATATTTAGCCCTGTATGGCACAAATATGCAA
This sequence comes from Hermodice carunculata, assembly GCA_964020975.1. Lineage (NCBI taxonomy): Eukaryota > Metazoa > Annelida > Polychaeta > Eunicida > Amphinomidae > Hermodice > Hermodice carunculata. Next base: position 22,643,743 of record OZ026622.1, on the reverse strand, counting down.
TACAGATTTACATATAAATTTCTCTCTATATTATAATCCATACCAAAAAAAAAAAAAAAAGATGGCAACCCATGGGCAATTAACCCAGCTGGGTTACCCATGGTTGAGCCATGGGCAGAAATGGGCATTTTACCATGCAAATGAAATAGTGGGCCATCAGTGCATAAGTAACCCACTGTTCGCCCAGTAAGATGGGCAACAAATGGGCTACAATTGTAGGATTTTAGTATGTCCATTGTTCACCCACAGCTGAAAAGTCCCAAGTCCACATGGCCCAGTGTTGACCTATTGTCCAAGCTCAATAGCCCACTGTTCACCCACTGGTCAGGCCATCACTAATGGGCAAGCAGTGGGTGAATGGTGAGCAAACTGTAGCCCATTACAAAAATCTGAAATTAAGGCATTAAAGTGGGTTGCCTGCATGTTGTTCAACCATGGGTTAATTACCCATAAACTTTTTTGTATGTGTACATGTACATGTACCTATCAACCTCAAAGCCCCCAAAATCGGAATATCTTTGGTGAATCACTCAAAAATATCAAAATAGCTGGGATTCTTATATAGAGCATTAAAGGAAACCTGCTTTGCAAAATCTAAATATTTTCCAATTTTTACAAACTTTGTGTGTACATGTATACTTTTTGGTGGATTAGCAGCAACCACAATATCAGAATTATTCTGATAAAATCAGAATGGCCAGTTAACATGCATGCAGCTATGATATTTGTGGATTTGGCCTGCATGGTGCTATTTAAATGTTGTGTCAGGTTATCGTCATATATTGTCACTTTGCATGACTTAAATTTGATCAACTGGGGGGGGGGGGGGGGCGTATTGTGCTGAACTAAGACGGCAGTGTCATTTTTGTTTTGCATCTACATGTACACACACCCTTTTTTGATGTCATCACTGCACATTTTGCCCTTACCACAAATACCACTTGTTACCATGCGGCCTAAAAACAGCCTGCAGACAGCCACCTGTCAAGCAGTCTTTAGGCTGCATATATACAGGCTGTCTTCTGGCTCGTTTAGGCTGTCTTCTAAGGCTAGCTACATATGGCTGTCTTTTGCCTGGATTTTAACTTAAAATCCCTCCCCCCCCCCAAAAAAAAAAAAACAAAAAAACAAAAAAAAAAAAACTAAGTCAGATGCATGGCAGCCAGTTATCAGCCTAGTAGCCAGCCTGTAGACAGCCACTGTGCATATTAAAAGGTTAGTGTATGCGGGACCTGTTGTGAGTGCATTTCTTATAGCGGCAGACAGCCATGCTTCCATACAGTCATAGCCAGCCTGCAGGCAGCCAGGCTATCCTGCCTCTGTTCTGATTGGATATAGCCTGTTTAGGGTTTTCACCACCAACCATCAACTTCCATAATATTATAAGTTTTGGGGCCATGGTACATTATTTTGCGACTCAGAACTTTCTTTGCATACTTTTCACATTCAATAAGTGGACGAAACATACATTGGTGCAGATTATAAGTCTGCGAAGTCCAAGCTGCTCCAGGAGTGACTGTTAAATATAGCAGGTTGGGTTGAGAGAAAATTTCAAAAAGAAGGAACAATGTGACACAATGCATGTGCAAGATTATAATCACCCAATCCCGAGCATGCTTTCAGTCAAGTTTGAGCAACAAAATTGATGATAGTATGAAAATAAGAAAACCTCTATGACTGGTCAAGGGCTAGTGACATTTCAAATTAGTTCTATAAGTGGAAAGTAAAGCCTGTGTGCAGCCAGAAGATAGCTTGTAGGTACATGTACATGTAGTCTGTTGACAGGCCTGTGTCAGTGTTTTCATTGCTAATTTTTTTATGTTATGTGCTTCTGTTAGGATCTTTTTTAGGGGGTCACAAGATGGAAAATTAAGGGGAGAAGACTAGATTTCACAAATTTACATGAAATAGACAAGACCTATGATCGTTTAGAATTTTCTCAGAGAGTATTTCAGCTTTTGAAGGGATAATATACATCCATTTGGGGTTATCGGAAACACTGCTTTCAGGAGATAAGCCAGCTAATTACCAGCCAGTTCTCCATTTGATTTTTAGCTCAGCTGAGCTTATCTTATGGTCCGTCGTCAACAATTTACATTTTCAACTTCTTCTCAAAAACCATCTGCCAGATCCACTTCAAACTTGGTGGGGATGTGCGTTGGGTGGGTCTCTACCAAGTTTGTTCAAATGGTCAGGGTCCAGTGATTTTTGGATTTTTAATGAATTTTTTCGTTCTTTTTGGGGGCAAATCTTAAGAAATCTTCTTTTCCCAAACCACTCACCCAATTGTTTTGATATCACACAGGAAGACACCTGGGGACTCCTAGTTCCTAATTTGTTCACCAGGTGGCGCTGCAATTTTTTTCTAATTTTTTTATTATTTTTTTTGTTTTATAGCTATTCTCGACTTCTTTGCCAGAACCGTCACTCAGATTAAGCGTAAACGTGGTGGATATGTTCCTTGTGGAAGGGTCAAACAAAGTTGCTCAAAAAGTTGACTCGGTTCATATTTTCATTCATTTTTTGAAAAAGTACAAAATAAAAAAGATTTATACGAAACTTAAAAATGGAGATTTCTTGTAATGTAAACAACTTAGATAATTTTCGCCATATTTATGTCACACTTTATAGAGTTGTACCTTTGATAGGTCTCTACATATGTTATTCTAATGGTCACACTGCATTGATTTTTGCACAATTTTTTGGGTAATTCTTTAAAAATAAACAGATGCATGTCAGCTGAGCACAGGATAATCATGATCCTCTTGTTTATAAAATGTAGCCATCCATTTACTAGCTATATGCGTTTCAAAGTTCAAGTGGAGACAGCCTAAAATGAGCCAGTGATTTCGTTAATTTCTCAAAGTTAAAATGTACACTGCCCAGTTACCAGCTGTAGTTGTATGAAATTTGTCTAAGTTCAAGTGCAGCCAGCCTGTTACCAGCCAGTGCTGTCTTTTATATTGAAAGTTCACATGTAGCCAGTGACAGTCTGTAGGCAGCCAACAATTTGGTGAAAAAGGTGTGCCAGCCTGAAGACAGCTACCAAAATGTAGCCAGCCAGTATCCAGCCATACCAAAATATGAAAAAAAAAAAAAAAAAAAAAAGAAAAAAGAAAAAAAAAAGTAGACAGCCTGTTGGCAGACTGTTCATTTTGGTAAGGGTAAGATCCTTGTTGATAGTATTGTGACAATTCAAATTCATTGTAGTGATGTGCATGTGGTACTAATGATCCCAAAATTAATATGATTCAATATATATTTGCTCTTTTTTTGTGGGTTCTGGTATTTTGGTTTGTCGCATGCAATATTGTTACTCTATGAATGATTGAATTGATTTGTAAACAACCAAAGCATGTACAAGATACTATGCAAAACAAAATATATTTGTTTAATGGAACAAAAGACCCAATCAAGTTTTGCTTGACATACATGTATTCTTGTGGGTTAAATGGTGTCTATGGCATCCACTTGGTGTATTATTATAGAAGAAGCCAACTAGATAAAATAATAGACATTTAAATGCAACTCATTTGTACCACATTCCAATATGTTGGAATTTCTTTGGATCAGATTTATACTGGCAGATGTGCACGTGTGTATGAAATGATATGACATTTTAGTTAACGTCAACCAAATGTGAATCTGTAAGGCACACCATATAGAGCTATTACATGTACATGTGCATGTATGTTGTCTGTCCATGTCATAGTATTCAGCTCCATGGGTACATAGAGTTTTCTATTCCTTTAGGAGCAGAAATCAAGATTCTTGATTATGTTAATATATTTACATGATTTACTTCCTTGTTTTTTATCAAAGGTCATTTACGCATACATATGTAGATATACTTCCTTATATACATGTATGTTGCAGTCATAGGACCTTCAATGAGAGTTTTGGCTTGGGGAAATACATGTATTTCATAATAAACAACATGTAAATTAAAAAGTTTATGCAGGATTTGTTAACCAAATTTTGGATGTTTAGATTGCAAAATATACATGTGCGGTAATGTATATTGTAATAATTCTATTCTAATCAGGACATGCAGAATGACAATACATAAGGAAAGAAAAAGAATATTAACCCAGTCACTTATTTCAATGTCAGACTTGCTGGTTAAAGTACGTACTTCACTCAAGGAAAATGTTCTGGTTAAAATCATAAAACAACAAAAAAAAAACTGCTGTAAATACACGGAAGAAGAGTATTAAATGAGCATATGACTTGATGAGCAGCAGATGGATCACTCATGATGGGCTCTGCATGAGTTGAATGATTAAAAAAAAGTTGTGTCTGTCCTGTTGTGATTGCATGTGACCTGAAAAACGAAAATGTAGAAATTTTAGTCCACATGCGAGTTGCTGCCTGCTGACCAGATTGTTGTATGGTAGTGTTTGCAAGTGTCTTGACCAGAAATAATTTACAATTAAAATTAAAAACTCAAGAGATCAACCTAGAATGAGCCAGCTACAATAGTCAAATTCATCGTGTTTATTCTAAACATGCTGAAAACAGCCTGCTTTAACCCAAAACCAAGAACTGCATCCAGTTTACAGGTACATTATGAAAGAAATAAGGCCCTAGTGTCTCGGAAGACTGGTCTTCAAAAAAAAAAAAAAAAAATGTATGGTCTGCCACAACAGATGGTCTCCATAGCTGGTACCATCATGGTACAAGAGATACATGACATGTATTTCATAATTTGTCCCTGGAAAAAGGTTCTCCTGCTGTACCTTCCCAGCTGCTTCTTTTTTAAAGAAATCTTATCTCTGTCCCTGGCAGCCTTCACTATAGCCCAAAATCGATGGCTGCTCCATATGCCCACCCATGTGTTAATTATGCTGACACTGATATTGTTTCTTGTATCTTTTCACACAAATTGTTAATAACTTTTTTTCACTTACATCAGCCAGACTTCCTCCCTGTTCTCATACCATGCTGGTATTGAAGTGATTAGGCTTCCAAGGGAGAAAAGATTGTCTGGAAATCTATTGCAGAATTGCCTATCAAAGGAAATGCATTGATGTCAAAATATCCGAGACTTGCCTTTCTCATGCCAATAATTTATACAGTGCAAGTTAAAAAGATCTGTGTCATAATACATTAGCTATCCACTACATTTGGTATGATCTCTATGAGGTCATAACTTAGATCTACTCCCAAATTTTATCCCATGAGAAAACATTTTTCCACACATGTTCCTCTGGACTGGAGGCCCACAGTGTGCCCTCTAGTGGGTGACCTCCTTGTCCCATACTTGACCTCTGGCATTGACCAATCACATCAGTTTTCTCCCTTTGGCTGCTTCTGCATCCATGTCCCTACTTCATATAACTTATTATGCAGTTTCAACTTTCATCATGTTTGTTATCTTGTTAAATCTATAGGTTGAAGATTAAAGACAATAGGCTGTCATATGTTTGCTATCTTGTTAAATCTATAGGTTGAAGATTAAGGACAATAGGCTGTCATACTTAGAAATGGTGAAATTTTCTAGAATGCTCCCTTTTCTGTGCAAGAGTCCACTTGGTGGTGCAGTTCCTACCTCATGGCATCTATATACAGTGCCGCCAAAAAGTTTTGCACCGTCTCCTCCGGTGGCCCCTCCGCATGGTCCTCCTCAGGTAGAACTTCTACAAGGGACTCCTGCAGAGAACACTGTTTGGAAGTTTGATGTTAGTTACTCAGTGTGCTTCTTGTGCCTACCTGTGGCCCCCATTGGCCCTAAACTGGTTATGGTGTCAGACTTATAATGTTTATTACACTTTGAAAAGTGGTACCTGCAAGTGGTTCCACTGGTGACCCCCCCCCCCCCCCCACCCGAGTTTTGGAGCAAGACTTTCTGCCAGCACTGTATAGTGCCAGTTTTGGTAAACAGGATGCCATATGACTATAGTTGGGATGATCGCAAGCACCTGCTGGGAGCCAATCACAGGGGTCATATACTCCAAGAAAAACCTGTGCAGCGTAGAGTGAGGAATGGCCCTTGGAATGCTGGCAGGAGGTTGCCAAAGCAGCTAGACCAGAAGTACCAGAAGTTGAGGAAAAGAGGAAGAAAAAAAAGGACATCAGGCAGGCCACAGTCTCTTATTCATCCTCAGAGCCCAGCTCCGTCACTGGTACCAGCAAGCTTATGCCAAAAGTCACCAGTTTGTCAAGTTCTGGATCAGCAATTTGAGAGTGCTGGCATCCACACCAGCAACACAAGGAGCTCAGACCATTTCATCTATATATAGTCAGTTCTCCAGTACAGACTTGGCCTTCATCTACAGTTCCTATGGCACCTGGTCTTGAGGCATATCACTCCAGGCATACATGTATTTGTTAGTGAGCATCATCAATGGGCAGGTTCCATTGATGCTTTCATAGCAACAGGCTTCCCTGCAGGAGTGGTAGCAGTCCCAAACACAAGCCAGCCATGGAAGCTAAGCTTGGCACCCTAATGTACATTGGCAACACAGTGGAGAGCTTAGTGTTGGAATAGTTAGAAACTGGGCCCTGGTTTGGTGAACCAGGCAAGGTAGGGACTGATCACCTTACATTTTATACTTTCTGGAGTTGAAATGAGAGTCTTGATTATTTTGTCTTAAACATTTAGAAGCAAAAACATGCTGGGTAATAGTTACAAATAACAAGAAATCTGCAGGTGTAAAGCACTGTGCTGGCATCTCCGCTGACACCACATTGTTACCAGTCTACCAGGTTGAACAACTGTGCCCTGTTGCTAAGTCTTCAGCATGTTGAGCAGAGAGGTTGTAGGATAATAAGCACCCTGTTATAGCATGGGGATTCTGTGTCAACAGCCAATTTTCACGATAGCAGTCGAGTGGGGGTGAATGGTCTAAAGCGCCGGTGCTCTGACTCCCCTCAGTCAGCAACTCAGCTTCAGATCAGAATGTCACGGTAGGCTTGTGACATCAGCTGCGATCTCCTCTCATGAAAGGGGATTTCCTCATGCATGCACAGTAACAATGTCAACACAATTGGAATGGTAGCTGATAACCAAAAGCATGGTTCCAAGTAAAACAAAACATGGAAGTGCAACTTTAACAACTTGAGTACAATTTATAATAAAGATGATAATGCACATGCATATACATGTAGATTGATCAGTTTATAATATATGGATCCATTATTCGTTGCTACCTTGCCGGGCATGTTAAGGTGGAAGATCTGAAGGCAACACCTTTGGATAACCTCTAATCACTTTTTCATATTTTTTGATAGTTTGATACTTGAACTACATGCTCCGGAAAACTCAGATGTGTGAACATAAAATTTATATGAGAAAATTGATCTCAAAACTTTTGTTTACACTGGAAAGTTAAAGCAGTGCCGAGCACATGGGGTTTGTTTGCATGGGCATGATAATGAAGCATGTCATTGTTTGAATAGTCATTAGTCCATGACCCCTGGAAACCAATTGACAAGGGTCACTCAAAGGGAACAGTATATATGTTTTGGAAAACAGGTGACGCCTGTAGTTAATGAATAATATTTCAAAGGTTGAGAGGACCAGTTTGAAACCACCAGTTGCCTATTATGGGTGACTACCTGTCTCAAGTCAGGAGTGAATTAATTTCTTCACATTGGTATTGGAAGGTGAATGTTGCTGTTTTGGTAATATTTGAATCTCTATGTTTTGCTTTATTTAACTTCTCCTTCATTGTTGTGTTGAAATTTATGAATGTTTTTCTGAACTAGACCAACAAATTCTCCTCCACAAGCTTCTTTATTATGTAATGAAATGGATAATTCAAGGATTATCTCACAAACATTGTACAATATGTTCCTTCTGGTCAACTTTGTTCTGATGTTTTATCTGTCATAACAGCTAGGGGTCCTTCAAAGGTCTATCCTGGGGCCTCTATTGTTTATACCTTATACAGTTACGCTCGCGTTCAAGTTAACAAACGCCAAACGCACCAACATTTCCCAAACGTTTCCCAAACACTTTCAGTGAAAGTCAAACGTTTTGCAAACGCGTAGCAAACACTTTGCAAACGCTTTCAAACACTTTGCCGAACGTGTTTGGTGGAAGCCGAACGTTTTCAAACACTTTTCCAAACGCTTTCAAACACTTTACACTTTGCGCCAAACGTATGTGACACATGTACATGTACAGCTGGTAATCTAATTCTTATGACAGGAATATTTTTTAACAAGTGTCTAAAAAGCTTATCAGCACCTAAAAATCCCAACAACATGTGCATGCCTTCATTTATGGATAAGCCAAAAAGCTCTATTATATATATTTCACAATAAAGTTGAAATTATGCTTTTTCAAAAAAATCAGTTCTATCTAACAGTTTGTACATGTATCACTTACAATGCATGTGTATATATTGTAGGCTATATCATTGTTTTCTTGTTTGCGTGACAAATTGCAACTGGTTTATGCCTGTGATACAGTGGAAAATGCAACAGAAGCTACCTGGTCCTTGGAGTAATTATATATATTTTAATTGAAAATTAGGAACTATTTCGGAGTAAATTTATTTATGAATCATGATCTGATCATGATATTGCCTATGGATTTACTCCGAAACAGTTTTTGAAATATGAAGTATTCATGACATCTTAAATGAAGAATTAAGTCTTAAATTAATTTTAGTTGAATTAGACACTTGGGTAAACGTAGTTGGATCGTGTTTTATACAAATATATACAACCTATAATGCTGGATAAGTGCACATTTACATGTAGGTGCATCATATATTGCTGGACCTGTTGAAAATACGTTTGGAGATTCTTCATCATTTAAATGGAAATGTTTGAAATGCATAGTGTTTGAATGCGTTTGTGAAAGTGTTTGAAATCGTTCGGGTAATTGTTCAACGCGTTTGGAAAGTGCTTGAACACGTTTGGAGAAGTGTTCGGTAGCTTTGTGAAAGTGTTTGAATGTTTTGTAAAAGTGTTTGAGATTTTTCCCAAACGCTTTCCAAACATTTTCCAAACACATTCCAAACGTTTTCAAATGTTTCCAAACACAAGCCAAACACCAGCAAAACGCGAAAAAAGTGTTTGCCTGTTAACTTTTAGCCGGGCATAACTGTATAAATGGCATGCATAAAACCACATTGAAATTTAACTGTATTTTATATGCTGATCAGAACCACTTTGATAAATACCTCATGCACTTTTGAGTCTGTACATGTATGTGGTAACATGTCGGAATCTATGCATTATGAATTAATAACGTATTCAGTTGGTTGGCAGCTGTTACAAACTCTCACTTAACATAATAAAAACTGTGTGTACATGTAAGCATAATGTTGTTCCATTTTCCAAAGAAAAAGTTTTACATTACATTTGATTGATGGCATTTTAATCCATGAACAATAAATTCCAACTAAAAGTCTGCAAATTGTTTACAACTCTCTGTTCACATCACATCAAAATTTTTATATTCTTGCATCACATCTATGGTAGCTAGCCCAAAGCTACACATTGCTGACTTGTGCTGTACATAGAGTAAAAATTGATGTGCCAAGTTTAAATAAAAATTGAAAACAAGGTTGTTTGTTTGTCTTCACTTTGTAACCAGGATTGAGGTGATGAAAATATCAGTGATCATGAGCAAAGTCATTCACTACACATACACCTCAATGGATAAATCATCATCATAATATTAAAGATAATTATGTTATATTGCCCATGAGTATAAAAAAATAAAAGTATATTGATGATTATAACAAGTACAAGACACAAATTTCCATGGATACTTCTCATCCCAGTTCAACTGAATTCAAATTTTACATGTATCCCAGTGATTTTGCTAGTTAAGAGGACTACAGAGCATTTGCCAGCGGTAGCCAGTGTTGGTCAGCGTTTGACAGTGTTTGCCAGCGTTGAAAGAGTGTCAAACGCTAACAAACACCGACTAACACTCGGAAACGCCATCTAACGCTGGCTAACACAGAGTTCCAAAAGGCTTAATTGTATTTTAGCGTTTCCCAGCATTATTCGGCATTTCCCAGCATTTGTAACCCCGGCTAATGCTGTCTCATACTGGCAAACACGGTGTAAATCCGGGACCCCTCCTGAAACAACAAAACTCTCCTACTAACGTCGAAACAAGTTACTAGTGTTTTCTGCACATGTACCTTGAAATAAGATGTTGTAAACTAGTTCAAACTAAATTTTGTCCTAGGTGGTCCCTGGGATACTATATTTTTGAGTCCTTAGTTGGATCAGCTTGACCAAGCTTTGTTGTAAAGCAACATCGCTTATTTGTTTCCCACAATAATCTGTAGGCCTACAAATTGTTTACTTATACTTTGCTTTCGAATGTTTTTTGTTGTTAGTGTCAAACAAAACATGTTGAGTTTTGCTTCTGGTTAAAAAAAATTTTGGCATAGCTATGATTTCATAGAGGTCATACCAAATCTGGTGAATTTTTAAGTATTTCTCACAAATATGGAAATTATAATAAATTTCCCAGGTTTATCAAAATGCAAATTACTACAGGCTTTAATTTATGTGCTCACGGACATTATAGTTGTCATGATTGTTATATTCATGTTTTCCAGGAAGGAAGTGCCAGCTCAGTTATTGCCTTTGTTGGAGAAAATTGCATCCAATGTAGATCTGTATTTGCCCAAACACTATGCTGCTGAGATTAAAGGTACATTATATATACATATATATTTTTACCTTTCTAGTTATCTATATGGTGCACAGGGCATATACATGTATAAGGTCATGGTAAAATGAACCTCAGATGTGAACCGTTATGGGGATTTTTCACTAACATATGTGCCAAAAGTCTTGGCTGCATGTATACCATGATTTTTTATTCATTCACTTGTTCATTGAGAGCACAGCTGGCTTATATTTCCAGATGCATGATTGGCTCCTGTGCAGGCAAAGGCATTGGTATAATGATGTATTCGTTGTCATCTGCATGTGCTCACTGAGCAATGAATGCACCATACATACAATGTAGTTTCATTTTTATGCCTGTATTGGCAAAAACTTGACTTGATGTAAGTAGTGCAAAATTAAATGTCTGGACTGAATTATATACATGCATGTATATGGGATATGGTCAAAAGTGTAGTAAGGTTAGCAGTAGATATACATTGTATGTATCTTATGTGAACTGCAAGCAAAAATATCTGTGGCCTTGATGGGGAGGGGGTGCCTACTACATACATCTAATTACCTTTTTTGTGTTTCAGGTATCGCTAAGGTGTTGAATGCAAGTATTGGTGAGATCGCATTGCCCAACATCATCTATGAACTTTCTGCGTAAGCCAGTGATTTTGTGTACTTTCTGTCTGTTCGCAAATAAATTGCAAGTCAATACCTTTTAGTCTTTTTAATTACTAAATTATATATATATATATATATATATATATATATATATATATATATATATATATATATATATATATATATATATATATATATATATATATATATTGATTGTAGGATAGCAAATTTGATAATAGTGCATGACTGGTATATTTTATGTGAATTATATGTGTTATGAATATTAGTAATATTCAAACTATAATGACAATATAAATATATAGCATATATTTTAAGTTTTAAAATACTAGTGAGTGAAATTGTTGGTAACATATAGATGTAGGTACTATGACAACTATTTTGCTGTTTTTCATAATTACATTTTCAATGAAGACATATTCATGTTATTAACAGTTTGCATGATAGTTGTCTATTTCTACATGTACATCCTAATACAGGTACATGTACTTGTATGTAAACTTTGTAAAATGAATTATTATTGAGCACCGAATTGCATTGTTGCTTTTTTCTGGCTACAGCTACTGCACAAGCATTGTGGCCATTGACAAACAGGGGCATCTGTGGCATGGCAGAAACCTGGACTATGATTTTCAGAATATACTAAAAAATCTTACACTGGTAGTGAACTTCCAGCGAGCAGGACAGGTATGTGTATACATACTGCGTCTGTGCTGTACAATGAAATCTTCCCAGAGAGCCCAATTTGAACATGTCAAAAAGTGGTCTCCTGACATGCCTGCAGTGAAATGAGGAAAGTTGTAATAGTGGATCCCTGGTAAAAGGAAAGTGCCACTTTGACCCTTGCATATACACAGTTACAGGCCTGGTGTTCCTGTCTTGAGGCCTATGCATCTAGTGAGATAAACCACATAACCTTTTTAGTCCCCCGCCCACTTGGTGGGGGACTATAGGTTTGCACCTCGTCCGTCCATCCATCCGTCCTTCCGTCCGTCAGTCCGTCCGTCAGTCCGTCCGTCAGTCCGTCCGTCCGAAGCTTCTCCGGGCCATATTTCCAACACCATAACACCCACAGCTACCAAATTTAATGTGTTTGTACTTCCTAGGATAGAGGTGTATCGTGTGCCAAAAGTAGGTCACTAGGTCAAATATCTGGGTCACAGAATACATATGTATGAAAAATCTTGTCCGGGCCATAACTTTTTTGTCCTTTTACTTAGAGTCATGAAATGTTACACAAATGTGAAGCCTAGTCTAAGAAAGTGTCATAAAGCAAAACTAGGTCACTAGGTCAAATATTTTGGTCACCACGATATGTAAATATACAGAATTTTCAGGTCCTGACTGTAATTTTTTGAACTTTTGGACCTCTTTTTGTGAAATTTTACATGATAATGTACGTTGACCCAAAAGTGTGTCATGAGGGGAAATTAGGTCACTAGGTCAAATATATAGGTCACAGTATAAAATTCTGTGTAAAACCTTGTCAGCACCAAATTTCTTATACCATAATACCTACAGCTACTAACTTTGTTATGCGCATACTTCTTGGGGTGCTGGAGTGTAGCATGGCAAAAGTAGGTCACTAGGTTCAAAATCTAGGTCACAATGTGAAATCCATGTAAAAACTTGTCGGGGCCATAACATTTTTGTCCTTTTACTTAGATTGATGAAATTTTACGCAAATGTGAAACTTAACATGGAAATGTGTCGTAAAGTAAAATTAGGTTACTAGGTCAAATATTTGGGTCACAGATATACATAAATGTACAGTATTTTCATGTCTATACTGTAATTCTTAAAAAATTTTGACTGCTTGTTAAAAAATTTTACTGATAATGTATTGTGACCTAAAAGTGTGTCACGACGCAAAACTAGGTCACTAGGTCAAATATCTAGGTTACAGTGTAAACTCCATGTAAAACCTTGTCCATGCCATATTTCCCTTACTATAATACCTACAGCTACCAAATTTATTATTTTAATACAACCTGGGGAGTTGTTGTGTCACATGGCAAAAGTAGGTCACTTGGTCAAATATCTAGGTCACTGTGAAATCCATTCAAAATCTTGTCCGGGCCATAACTTTTTTGTCCTTTTACTTAGATTAATGAAATTTTACACAAATGTGAAGCTTAATCTAAGAATGTGCCATAAAGCAAAACTAGGTCACCAGGTCAAATATGTGGGTCACAGTGATTTGTAAATGTTCAGTATTTTCACGTCCTGACTACATCCCTATATAGTAGTCCATTCAACCTCGTGGGCGACCAGCAGGGGACTATGTATTGCTCTGCAATACTCATTAACTTGTTAAGACTGATGTATGAAGACCATGTGCCCTTATTCACCATGTTTACATGTTTGTACCTCCAGTGAAAGACTACCAGTTCTGAGGGATAACTGCTGTATATCATTGGAGGTAGACTCATGACAATGATCACCAGGAAATATGAAAGGTGCGAGTCATTAACACAGCTTACCCCCGATGAGTTGTGTTATCGACTCACACCTTCCTTTCCTTCAGAGTTTATCATCATGGGCCAAGCCCCTATACTATCTGCCTGCTATTGGCTATAGTTATTTTATGCTGCATCATTGGGGGGGGGGGGGCTATTTTTTTTTTCTCTTTGTAAACATCAATGATTAAGGCAGAAAGTCAGTCAACTGGATTATGTACATGTACATGTACAAGAAGAGATACTACTGGGGTGTTGGATATAATGTCAGTGGTCCCATAGTAGAGATGGTCTTCTGGCAGAAAGACTTTCTTTAGAAGGGGGTACAACTGTATAATTTGTTTATTAATAATATACATCTACGAACAACTTGGAACTATATGCAGAGTACACTGCATAAATCTTAACATGCTCTCTCAGGTTGTTACTATATTTTATAAAGCTTGTTGGTCATGATAATTTTGAATGAGATTTTGATCAGAAATATTCTTATTGTCACAGATTCAACTTTTCTCGTGCAGCTTTAATTTATGTATAGCAACAGTGTTTAAAGGAAAGGTGTCCATAATTTATATTGGTGAAAGCAATTTTGCAATGTATAATATAACTGGTTTATCATGTGCAGGCTGTATTTATTTTTTTTCTGCAGACTGTGTTTACAGCGACTACTTTTGCTGGCTATGTGGGTGTATTAACAGGACAGCGTCCCAAGGCATTCACTGTCAGTATAGATGAGAGAGACAAAAGTAAGTTGATATACATTTACTGTCAGGCATTTTAATACAAGCAATATGTTATTGGTCACTGTCATCTGCATTGAGAAACATGCCAGGTTACACACTTACAGTTGTTATAGTGAAAGATATATACATGTTTGCAGGTTATTTAACCCTTAAACGGTCAGACCGGTCGTTAACGACCGGTAATCACGTGATTTTATGCTGGGCTCACACTAGCTTAGCCTTACTTGTGTAAACAACCCATAAATCATCACCAAACTGTGCACAGACAGCTGTAACAGTTGTGTTTCCCCCACGAAGCACATCGATCTATTTATGTATACCACTCCCTCTAGCGTCCCTGCTTGTCGTTAAGGGGATTCCCCGGTGATTCCCTTGAGGTGCGTGATGTCGCGAAGAGGGCAACATCCTGCACCAGTTCAGCTGCAGGTGTCCGTCAATTATATAAACGTGCCGAGGCTATTTACCTTAGTCAGCAGTTGGCATGGAGGGATTATGTAGAGGAGGGGGACAGTGAAGTCGATGTTGGGTGTGAGGATGTAAGTATTTTGTTTATAATGAGGCTGGAGCCCACAGAAGTCAAGCATATCAACGGACCATGTGGTTCCATGGTGGGTCCCATACCCAGTCATTCAGGCTTGTTACAGCCAGTCACTCACTCAATCAATGAGTCATGCAATGCCCTTGCTCTTCCCAAGTATCCCCTAATATGTTTCCCTGTCAAACATGTGTTTATCAATAAACATTATGAACTGAACAAGACCTTTTGCCTTGGCCCAGTTATGGAACCTTGCATTCAAACCTAAACTGTTTCTCTGAATGCACTCAATTTACAAAGGGGGGGGGGGAAGGGGGTATATGCATGATAAATACTGTTGTCAGTCTCAAAGAACGTGATAGGCAGCCAATAAGGAGGGCTACTTTGCCTTTTGCACTGGAATTGATCACTCTATTATTGCATGTACACTGTATACATGCATGATGTCATCCAGATTTGCAAACTACATATCAGTATAAGGCCTGCACATATGATTATGGATCGAACCACGCTTTGTTTTCATGGCAACATACTAAAATGGGGGAAAGCCACAAATTTTCCATAAAAATACTGCAGTTTTGTTTTATTTCAGTGATTTTCTTACATAATATTTAACCTGGAACATAATCTATGAATAGTTATGGTGACTAATTTTGTCATGCAAAGTAACTGCCTGTTACCTGTTCTGCAGACTTATGTAAAAATGCAGTTTTTTCTGGTTTTTAGCCAAGTACAAGCAATATTTTAACAGTCGCTGTGGAAACAGGTCATGTGATCTATGTTTTATTTTCAAAGTTTACTGAAAGTCTATTTCTCTAGTTATCCAAATACCATGCATATGTGGAGAAAAGGGTGCTTCACATCAATGAGGAGATACTTTGTTCTCTTTTTTAGCAGATTTCAAATGATTTTTTGCCATTTACTAGTGATTTAAGTGGTTGCCATGGCAACCAGTCACGTGACTATTAGCAATTTATTGCACATAATGAAACTTGGCATTCCGGGTATCACAATGATATATACTTTTGGTATGCTACAAAGAAAACTGTTCCTGCTGCACTGTGTTCAATGAAAATTGTTACTTTTATTTTCACTGGTACAAAAATTAACCCGACCCTTTAAGTTAATAGTTCTGCATTCCATGTCAGTGGCTTGTAAGTAAAACCTACTACAGACACATAAGTATGTGGAAAGCTTGATAGCATTGAATAGTTATATTATAATATTCAATCTCAGTGCCTTATGATTAAAGCATAATGCTACAGCTAGATAGTTAGTACTTCAGCATGCAGTTTAGTACATGATGAAAAACAGTGTCCAAGAAAAGGGAGTTTGTGTGAAACTCTTAACAATTCTACATTGAGGGCTATTTGATCATTGAACTTCCTTTTTTTCTGCCACCCATATCAAAATCATTTAACCCTTACTCCCTGAAAATAGGGCAAAGTCAGCTGAGGGTAAAATGTCAGCTTCAACGAGTCATATTATAATTTCAATAGTCAACAAAAACAATTTTGAATGAGAATTGTAGATGCATGTAGCATGATGCACAGAAAGCTGTTGAATATAGTTCAAGGAGAAGTTACAGGATTAACAGTAGTTCACCAAGCACTTGGCATTAATGTAAATGAACCACCATTGGCAGCTTTTCTAATTCCCATTCTTACTGGCTCCTTTAGTATTGAATATTATTCAGCTGACTAATCTGTTTTGCTTTGCAGAAGACGGGGGCTGGTGGTTGAATGCCTTAGTAGCTGTACTTGAAAGAAAGTCAAAGTTCATCTCCTTCCTCATCAGAGATGTATGTTTTTCCCTGGATTGTATTAGTCAGCAGATTTGTGTGTATATGTGTTATATGGGTCTTAAGCCAGACTTTCCATTATGCGTACATAATGTGCAGTATGTGCATTGTACAAGTGATAACATTTTTAGTGATCGTTTTCTGATATTTTGCTTGTATGATATTACACATGCGTTTTAAGCAAAAGTGCTTCACCTTGTTCAGCAAGGTTTTAGTTATTATGTATTCATACTTGTAGTAAATAAAACTATCTTCTGTTTAGTGGCAATATATCTTAATAAAAATACTTCATATCTCAATATTTTATAATTTTTGTGAATAAGATTATTACATATTGTAAAGTAAGGGGTAAGTATTCCAATGAAAGCATTAATTGAAACTATAAGTACTTTTTTGTGTCAAAAACTTTTTAACAAATGTTATTTAGGTTTTGGATGTGTTCTAATTCCAAAAGAAATACTCCAGATACATAATTTACTAAAGTATGACTGGCATGTACATTCTGCTGCAAAATGATAAAAAGTACTGTTGTTTCTAGACCATACAGGTGTTTTTCAATTTATAAGTAACACTCAGTCCTATCCTGAACAGGAAAAGCTTAAAACTATTGAATGTGATAAGATCAAAATGTGCTCAACATTAATTTAAAGAGTGTTACAGGTGTAAATGTGATTGAAAAAATGAATAAAAGTAGTATTTTTGATACACAGAGGCATTATGCCAGCTTCCCTTGCACAGTTGTTGGATGTGCCTGATGAGTGCTTGTTTGATATTATTAAACACATCACACAAAACCCTTGATAGCAAGCTTGCCAGCTTTTGTGCCCTTGCTTGACTTTTTACAGATACAGTAGTCCCTCCTTTGAAAGACCACTCCTTTGGGAGACCACCTCCTTTGAGAGACCACAATTATCAGGTCTCTCTGTAGTACTTTTCATGCTATTTATACCTCCTTTGAGGGACCACCTGCTTTATGTGACCGCCTTTTGGGTGGCACTAGGGGCGGTCTCTCAAAGGAGGGACTACTGTACATGCATTGTATGTTACATGGGTACATACAGTAGTCCCTCCTTTGAGAGACCGCCCCTAGTGCCACCCAAAAGGCGGTCTCATAAAGCAGGTGGTCCCTCAAAGGAGGTATATATAGCATGAAAAGTACTACAGAGAGACCTGATAATTGTGGTCTCTCAAAGGAGGTGGTCTCCCAAAGGAGTGGTCTTTCAAAGGAGGGACTACTGTATTAGAGCATAGACCATGTGCTATCTATTAATGCCAGCAAGGTTGCAACACACTTATTCAGGTAATTTTATATATCACCAGACATTGGAAACAGTACCCAATTTTGATACTGCCTTGGCGAAGCTGAGCAATGACACACTCATTGCACCAGTGTACATAATCCTTGGGGGCACACAGTCAGCAGAGGGAGCTGTGATCACATGTGATAGACTCAAAGCAAAAGATGTATGGAGACTTAAAGGAGGTGTTGACGGGTGAGTGTGTTAACCCAACTGATTGTGTTAACACAACTCAGTGAATGTTTAAACTTTCCTGACAGCAGACTGTGGGTACATGTAATAAAAATGCACTTCGTGTAGCTTGGAAACTTGAGCAAACTTGTCCAATATATTGAATGCAATAGAATAAAAAATGTTCAATTGTATCCATTTGGATATCGTACAATGATAAAAATACATGTAGCTTTATCTTAAGTTTTAGACAGATTTACTTGTTTTTGAGTGAGTTATGTAAGTCACCAAATGTTGTCCCTAGAGCACAAATAAATTAGCTCTACAGCCTGAGTTCCAAAGGATGTCCACAAGGTATGAGATACTTGTATACAAAATTAAGTAAAGTCAGCAACTCAAGCAATGTACCACTGCTAGCAACACTGATGTGGTTCCTTAGTGTAGCACCTATTAAAATTGCAGTACAGATGTTGATTCAAACAGTGTACATTTAATATATTATGATTTTACTGTAAATTGTTCACATTATAGATGGTTCCTTGTTGAAACGAATTATGATCACTGGAAGCCACCACCCAGTAAAGATGACAGAAGGTACGTCCTAATTATGCAAAGTTTTTCTCATGGGCTAATGCAATTACATAAATTCCATAATTTGATAATTCCATAAATCAAGTATTTAGGTCAAAGGGGTATGGGAGAGGGGCATATGTCTAGAAATATAAGATTACATTTAAATTATATTACCCATTCATGATCATTTAAAAAACATAAAATGATTGTAACCATTTTATCCTTGAACATATGTGCCTATTGCCTTATATAGCAGCTATATTTTCCACTCATTAAGATGGTAATTATTAGAACATTTTTGTCACCATCACAGAGATGCGGCAATCAAGCATATGAGGGCTATAGGTCAAGCTGCCATCAATAACAACACCATCTTTTCTGTGCTGTCAACATCACCTGTACTCAGGTCACAGTAAGTACCCACTAGAATCACACCTGGCTTAAATATATTTAAGAATATGAAGAAACCCTTAGCTCTCTGTGCTACATTTTGTGCTGAATCGACAGCTTTCCCCAGCACCCCAAGGAAAGCTATGGACCTGGACTATTAAATTTTAATGTAACTACAGGCATGCTGGTACTTGAATGAAAGGTCTTCTTACAAGGAGCATAACTCTTGACCCCTATCATAATTCTGAGCAGTCTGATGTAAGTCATAGATGGCACTGAAAGAGTTAAGTCACGGGATTGAAACTGTATGGTTAGCCAAGCTGGTCACATGCCCATATACTAAAGTGGTAGGTCTTTTTTTTTCTTTTCTCTTTTGTCTTCTCTTTTGTTCTTGCTTCTCTCCTGTCCACCTCCTCTTCTTTTAATTTTGTTTTTTGTATCTGTGTTTGGTGTCCTTTAGCAAGTGTAGACTTCTATGAAATTAATTGCTGTATTATCTTCAAACATTTTTGGAAAATTTAGTGACTTTATCAGTATGAAGTTAATCCACTAGGTGGTGTTGCTATTTTTCCTAGTTGTTTAGTTAAACACATTTTGGAATTTACGTGAAGATCAATTTGTTAACATGTTAGTGTGGATACAGCTGTAAATATTTGGTTGTGTGTTTTTTTTTTTTTTTCAAAGCAGTTGACGGGATCCTCTTCAAACTTAGTTGACATGTACCTTGGGTGATTGATTACTGTGTGTATTCAATGTCATATCCCTGTGATTTTGGGGTTTTTCAGTAATAGTTTTTGTAAAATTCATTTTCTTTTACATGACACAACCAATTGCTTGAAAAAATAGCAGGGATATTTTTAGGAACTGTACACTGTAACCTTATTATGTTTATAAGGATGTTATTGGGCATTTTTTGTCCCAAAAGTGATCAGGACAAATTTAGTAAATATAGTGTTTGGGTGATGATACTCACAAAATATTTGCATTGGTGCATTGAAATTGAGTATGGTGGTTCCATTAAAAAAAAAAAAAAAAAAAAAAAATCAGGGTATTATATTTAGGTGTATCACTACAGTATCCAGGCCAATTTTTTGTCAGAATATAAGGCTTTTAGGTTTCTTTGAAATAATACAGTACTTCTACACAATACTGTACAAGCAATGGGTAATACCTCAAAGATATTGCAACTCCTCTAATCCTATATTTAGGTATTAAATATCAGAATTGGACAGTGCTCTATTTGGCTTACATTCTGGTTTCACAACATAAAAAGGGTTTTTCCTGGTCTTATCTGAAAAGGACAAGAAAAAGAAAAAGCACAGTGAATGAGTATTAATCAAGATATGATGTCATTGATATAATCAAGTATAAGTATTCATGGTCTTGTCACTTCTTAAGTTTCTTCTGCAAAATGATGCCCACTTTGCTTAATTATTTGACACTGATCCACTTTGCACAAACACCATATGCAGATGATTCACTTTTTGCCACCTGTTTATTCTAAATCCATTGTAACGTGTGCATATACATGTAGTAGTATCTAAGAAAGTTGATACTAGCAGGGTTTGTTTTCATCATAATATGTGCTTGCTTATTTGAGAAAATTTACCAAATTTAGGATTGAAATGCATCGGGAAGCATGAGCTTCGAATGAAATAATGATTTTGCAATGTGTTGCAACATTCATTAAAACTGAGATTTAGCACCACTTTGCTTGATCAATTTCAAGTTGATATCTTGAGCAGTTACTAATGAAGACCTAGACCCCCTGAAAGTCCACTGTGGTACGTTTGGCTCAGTACCTAAGTAGACATTTGCTGTGGCTTTCCCAGGATAAGAACACACTATAAGAATGTTGGTTCTGCCAATTTTTTGCATGGCAAAGTTGGGCATTTTATGAAGATTCAATAGTAGAAGAATTTATGAAAGCTTCAAGCAATACATGTTTCTGTCCAATATATGTCACCTCTCCTGGTGCATATGAAATGAATACTTTATTGGCATAAACCAATACACTTAGGCATGGTCTATTCATATAATGTATAAATTGATGAAGAAAAAAAGGTTAACCTATAGATTGAAATATACATGCAATATATAGTACCACACAGGTGATCCTATTCACCTGAATTTAGTTAGTCTGAGAATTTATGAAAGCGTGTCCTTCTCTCATGTCACTCCTTAGCATGTTTGAAACAATTAATGCACTAAACAAAATCACCAAATTGATGCATCATGTTTGTCCTAAGATGAGCCTGATATGAGTATGTATGTGTGTTTCAGGGGCTTGACTGTCTACACAACCACGATGAGTGCTGGGCAGCCAGAAATTTACCACACAGTGATCAGGAAATAGCTGCAGATTGGTTTAATATGTACACTTTCAGCAATCGCCAAAGTCTTTCTTCTTAATCAGTTTGATTTGTTTGCAATATGTCTCTTGATCATTATCAGTCTGCCTCATTTTCATCACATAAATTAGTTTTGAACCAGATGAATCACAAACACCCTGCCCTATTACAGAAGCAAGAAATTTGTAACAGCATTTTTGGAATGTGTTACCTGCCTTTCTCTGTATTTTTTTGCAAAGTTGTGTGTGTTAAGGCTCTTTTCAACTTCTTCTCAAGAACCGTCTCTCAGATTCTTCTGAACTTGCTTAATATGTATCTTGTGGGAGGGGTGCAATGTTGTTCACTAGGTAATGGTACTGTTAATCCCTGATTTTAAACATTTTTTTTTTTTTTTAATTCAGGTACTTGTCGGTCAATGTATGCATTCCTTTGTGATTACAATATAAGTCAATGGGGATTGCAATTCTTTTTCCAAACTGTTGACCAGGTTCACTTCAAACTTGGTGGGAATGTACCTTGGATGAGTCTTTACCAATTTTTTAAAATGGTCATGCATATGCTCCGTTGATTTCTGGATTTTTTATGATTTTTTTGGCTCCATTTTGTGGCAAAATCTTCAAAATCATCTTCTCTGGAACTGCTCAGCCAAATTGCTTTGAAACTGCATAGGGACACTTCAGACCTTAATTTGTTCAACAATTCTATGTAAGTCAATGGAGATTGCAATGGAAAATCATATTTTCAACTTCTTTTCCAAAACCGTTATCCAGATTCACTTAAAACTTGGAGAGAATGTACCTTAGGTGGGGGTATACAAAGTTTGTACAATTGGGAACATTCCAGTGATTTCTGAATTATGTCTCCCCGTGCAATGGAGGGACATATTGTTTTTGCGTCCATTTCTTCGGCTTCTTCTTGTTCTTCTCCTTCTTCTTGTTCTTCTACAACACTGTTGCGTGCCTTGTGGACATGGTAATTCAAGGAATATTTGATTTGGGAAGTTGAAATTTTTTGTGAAGATGTTTTTATATAAAACTTTGCTTCAGATTGCAGATGGGTGACCTTGACATATTTTTCAAGGTCACACGGGCATGTCATCCAAAATTGACACGGATGCAACAACTCTGCAAGGATTTGACGCAGGAGGTTGAAATTTTGCATGTTTATGTACCATAATACCAACTAGGTTGGGATTGTAGATGGGTGACCTTGACTTATTTTCAAGGTCACATGGCCACTTTTTAAAAATCACTGCAGCTGCACTCGAGAAAGATTTGCCTTAAAGAGGTTCACATTTTGTGTGATTGTGTTTATATATAAGACTCTTGTAAGGCCTTGCTTATGACTGCAGATATATGACCTTGACCTATTTTTCAAGGTCAAGTGGGCATCTCCTCTAAAATCTATGTGGACTTGATAACTCAAGAAAGATTTGACTTGGGAAGTTGAAATTCTATGTGAAGATGTTCGTATATAGGATCTTGCTGTAGATGGGTAACCTTGACATTTTTCAAGGTCACATGGGCATGTCATCTAAAATTGCCAGGGATGCAACAGCTCTGCAAGGATTTGACTTTGGAGGTTGAAATTTTGCATGTTTATGTACCATAATACCAACTAGGTTGGGATTGTAGATGGGTGACCTTGATCCTTTTGCAAGGTCACATGGCCACTTTTTAAAAATCATTGCAGATGCACTCTAGAAAGATTTGTCTTAAAAAGGTTGACATTTTGTGTGATTATGTTTCTATGTAAGATTTAAAGGTGACAATAGTGAAGACGCACGGGGAGACTTTTGATTTTCTGTTGGAAAATCAGCCTGTTCTAGTTTTTTAGGATATTTTTTTTATTCACTTTTTTGGGCAAAATTTTCTCCAAACTGTTCAGCCAGTTGCTTGGGAATTGCATTGGAACATTTCTGCAGATGCTCAGACCATTATTTCAACAGCTGGAGCTACACATTTTTCTTTTCTTTTTTTTTTTTTTTTTTTTTTTTTTTTTTTTTTTTACATTTTTGTGTTTTCTCCTTTTTTGACATCTACAAAACCGTCACTCAGATTGTTCTGAATCCAGACAGAAATGTAGTTTGTGGGACAATTAATCAATTGTTTTTAATAGGTAGTGATACTTTGGATACCTGATTTTTAGCAATTTTTTTTTTCAATTTTGATACCTGTCAGTCAATGCTTGCATTTGCATTGATTACCATGAAAGTCAATACAGATTGCAACGGAAACTCACATCTTTGCTTCCTCTCCAAAATTCTCATTCCCCAGACAACAGTGGGACTTATTATGGGCTGAATTTCAAGGTTGTTGTTTGTTGTTGTTTACGTGTTAACCGCAATTGACCTTGATGTGCCCAGGTACCATAATAACTATAGGTCTAGATTGCGGAGGCTTGACCATAAACTAATGCCCAAGGTCAAAGGGCTTCTTAAACTCACGAAGGAAAGTTTTTGGTGGTATGAATAAATTAAGCGAAGAAAGATCACAGGCAGGCAAGGTTAATATACCATTCTGTGAATGCCATTGTTTATGTTTGTCCCATAGCTCCAGTTGAATGTCCTTCACTGGAATACAATGGGTTGGAATACAGCTTACTAAGTCTTCACGTAACCCAGTGGTACTGCTGTGATTTTCTTATTTTTGACACGCTTTCAAAATTTTGTAATGAAAGGAATGGTACATGTTACATAATTACTATTTGCATAAGAATGCCAGTTTAAATGCATGTATATGTGCTGTTTTTTTCGAAATGGGTTACCTGTGACCAGCTTCACATCAGGCTTTGTGGTAATGGACCTCAAACAGCCCACCACATGTACCTAGTGTATTTAATAGATTATGCATGCTTCAATAACTTTTTATTTTTTGTTATATTTTGTTCATTTCTGGGCAAAAGTGTCAATGTCTTCAGTAAACATGGTAAAGGCATGTAGCCTACTGCTTCAAAAGTGTAGAGGAACAATTGACTCCTTTCATATAACCAGCAAAGCATAGAATTTTCTCACCTCCAGGTGACTGGAGAGGGCATCGCAGGGGTGGACACTTCTGAGCATAGGGTAATACATGTTCAAAGTACCAATCTTCAAAATAGATTTGAGGTCAACTATAGCAGCATTAACAAAAATTGTAAAACTGTTTTATTAGCATGCCTGTTAATATCGGTAATGCACCAGGAATTTTTAATTTGAAGATGTTAGGAACTTTTTACAGGCCAAATTAATGGGACCTTCATACAGTATCTGTGTATTGACCATCACACATGCATAGCTGTCAACTGGTTTCTGACACCTGTGGGTTTAATAACCCTAGTAGTTTGTACAACCTTTAAACTGAGTACATTTTGGCAGCATGTGCTCATGATGCCACAGCATATGGCTCAATGGGATAAAACCATTCATACAAGTATGGTGTTTAAAGGGCAAAACGTCATTGTTTCAGTTATGGCAGACACTTCACTGATTAGGCAAGCTTTACTGCCCTAAAATAGTTTAAAGCTATTGTTATAAGTTGAACATTTTATGAAAGGTTTCATTAGTAGTTTAGAGGCCATTTTCCTTCCACACTTCAACTTGTTTAGCTGAGATATTCATGTTATTTTACCAAGTAAACTTTGCTCTGTGGCAAGTGCCTATGTTAAAACTATACAATCAAGTAGTCTTACCCCAGCAAAGGGGCTTTCTCTAGGCAATGGAGGTGAGAAAATCACAGGGCACAGTGGTCCACCTGTGGGGGAAAGTCCTGAACTCTACACATGGGTACCCCAAGACCTTAATCGATTTGTTTGACTGATGGCACTGCAATTTTGTGCCTGCCCCTGGTGGAGGCATTATGTTTTGGGTTGTCCATCATCCTTTCCAATCATTCTTTGTTGCATATATTTCCAAACTTCCAGGATTCATTTGGCTTAAATTTAGTGCCTGGGCACCTGATGATGTTAAGATGACCCAAATGGTAGATTTCATCATCACTGAGACCAATATCATGATGGATATGCATCCAGTTTCTTGGAATGTATTGATCCAAGCATGTTGGCCCTTTGGTGCTCAAACCTGTCATAGATTTTGAAAGTTGGTGTTTAATTTGTGCTCATGACCAAACATTTTTAGGTCATGATGAATTTATCTGGAAACTCATTAATTCAAACCTTGAAAAGTTTTCATCCAATTTTAATCAAACTGAGCTCTCTTGACAATTTTTGGAGAGGGACTTTTGTTTTGCTTTTTGTTCTGTACATTGTATCCATGAATGTTGAGTGTCAGTATGGCACATCTTTTATGACCAAAGTACATCAAAATGTGTTTTTACCTTCAGCACATAACTTCATATATTTAGGACCCCGTATGATTGTGGATGTTGGAGCCCTAGAGAAATCAACTGTCCGTCCGTCCATTTTTGGTTTCCAGACAATAGCTTTCCTCTCTATTATTCAGTTGCCTTCAAAGGTGGTCAAATTATGCATCTAAGTCAAACCTTGGCTGGCATTAATTGTTTGTGGGTGACCTTGACCTCAACATCAGGGTTCCAGGGGCTTACACCTAAAATGGTATTTCGTGCAATATATCCAAAACAATTGAATGCAAGTTAATCAAATCTGGTCATAATATGTATTTGTATAGGCCTTTGCTACATAATGCTTTTCATGACCTAGAGGTCAGAGGTCAATATCACATGGTTATACCATTGTAAATCTGTTTGTGTGCAATATCTGTAGAAGTATTTGATAGAAGTTCATTATATATAGACATTTTAGGTATCTAGAGAAAAGTTCACTTTGATTTGTGACAAGTGATCTTGAGGTCAAAGGTCAAGGTCACAGGGCTGCTTGAAAATGTGTTCCATACAGAATATAGGAGGATTTGGGAGCAATAATCACATTTGATTTAAAGAGGGATCAAGGTAAGGAACACTTAGGGGTGACCTTGAGGTCAAAGGTCAAGGTCATGAGGGCACTGCAAAAACATTGGTTTCTGTGCAATATCTGCTAAAGTATGCGAGAGAAAGTAATCATACTTGACCACTTTATATATCCAGGTCAGACTTCAAGTTTGGTCATTCAAAGATGGCACTGAGGTCAGAGGTCAAGGTCATTGTGCCATTTGGTAAAACGTGTTCTATGAGGTAGGCTGAAGGATTTCTCTGAACTTCATCAAACTTAGAATAAACATGGATCAAGGTAACAGTGCACAGAATTGATTATGAGTGACCTTGAGGTCAAAGGTCAAGATCACATGGCACAGTGAAAAAAAATAGTTTGGTCTGTGTGCAGTATCACAGAGGTAATGATGTTACCCAACAACGCTTAAGAATGACCTCCAGCACAAAGATGAACATGATGAAGGTCATATGGCTATACAGGCTTTATTTTGACTCTCAGCAACTTCAATGTACACACCTTTTGATGGTATTTTCCATACATTAATTCAAGAACAGGTTCATGATGCTTCAAACTTGCATAGCATACAAGTATGTAGCCTACCAGTGCCTGGGTAGCTTAGGAATTCACTTGTAATTGTAATTGAGTGTCCTTGGCCTCCATGAAAAGTCACAGGACCATAAAAATATGACGCTTGTGCAGCCCTTGATGACCTGGTTATTGTTTTAGTTATATCTGATTTTAGTATTGAGCTCCAAAAACATAGTTTTTGTGCAAAGGGACATTTTTTTTATCTTTGGTTGCCTGTAGAACCCATGCTCATAAATGTGTCCTGGTTTCATTAAGTTACTGACAGTTAACTGGAAAAATTGTCTTAGTTTACCAAGTCACTAACATTTCATTCAGTGAATTTTCCAAGTTTATGAAATTACACAGGATGAAGTAATAAGATTTTCAAAGTTAAACAAAGTACCAACAATTACTTTGAAAAAACTTGAAAAGTTTATAAATAAATATACAGTAGTCGTTACTTACAATGTACTACTGCACAGACTATCCATATTGATTTCTTTTACAGCCAGCAGTAGAAAAGTGACCCATTTAATCGCTATTAGTTTATCATATAATCAATAGTTTACAAGAAAAAGACAATCATGGGTTATTTATTGCTTATTTACTGGCCAATCATTAATTATTGATTGACGTTTCTTTTATCTGGGGCACTCATGTTCATATATTATCAGCACAAGGTTCAGCTCAGCTCTTTTCTTTTAATCTAATCCTGGTTCAAACTTTAGCTGAAGCACAGATTCACATATTTGTGGACTTGTTTTTAGTGAATCCTTCTAGGTCAGCTGAGCATGGAATGATCACACAACCTTTCATTTCTTTTCCATTTATTAGCAAAGTCAGAAGAAAACTTGCCTAATAGGCAAGGGCAAGAACAGAAGGTTCAGGAACTGCCTATAAGAGGGCACTACAGTCAGGGGAGGGCTAGGGTTGTGAATTCCCAGTACTTTACATTGTAATTTGCAACTTAATTTGAAAACTACTGCACATAGAAACACTAAATTTCAGACGATAATTCTAGATAAATAACAATATTCCTCACAAAAGTCACATAACCACAGCTACAAAAGTGACTGGTTTATTTAAGGTTGCTTTAACATACAAACTGATAGGAATAGACAGCTCTAGCCCTCCAAATGTCTGTGTGTTCAGTTGTGGATTGGGGCGGATACACACCTTAGAGCTAATTCTGACCTTTCCTATTTATGTATCTGTTTTCACGTACATACCTGGTATAAGAGAATAACACATATTGTCATTTTACTTGCAGGTATATGCACGATGTCATGGATTTTATATAATTCGTGTTTATAGATGAGGTTTACAAGATATGAACAAGGATGTATATATATATATGTACATATATATATATATATATATATGTATATATATATATATACATATATATACATATATATATATATATATATATATATATATATATATATACATACATATACATACATACATAATGTAAGAGGCCTTTGGACTAGCGGAGGGGGGGGGGTTCATAACAGGGCAGCCATGTTTCTCTGTTTTGAAGAAATACCCTGTAGATTATGTTACTAATATAACCTGTAGATTATGTAACATCAGATTAATAAGGTGCAGTAGTTTTTCTGGTAGCTGTATGCCTTACGGTTTGCATACACACAGGAACATCTGTACATGTAAGTATGCTACCGACGCTGGGTCCATATATAGCACAACATTGGAATGATGCAGCATCGACGCAAATCGCAATGCAATCATTGATATTAATTTTATAATTACTGTGATATGATATAAAATTGTGCCTTAATGCCTGTACATGCACAGTGTTTCTGACATTTGCTGGAAGTTCCTCAGCATGATAGTAGTTCGTCTCTGGCTTGTATGCTGCGGGCTCTGTAACTCTACTCAGAAAGACGCACAAACCCGTCAATGCATTTTTGATTAGCGTGTGGTATACGCACTTACATAATGTGCATATGCAGGTAAATTGAGATTCACCGAACTAGTTAAATTGTAGGGGAAATTGATGTTTAGGCAGGATTAATTTTTTAGGGAAAATGTCTTTGACAGGACACTTGGAGCTTAATTGTGCTGCTTGAGGCATTTGAAATGATCTCTTAAGTGCTGACTATATATTAAGTACTCGTGCGGTGCTGCTGTCTATGTGCATAAAAAGAGGGCTACTTTAATTTGTGGCATGTACCATTATTTTGGTCTTTTTAAATCCACTAGATGGACTAATCAGGTTGTTCGTTATCCAATTATTGTTCTGAACTTTTTTCTCAGATGGATTTAAAAGTGTAACAAGCCGATTGTGCTTTTAAATGTCGATATGGAGGGTTGTAGTTTTCAACAGACTCTCTGTGTATTTTATGTGGTGACTGAATTACATTTAATTTTAATGAGGTCTACATTTGTGTCATTAGCTGCTAGTATATAACCAGTCTTCCACGTTGTTATTGAATGATACAATTGGATAAATTTTCACAAGACTAATGGATGCAGAAGGAGGGTGGGTATGGAAATATCAAATTCAAATATATGTATGTGTACATGGTGGAAAATGCTATTGTTTTAAGTCACTCATAAAAGCTTTTTAATGTTTCTTGGGTCTTGATTTTTTTTACTTTAATATGAAAATGTGTCTCCTGAACAGACTGTGCCATTTTCTTACATACATGTCCAGGCACAGATTACATTCACATTTTGTGGAACATCAGAGCAAATAGCAAAGAGTTACATGTCAGTAAGTTGTTTCCAAATCTTCACAATAATGGCAATGATTCATTAAAAGAAATTGTGTTGTGGAGGGATTAAAATTAGAAAACAGTTATGCCTGCTTGAAAAAGGCTGAGGTAGATTTTGATATCCAATCGTGATTATAGTCACAGTGGCCTCATAATGTATGAAAATAGTTACTGTTAAAAATGAACTATATTTCTAAGTTCGCACTTGACCATGTTGTTGGATAATAAAGCCTTTCCATTGTCTGTTATAACTTCTCTGTCATTATATGTGTGTGTGTGTGTGTGTGTGTGTGTGTGTGTGTGTGTGTGTGTGTGTGTGTGTGTGTGTGTGTGTGTGTGTGTGTGTGTGTGTGTGTGTGTGTGTGTGTGGCACGTGCCTCATACTAATGGGCATGCAGGGTTGTCAGGTGACACTATTTTATAGGTTATCACATGGTTGTAGCTGTATCACCCCAGATTTCAGCTCCCAAGGACCGAAAGTCGAGTGACGATACGGGTGTGTGGGGCGGCTAAAGGGGTGAAACAGCTATGACCATGTGATAACCTTTATGTTTCCTTTTACTGTAAATAATAGTCCTATAGAGCGCAGATCATCAGGGTACCAGCCAGCTTCACCCAGATATCATCCAATACTATTAAATTTATACAAAAGGGAGCCAGGCTCATAATCCTATCATCTATCGTCCTCAAAATGGTTACTAGGCATTCTGTTCCTGTACGACCAATCAGAGAACAGGATTCGCACAGATCCCCTGATTATAAATTCATAATTATCAACTTTATGGCATCCATGTTCAGGTTGATATTTATAATTAGGGAGAATCCTGTTCTCTGATTGGCCGTACAGGAACTGAATGGATGGTAAACATTTTGAGGGTGATATTTAGGAATTTATAATTAGGAACTTGTGGCTGCTCACATCGTTTTGGTCATACAAGGGGAAAAAAACATGTGCTGATTTTAGCCAAATTTTGAGCCGCCTTGCCCTGAAATACCAAAGCTCATGCTCCCATACCAACATTATTAGCATGAATGATAACCAGGGCTGTATATACACCGACTGGTTATGTATATAAAAGAGATTTATTTGAGTGAATGTAATCAATGTGACTTTAGAAAAATGCCCCTCGTACGAAAACCACAATGCTCACGTACTACAATAGCCTATGGTATATTATTTTTACACGTACCTTAATAAAATTGCATACTGAGAGCTGATAGATCCACTTGTCAAGTACACATATACGAAGCAACCTTGAATTGAGTAGGTTCCGCTGTTTTGATAGCTGTGAGTAATCCAACAGGTAAATTTCATTTAAAAAAAAAAAGAAAAAGACTTCAAAATCACTTTGGGATCTGGTTAGGCATTACCTTGTCCAGAACAAGCAGAATCATTTACCTGGGTACTTTTCCTTAGCCTTTTTAAATAGTGAGCATTTTTTATTATCTGCTTGGATGTTTGAAAAAAGTATTTCTTTCCAGCCGACATCTGAATATTCAAACTTGTTAACCAATGGAACAAAACGTCAGAAGAAAATTTTGAAAAGATATCACAAATTTTATTTTCACTATTATTAAAGTTTGGGAATAGTTGGATTGAAATGTTGAAAAATAATTATCGGATTAAATTTATCTGTTATGCGTGACAACATCCACATGTATGTCCAGGATTGCACATATTATCAAAGTTGCTTTATTTCAGTACGGATGTACTTCTATTATGATGTCACAATAATTCTACAATAATATTTTCTTAGTTATACGAAAATACTCCGAGCTTTGGAAGTGAGCCAACCAGCTTCCCTTGTATAAGGAGTATATCTTGGCCACCATCACTGTCATATAGCCAGTACTGCTTTGTTTTAGGCCAAGTCCATCTGTTTCCACTTCACTCACTCGATTACCAAAATATTTGCTTGAATGCAAGGGCTTTGAAATATATTAATAGACAATGTTATATCAGCTGATGGAATTTTGCAAATACACAACGAATTTGTGAACATAAACTTGGAAGTTTTTCCAAGAAACATACCAGCAAACAGTTTGAATTAGGTATATGTTACACCGAGTAAACTCGATTATTCTCAAAGTAAGCATATACTATAAGAAGTTCAACTTTCTTCCAAAAGCGAATTCAAACAGGAATATCGGAAAATGCGCATTTTTATTGACGTTATCATTCTCACCAAGGATTTATTTTTAACACAGCGTTACGACATTGCTGGCATAAATCTTCTCATTTTCTTATCATGAAGAAGATACTTACACCTGTGTTACCCACACAGGTTTCCATCCTGCAGATTTGAGTTGATTGGCATGTTGTTGCCGCAAGGCATAATGTTTTTGTTTGTTTGTTTGTTTGTTCGTTTAATCATGCGTTTGCCTCCATCATCCATCCATCCAATAATATATTATATATTTCTAAAAAAACATGCTTGAAATCTGTTCAGATTTAGTGGGGTATGTAAATTGGGTAGTCTGTCAAAAGCTTTCTTCAATAGTCCATGATCAGTGATTCGGATATTTTCAAAAAGTATTTTCTGTTACAATGCAGGTAAAATGAATCCCATGATCATGAAATGAGATTTAAAAGGGATTAGTTCACCTGTACCTCAGTCATCCATCCGGGGTATTATGTATTTTTATTTAAATATATCCTTTGTCGTTTCTCAGCACAGTGGGGCCATCCTGCTCGAACGTGTATTCTTAGAGAGTGCCCTTAGCGGCAACTTTATTCTTTTTTTTTTCAATTATGCAGAGATGGTAGCTTTCAAGTTTTTGCGACGCAACTATTGGTATAACCCCAGCTAACGATATGCAGATCTGCTATGACTGGGCCACCTGTCGTTAACTCAACTGGAGTGCAACAAAGGCTCCAGACAATTTGAAATATAATGGTACACATAGATGAAAAATGAATTAAAGTATTGAGATAAATAAATCACAATATTAGGGTCACGGTTACGGTTAACACAGTAGTTATAGATATCCAAGGGAGAGAATAACAGAATTACACAATATGATTTAAGAACAAGTACAAACCAAAACTAAACTAGGCCAATCATGAATTACAAATATGGCAATAAATACTGGTGCAGGATTTTGAAAAATGGTCAATTAAATATATTTCAAGGTATGTGAGGAAAAACCAGATTAGGAATGGGTGTTTATTTTATTAGTATTAATTCGAGGCGTATTGTTAAAAACTTTAGGAATATAGAACCGCACATGCTTTTAGATAATAAGATGGCAGTTAAGGACGAAGAACGTTTCGATTTTGGGTAGAGTAGGGGTGATTTTCAAGTATGGATGAAAAAAGTTGTTTAAAATATCCCAAAAGTTCATGTTTGGAATATCGATAGCAGAATCAACTAGAACTGGCATGCAGAATTGAATAATTAAGATGTGGTGAGAAAAAGAGAATTAAACATTTTAAGCAGTGCTGTAGAGAGCACAAAAGTGCAACCTTTTTTAAAATTCTAACAATTCTAAAAAGTATATTTGCGATTTTATTGATGTGGGGCTTCCAACTAAAAGTTTCATTTGTAAGCATCTCTAAAGAATCGAAGTGGTTTTGTCTTACAATGGTAGTACTGGCTATTTTTAAAGTGAAGTTGCCCACAGTTTTGCACCCTGGGAAATGAAAAATCATGCATTTTGTTTTGGAGATGTTGAAAGTTAATTTGTAAGCAATCAACGGTTTGTGCACTTTGTCTAATTCAAGATCAATTTTTGTGGAAATAGTACCTTTGCTTGTCGAAGAATTTTCAACACAAAGGCACAAAGAGCTAACCAAAGAAGTATTATTGGCGTAAAAAATAGAATCAGATTTAGAGGGAACATTGTGCATATCGTTTACAAATAAAAAAAAGAAAAGGAGGCCAAGAATATAACCTTGTGGTACACCACAAGTAATCGGAAGCAGTGCAGAACAATCACCATTGTAACTGACACATTATGATCTATTTGATAAATAACTTTTTAAACCAGAGCAGGGAGGTGCCTGCAATACCGCAGTAGTTTTTCTCAGAAGGATATTGTGGTCAATAGTGTCAAATGGGTTTCACAGACCAAGGAAAATAATAACGGGTAGTTCAGCCGAGTCCAATACATTAAACATTTGATCAATAGATTCATAAGCAGCCGTCTCCGTGGAATGTGGCTTCGTATGGCTATGCTGGCTTTTGCTAAGTAAGTTGTGTGAGGTGAAGTAAGAATAGAGTTATTTATAGATGGCTTTCTCAACAATACTTTTGAGAAAGCTGGCAGAAGAAAAGAGACCTTTTATTATCAAGAATGTGGTCTTAATCCTTTATATGTAGAGAGAGAACTTTGGCAATTTTCAGCTTGTCTGGAAAGATTCCAGATTTTAAAGACTGGTTAATATGAAAGGTCAAAGGAAGCATAATAGGTCTGCTTATATGTTGCAAGATTTTCTTTGAAAGATTGTCATTTCCTGTGGTAGTTTTAGGTTAAAGATCATTGATTTTTTTTCAATATCACCTGGAGCTGCATACACAAACCAGCTTGTCTTGACCGATTCCATATTTTTAAGACTGTGCTGGTTTTGGGTTAAAGATCATTGATAATTTTCTCTATTTCACCTGGAGCTGCATGCACAAACCAGCTTGTCTGGGACAATTCCAGATTTTAAAGACTGATTAATATGAAAAGACAAAGAAAGGGTTATAGGTCTGCTCACATGTTGCAAGCGTTTCATTGAAAGATTATCATTTCCTGTGCTTGTTTAAGGTCAAAGATCATTGATAATTTTCTCAATATCATCTGGAGCTGCAGGCACAAACGAAAACATTTCTTCAATATGATTGGTAAGATAAGTAGAAAAAATGTTGGGCAACATTACATGTGCATATTTTGGCAGCCAGCTTTGAGCCAATATTTGCGAAGAAGGACCTTAAGCGTTCTGCAATTTCATGTTCATTTGTTACCTTGAAGTTATTTACGATGCAAAAAAGAAGGAAGGTGTTTTTTTTTGTTTTTATTTATATTAACAAAATAATCTATGACGATTTTTTTTCTGGAATCACTTTCGAATTTTTCAAACTGACTACAGAAATATTTTTTCTTAAGCAAGCGGATGTTACAGTCAAGTTTTCGGTTGAAGACCTGTAAGCTATCTTTACGAGTATAGTCAAGGGGCGTACCAATTGTGCACGCAAGTTGTTTGTGTAAGAATGATTATTCTAATGCTATATCCAATGACATAAATTTTGTAATAATGTTCTTAAAGCGTTGAATAGTGAATGTACCAATTAGTGAAGGCCCACCCAAGAGACAATCCAAACAGTTTAAAGGAGATTAGGCAACGGTTTTGAAGAAAGGATGTTGTGTACTTAATGCATGGACGACGACCAGTAGATGGTTGATCAGATTGTAATTAGTCACCTGAGCTAAAACTACTTTTACAAACGTGTAGAATAAAGTACATAAGGGAGGAGGCGTGGTAAAAAATCTTTTTCACCAATTGGAATCGTCCATTCTGTACAGTTTCAAATACAACAAATCATAGCCTGTCCATCTCTTTGCCGTGAAGAGTGGTCAATTTAATTGCGCCATGTATGTATGTATGTATGTATGTATGTATGTATGTATGTATGTATGTATGTATGTATGTATGTATGTATGTATGTACTGTGTAATTGATTTATAGGGCATGACTTAAAATGTGTTGTCGAACGCGATCAGCTTTTCAACATTTTTTATGGAGGTGGCTTCAGTCGGTGTGTTCTTTAAGCCCTCAGGAATCACACAACTGAAGCTTGTTTCCTATAGGCACGAGTCATATCTAGTCAGATTGAAATATCTGTAACTTTATCATTCACAACAGCCAAGGTTCAGTTAGGCCTCCATGAAGACTTGGTTTGACAATGACAGTGATAAATTATTATATCATTACTATATATATTATATATATGGCCAAGTAATGTAACAATAAATTTGTGGAGCGGATCCCTTTAGAATATTCAAAGCTGAGTCTTTAACATATAATTATATGGTAAACAAAGCAAAAGCAGATAAATAGGCCCTCGGCGCATTTTGCCATATTTCTTCTGCGTAGTTTTTTTTACCAATGAAATTGTATTTGTGAAGTCGGTTCCTTGAGAATATTAAAGCCTGAATCTTGGACATATAGTTATAAATAGTAGAGAAAGCAAGGCAAGTTTTTAGGCATTCAGCGTAATTTGCTATATTTCTGATACAGTGTATGTAGTTTTTGCACATATATAATTATTAAAACTAACGATTGAGTACAGAAATCACATGTCAAATATTAATAGTTACAAAGGTGTTTGTTCTTTATAGATTTTGTATGATTTCACCTTTTAACATTAAGTTCCAGACATAGACGGAAGTGTGCCAATATGTTCCAAGGAGCTGTCAACATTTGAAGACACGGGTTATCAAAGTATCCAAATTCATTAAAAAAGTTTCAACGCTACCAGCTGGACATTCGCTAAAGAGCCATAATATGTAGGACATATGTATGACTATCGCTCCACAAAAAATCAATATCAGTTTTGAAAAGATAACGTAAAGTTATAGGCGATCGACCTATTATTGATAGGTCACGAACATACTATGCTATGATAGATCTGGTGCATTTTAATGCACGGAAATGTCTAAGCGCACACAATTGTGTCTCGAGATCGACAAAACAACCTGAATAAAAACAGATTTAAGACAACAGAATAAAACCGCGGACACGTGCCTCTAAGGCGTGTATTTCGGCACGTGACCAGTAGATGTTACATCCAACACGGACATTATGATGTGTATTGGAATGAAATAACATTAAAAGTAGTAGAATCAGAAAGAATATAAAACACAAAATGAATCAGGCAGTAGGTAGTATTTTGAGAACTCTTTATTGCCTATTCACTTGGATCATTACCTGGATTGACAATGGTGGATGCCAATGATTATGACTACAATACACCCGGTGATTATATTAATACCGTCGCTCCAAAATTCTTGTAGTTAGTATACTTTTGTTTACAACATAATCAGTTATACTTTTTCTCTCCTCAGAATTCCTTTCGTCTGTAGCCGAGGTGGAAAAAAAGTATCGAATTAGCACTTTGCAAGTGTCAGTATTCTGGTCCTTTTTAAAATAAGATTAACCACAAATAGAAGTAAAAACACAGTGATGCTTTACTGCCGCCTTCCGCGTAATACCTATTGTACGGTAAACAAACATGATATTAAAAAAAAAAAAAAAAAGAAAAAAAAGAAAAAAAACGAAAAAACAAACAAAACACTATTGGTACATGTACGGGGAGGCGGAGGCCTCGGACACACCAAGAATCATACTGCACTTAATCTTGATGATGGATGAAAGATTATGTCTATCCATGTGTACTCAAAATACTCTTCACCTTTGTCTGTGTTTTGTTTCGCACCCATTCAAAATCAGGGGCAGTTTTACTTTATATACCTTATATACCAGGGATAATGCAGAGTTAACATACTGGAAGCCCATTATGGTATCGCATGATTATACTGCCAAGATGTAGGCCTACATATATATACCAAAGCCATTTGTACGCTTCTCGACTAAATGCACATATACAACCAGACGTTGTATTTTACATTACTATTATCAAGGCATCCGAGTGGAGCCTTAAAATGGTAGCGACGCAAAATAGAGTTGGCTTTTTTCCATGGGTCTTTTCAGGATCATAGCGTACAATAGTAAATAAGATCATGGTAAAATACACAAGTGAAAGATCAAGAAATTCAGTTATCTTGTTAAAATAAACTATGTACAAGTTTACACACGTGCTCCGCCAGATGGGCCTTAGGAATAAACACAATTTTTAGAGACAGGGCTGAAAGCTTTGAAGAAGATTATAATTTTCAGTATATCAGTAGGCAACACAAACTTGACATAGTTTTATTGAATATCGCCATGATCATTACTTGTCTCACACAATGTTCTTTGCGTTGCACAATTCTGACACAATATACATCACTGGGTAACAAAATTTTGATATAATGTGTCCAGTAGGTAACACACTTTTGACATAAAATTCCGCAGGTAACACTTATTTGACATAAATTACGCAGTCTTGCCGTGTTCGTTACTTTGCAAGACACAGCTTTGACAAAATGTATTCAGTGAGTAACAAAATTTCGAGACAATGTATTTAGTAAGCGACACACCTTTGGCGTGAACCTTCGTTGGTAGCACTAACTTCACATAAATTTTACTCAATATCGCTGTGTTCGTTACAATTTTTGACACTGCGTATTCTTAAGCGATCAAAAGATTTATTGTTGACAGACATAGTATGTTTATGCACTTGGTGTGTCAATACATAAATAAATGGAAAAACGGAGTAATTTTGGACTCTTAAATCAGAACACACTCGGGTTTTTCATTTCAATGTCAAGACAAGGGAAGTTTGTTATCCTTGCATGTCGAACTTTTTCTAACTAAGTATCCATTATGTCAAATATTGTTAACAGATTTATGCCGACAGGTAAATTGTGTCAATACCTTGTAATGAGGGAAACATTTCTGAGGGTTGCATGACTGACCGTAACAGACATTGTTTACTGTCTATAAAGGTTTGAAGTTCCAGGTGACCACGGTGCCATAGGAACAAAAACATACATAATTGTGAAATCTGAACAAAACGGAACTCTTAGCTAAAAGTGAGTTACCTATACGTAACAGACTTCTTCCACGCCGCTTTCCATCAAGCATTTTTTTTTTCAGGATCACTCGAGACGAATGTTGCTTGCACCGGAATTGAAAGACATGCACTAAAATTGCCCCTTGTTGCCAACGAAGTCTTTTTCCTTCGATCCTTATGTTTTTGACGTAGCTATGTTGGTTCAACATGTGGATGTTTACATTTTGCATCCAGGTCACTATGTGACGGCTAGGTTGTAAATTTTACGCGACGCTGTTTGCATTTGATGTGAACACATAATGCAAACGTACGAGTTGTTTGGCACTAAATTGTATATTGTTTAAATAGGTTGTGGCATTATGTACGACGGCACAACTACATACGCTTCAAGGATGCCACACCGTTTTGAAAGTGAAAGGGAGTACTGTCAAAAGGGTGTATGGGAGAAACACTTTACAACACTTGCACATGATGAAAATTAATATTTCTTACACTTTTGCCGATTGCTCTAATGCTAAATCCTTTCAAATCATACAGTTCAACCCCATTCAGTGAACGGGTCACAGAATGATAACAGTAAATGCATCTTAAGCAAGTGGGCCGCGACGCGTTATGTTTGAAAGTTCATTATTATTGCTTATTATCAATTTCGTCAGCTCATCTGTATTGATATTGCAGCTTTTATTGCCAATTGGACATTTGGATTTATTTGATTGGATGTAACCCGTTTTATAAAATCTGGTTTGCAAAGTTTGGAATTATTTTACGAATGGCAAGTTTTGCTTTTGACAGGTGTCCCACATGCAAAACTATTTTCAATTATTGTGAATTCGTGAACCTTTTACCAAAAGCCGATTTCTTGGAAATATTCCAGTCAAATGACAGGTTTGTTTGGAACTAAGCAAGATCCTTGCGAACAATCAAATGGGCAGTTAGTTCAGCAAACCGGTATCAGGTCTCTTGGGTCAACTGTCTTAACAGGGGCTTCAACAATTTTGTAAACCAGGTTTTTTCTGCTATTTTTTTTCATACAGTGCTTCGGACGGGTCCAGGGCATACAGAGAGTAAATATCAGGTTTGCAGAGCTCTACGTCAGATATGCCGACAGAATCTAACAAACCCTAGAGTGCTTCGGACTGGCCCAGGGCATACAGAGAATACAGGGTTACAGTTCACCAGCCGCGCGGGGAATAAAGGGTTACATATGTAGACAAAATATAAGAAATGCCAGGGTGCTTCGGAAGCACATTGGACGTGCAGAGAATACAGGGCCACAGTGCATCAGCCATGTGGAAAATACAGGGTCATCGTCAGGGCGCCCGCGCAGCTCATCATGTGTGTGTCCTCAGAATTGCAGCGGTCCTAACTTGCACCAGGGTACTCCAAGGGTTCTCAAATGACGTAACACCACACTGTCACTGCCAGGAAAAATACATGTACCATTGTGAGACACGCAGGGCGGCCAGCAACAGAAGTTACAATCGGTGTCAATCCTTTGGTCGGTACCCGAAGAGTTGTCGTCGTAAAATCACGGGATTCTAGGATAAAAAACATGGAAATTAGCACTGGCATTGCTTAATTTTTACATTTCAGAATCAGGGAAGTGGGTTCTTATGGAGAGAAAAGAAACAGGGTTAACTAACTACCAAGCAAACCTAAAATGAATAACTGTACCCACATTCCTATTATAAAGGTGCTGCAAATGCCGGAAATTACTCTATACCCCTGTTCACGGATTTTTAATCATAATTTTACCACCCTTTTCAAAATGTGGATGTCAAATAATACCCCTATTTTTATTTTACGGAGTTCTGTGCTTCAGGACAATCTGGCGTGCACATTCTGAAAACGCGTGCGGGAGCAGTGGGAAATTTTCAGAAAACAAAACATTAATTTAACAATTTCATTGTGTAAGACCATCTAGCAATAAAACCAAATGGTTTGCTAAACGATTTGATGATATCGCTTAAATGAATTAGCGATATAACCAAATAGGTACCAAATAGGTCTTGCCAAAGTCTTGTCACAGCTGACCGCATTTGACGTTGGACCTTTTGACACCCCTCACCACCACCCCGTTCCTGCTCTTTGAAACTGGAGATTCATGATAGTCAATCTCTTGTATCGGACCTATCGTTTCTATATAGATGACGTTGTTATTGAACAATATAACAGTCATATGTTATAAGGTACCTCCACGAACCATAAACATAGTTATAAACTACCTCTACGAACCATAAACATAGAGAAAACATGTCAAGGTCTATTTGATATTGTGTATTTAATACAAAGAGAAACTTAACAAACCTAATTCTGTTAGCCCATGTGCCGTTTGAACACTATCAAGTCCGATATTCTAGGAGCAAATTAAGTCCTATTCCGTGCCATTCACTAAAAAACTGCACAGTTCTAAATCATTATAGCAAATTAATTTATGAAAGGAACAAATAGTATTCATAAAATTTGAAATTTAGAAGAAAGTTTTAGGCATTATTAGCCTTTATAAAATCGGGTCATCAGCGAGGAACCAGCGCAAGACCTGTTTCGTTGCCATTAATCCCCGGACATGTCATTCTGCTAACTGGCGGCGCCATGTTTGCATTTCCAATACAAACATCCCGAGCTGATGTATTACGGAATAAAGCGAATATGATGTTCCTTTGTTAATAAGCCTAATTAAAAATGTAGCCAACATTACATAAATATAATGAAACTACTTAAATC
The DNA here is from genome assembly GCA_964020975.1 of Hermodice carunculata. Classification (NCBI taxonomy): domain Eukaryota; kingdom Metazoa; phylum Annelida; class Polychaeta; order Eunicida; family Amphinomidae; genus Hermodice; species Hermodice carunculata. The sequence goes on along the minus strand of OZ026622.1, from coordinate 22,602,605 downwards.
TACACCTAACATTCATGATTAGGCCCACGAAAATTGAATCCTAAAATAATGTATGTGGCTCATAACAATCTAGGTGCTCTAATTTTTGCCTTGAAATTTTGGAGAAGCCGGTCATCTACGTGCTAATGGACATCTGAGGACTTACGATTCGACTGGTGAAAATGAATCATAATGACTTTCCAATAGAACACAAGGTAACGGTCTAACACAAGGCAAAAATTGGTCATTTACCAGCGAGATTTAGTTCCACCTCAGACCAAAGGCCCCACTGCCCTGGGTGAGACTGTGCCGGGGTAACTTCACACATGTAACTGCCTTGGTCTTGCCAAATAGGTTTATGAATTGTAAGTTCATGCTGCGCTTTATTTTCATTGAAGTTTCCAGACACATCTCTGTACTCGAATTCCCCTCTTGTCAGACCCGCGTAGTTCTGGAAATGTAGAAAAACCGGCCGCCAAGGTGGGCCTTTCCACCACTGCAACTGTAAAATGTCTTCGATTCTACCAACGATGGTGCAAACTAACACTGCCCTCTTCCCAATCACTCCCTCTCCCTGATGTGTAGAAACATTGAATATTGCTTCGGTGATTCCTGTCAAAAGATTTGTTTTTTTATCACAATGTTAACTCTTTCAAGGCAATAGTGGAGTCTGAGTCAACAACTTTCCTCGATCAGCTCTCATTGGGTGCAGTGCGGCCAAGCGAGCCGAGGAATTTTGTTGGTATCAGCTATTTTCTTCTTCGGAAATACAGGCATGCTTGTACTTGACTGATTTTCTTCTTTTTTGTTGCGGGTAATCTTATTACAAATTCACTGTTATAATTCCGGTGATCACGACTTATGAGGTAACCAGTGCGGCAAGAGCTTAACAAAGCCTGCTATGTGGACCCTCATGTCATGTAGATCACGATCGAATCACGTTTGTCTTTTTTTTTTAATTTTTGTACATCAGCGACTGATGCATCACAGTAAAATACATTATCCCGCCTAAGGCTTTTAACATATGTGAGAAAATTGTTCTCTATTACCTCAAAAGCAAAGTTAATTTCTAATGACTACAGGAAATCCGTCTTTTTAAAGGTGTGGAATCATTTTGTTTGAGCTATCTTAGAATCCTGAGTGCAGATACTGATTTTCGGTGTGATAAATTTCAGCTACTGACGTTTGTGCACTTGGTGGCTCTGCAATGACGGGACATCGTAAATCAGACAGTTAATGTGTTTTTTAGCAGTATGTTAGTTGGAATATAATAAGTCCGCGTGTTCCAGAAGCAATTTGATTTATAATTGTTTTTACTGTAGGCCTGATATATTTATATTCATGTGGACTGAATTTCACTTGTTTGCATATCAGGTACGTTACTGAATTTTTATCTGATTGCTTTGAACTCAGTTCTTCTTTAGCCTATATCAAAATTTTACTCTTTTTTTTCACGGTTTTGTTCAAGCAGCGAAGTAAGCGCAAATAAATATGCCACTTAAATTTGGCGAATTTACTATACGCACGAGTTTGTAACACAAATACATGTGGTGTCTTTTCTGATGTTACGTGCGTCGCCATTATCGCGATGAACACGTCTTCTGTTTGTCATTTTATGCTATCACTTCCGTGAAAAGCGTAAAACAAAGTGTACACCACTACCTGGGAACAAAGTCAGACACAGGAGAATACATGAGGCCCCATATGCACTCATTGCCACAAGGACGTCTCCGTTTGCATATGGCAGCACGGCTGGCTGTAAGAAAAAACTAACAAAAGTAACGATAAACATTTATCATCATTGCTGTTGTACACTCCTTACAAATACGAATATAATACGTGTATGTATGTATAATCTACAATGCTTTGATATATATATATATATATATATATATATATATATATATATATATATATATATATATATATATATACAATAGTAATTCCATATGTATATAGGTTAGACAGGGACAGGTTAGCTGATGGAGAGTAAAGAGTTCGGACTGCGGAATAGGATATTTACTACTAGGAAGTGGTTCTGGGCAAAAAGACACAAATACAACATATGTATATATATATATACAATCTGTGTACGTGTGTGTTGGAGGGAGACATTGTTGTATGTTTGATGTTCGTCATTTCAATAGTCTTCACAAGTAATATAAACAGTTGTAGGTAGAAGTTTACTTTGTCATGTCAGCGAAGAATGTTCCTTTGTGCGACATACTTCGACACAGATCTCTCCTAACGCTTAAATAAATTGTAACTACGATTGAAGGTCTGATTGTCAATGAAAGCATGACTGTTGACGGTACTGGTACTCACGCTCACATTTCTTCAATGTCGATAGTTTCTGTTAAAGGTAAAAGCCAATCTATCCCATGTGTAAAATTTCCCCTGTTTAGCGGAACTGTGAATATAATAGTGCGCAACAGTTCTGTCATTAGTATATGGTTGTTATCTTTATCGACCAGGGGTAATGTCAAAGAACTTCGATTCTGAGAAAAAAAAATCTCAATATTGAAAGTATTGGTCACACAACAGCGAATAAACCGGATTGTATGGGCCAGTGGGTCAAGCAGCTACCACATGATATGGAAAACCGCCGACAGACTGGTACACATTGCAGCTCAAATCTTGACTTAGATAGCACGGTGAACACTCTTATCACTTAATTGATCATGCTGACCTGTACATATATAGCACGTGATCAGTCACAAATATTTTGCGGAATTCTTGTAACAAATGGGATCCCATTGACCCACGGTATTAAACTGTTGTTTTGCGGAAATACAAATCCAGTGCCCGACGAAGTGATCTCCGTTAGTGGGAAATCCAAGTAGGTTGGAAAAGAAAAAAAAGTAACAAAACAAACGAAAACTTAGAAGAAAAACAAACAAACAAACAAACAAACAAACAAACAATCAAAGCAAAACAAAAAACCACCACCACCAGCAACAAATACGACAAGAAACCGTGTATATAAACCGTGTTTCGATATATAGTGGTATTTTTTTCTATCTAAAAATAAGACATTATATACATTGTCAATTTGGTGGACAACAGAACAGTGTTTGATTAAGTATCTTTGTAAAACAAGCTTATGGCGTATTCTTTTACATGTTGGAATTAAAAAAGAGTTATCTAATTTCAGTCAAAATATTACGACAGTGGGTTACGTATGGACAGAAGAATAGACCATTGACAAAGAATAATGAGACAAAGTAAACATTATCGCCATTTTATATGCCGTTTATGTTTATAATTTTCAAGTGTCTTGTCCGTTAATAATGCTGTTTTAACATATTTTCATAAGGAGTTGAAATGCACAGTTATTTAAAACGATTAGTTATTATGCACACAAGCGTGTTAGTATTTTGCAACTGTAGGGGCCACAGACACAGGTACCATAGACACCGAATCTTATTGTATTCTATTGTGTCTTCTGTATTTGTAACCGGGCCCCGTGGGTAAGCAGCCGTAGTTAATCAAACTGCCCTGTCCAAATATAATCTGTCAATTTTTACCCCCCCCCCCCCAAAAAAAAAAACTACAAAACAAAAACAAAATAAAAAATTAAAAATCCCCCCCGCCGGTATACAAAGGTTGTTCTCTTCCAATAAATAGACAAATAAATAAACAAACAAACATACGAACGAAAGAACGAATAAATGAATGAATGAATGAATAAATAAATAAATTAAATAAATAAATAAATAAATAAATAAATAAATAAATAAATAAATAAATAAATAAATAAATAAATAAATAAATAATAAAATGATATGACAATAGAACAATACAGACAGCCACAAGTAGTTATACATATTTAGGGACTTTATTTTATTTTGTGAGTCATTTTGCAAATCGAATCTTTCAGTGCTTATTTCGATACTGGGTCAATAGCTTTCCTCACCACTTTTTGGATAAGAGTTTTTGATTATTTGCTCGAATGGTATACGTTAAGCTCCAAGAGATAAGAATTAAAGCTCAACCTGTAATATTTTTTTAAACATCTTAGTTCTTTAAAACACGAGTTGCGCGCGCATGTGTTGGCGTGTAAAATATTCAAACAAACTTACCAAATTTACATGGCTGTGAAATATTTAGAGCGTTCATAATTGAGCAGTCCATATTTTGTCTTTCAGTTTCTTTAGTTATTTTCTTTCATTTCATTCTTTCATTGGTCCTTTGTCTACCTGTATTTTCATGCGTCCAATAATATGTTGCTTCGTTGGATTCATAACGTTCTGTAGGTGTTAGATCGCGTAAGTCTATAGCAGAGGGAATGCCAGAGGGAATACGCAAGCACAGGTGGGTTTATTAGGCGTGTAATCCTTTAGGTGCATTTCTGAATTCTGTGAGTAAAACATGGTTGTTCATATGTCAAATTTTAGATCAATATTAAAGAATACACCTACGGAAAATTTGCACCGTTACATCCATAGACAAAAAAGGGGAAAAGACTTTCACTTGTTCTCATTTTAGTATGTATTGCCATGTACTTGACCATAGGATTTATGATTTGGCGACGAGTAAAAAAAAAAAAAAAAAAAAAAAAAAAAGCTGACAAGCAAAATGAAGGTTTAGAATCAATAAGCTTGGAACAGAAATGGCCATTGCAGTGGAAGGCACATGCGTTTTCTACATTTTCTCCTTGGTTAGATGGCCTTTGGGAGGCATGTGGTATTTCTGTTGTGTTAAATACATTTTGACCATTGAAATTTAGAAATTGTATAACATGCATGTAATTCTAATAGTCTTAATTTGATACTGATAATGCACCTATATGCTTTAAGATGAGTGCACCAATTCTCCGCTGAACCATTCATATGTAATCCGCTGGATAACGCACTTATCAAGAATATTGTTAAATCTGACAAGCAATAAGATGTAGGTCCAAATTAGAAAGAAATAACCTTGTAACCCAACTTTGAATTTCAACCTGCAAAATCCGCCATCTTGCAAACAAACCCACGCTTTTTTACAAAGCCCCACTTTTGTAACATGGGGGTCTATTCAGGGTAATTCGCACCTAAAATGTACTGCCAACGCATACAGATCTATAATACAATGGGGGTGGGGGTGGGGTGGGGGTAGAAGCAACTCTGTGTCCACCTTCCAGCCAAAACAAAAATAATCCCAAAATTCCATATTCAGGCGATAGGGTCCTTTTAATTGTGCTACAAAGTGTACAATGTGCCCCAGAATGTTCTTTTTTTTTCAGAACTTAAAATATCAATAGGTGTGAAATTTGGCATAGTCTATGTTACTGAAAGAAAAAGTTTTAATTTATAGGTTGTTATACCCTCTTGAAAGCATGGATACTTGTTGATAAAGTTAGAGCGTGAATGAGTCCTGTGTCTGTTTTAAATTAAAATGTCAGAGCAGCAGGTGGTCGGTGGGTGTTCCAACATGTACAGGCATCGCTTGCATCTTCGGTGGGGTGTTGCGTGACAGGTAGCCTGTAAAGTGACCATGAATCTGGACCCAATAAATGAACGGACTGTTATATGAATGGTAAATCAATTATCACACCCCTTTCATGTGATTCGAAGCTGGGAGATGAACAAACACAGGGCTGAGCATTTTGCGAGGTGCCATGGCTCTGTGATTGGCTGTTCATGGCAGCGATTCCTATGGTAACAAAAAGAACCAAGCAATCACATTTGCCGGATGCTGAACCAGTATTTTATCCAGTTTTGCAGCACTATACACAGAGTGATGGAACAGCATACAATACGACTTGAATTGATACAAAATTCATCAAACCAGGATTTGGGTGACAGGATCATAGTAGATAAATTTATGCCCTATTTTGTCATTGTTTATCTCTAATTTCAGTGGGAAGCACATCGGAAACTGTTATTGAATATTGTAACAACAGAGAAATACCTTAACATGATATGCTCGGGTAAATATACATGTAGTTTGGGATGATTGCACCTCAACACTCCCAAATAGCAGGGACGACGATGTACTCATGTTTCTTTGTTTATGTAAGCACTGCCCAGCTATACAACTAAGAACGAAGCTGCTGATTTAACTCCTAATCTCGCATCTCATTAAACCCAGGTCAGCATCTCAACGGATACCTAAAGCCTTCACCACAGTGACATGTGACATGCTATTCTTAAACCTGTATGAAGTGTGTATCCACGGTGCCTCATTAAAGGTCTGCATAGCCAAATAAATATTATATCAAGTTATTTTTGGACCATTTGAACCATTTTTGTTTGATGTTGCACAAAGGGTAAAACTGGGCTGTATTTTGTCACCAACCTTGTTTTCCTTGGTTATGCAAGCTTTGGTTGATATATAAATCAGCACTAGAAGTTTGGGTTCCCTTTCTATGGCAAGAAACTTCCGTAACTATTTTACGCAGACATAGTGATAATATTATGTGAAAGCAAAAAGAGCATGGAAAAATTGTTTAACATGCAATTGTATCGGAATAGGTTATGCGGTAATTATGATGAAAAAGTATCGTAATACCTTGTACTTCGCATGGGTGTGCTTTATACACAGTAAGGAGCAAAAACAATACAATGTTGCATGCTAAAGGCAATAACGGGAGTACGGTCTGCTCCAGCCATTATGATGGCCTTGGAAGAATTTGGATGCTTACCGCTTGTGATGACAGAATCAAGTGTTATCACAGACATAACTGTGATTTATCGGACAGCATACTGTGCAAACAAGTTTTCAGTGAACTTCTACACAGGCGATGTACAACCACAATGATCTCATTTTTACAAAATCACCGAAGTTTTGATTGTATGGGGATGGATTGTACATTCACCAGCAGAAATGAAAGCTGCCTCTAGCGCAGGTGAAGATATGTTTAGGCAGCTAGAATTTGGAATTCTTCTTTGATATTGGTGATATAGCATCAGTACCCTGGTTTCGACTGACGAAGTGCTCCACATTAATTTGAAAGTAACTCTGTTTTATGATGTTGGGAAATTTAATGGAGTCAGGTTAAAATTTGTGGGCAGGGTCGGTTGCTCGGAATCATATGGAGACCCCGTCAGGCGGAGTTTAGATAATAAAACCTGCAGTTTAAGTAAGCGAAAAACAGAAGATCTTCCGTATTTCATGTTTGAATGTAGATAACTGAACCCCATTAAAGCGAAATACGCGCTTGTGTTTGAGTGTTTGGTATAAGCACGTATGATACAAATACATGGATTTATCTCTCACAGCGAAACCTTGTTTATAGTTGGCGAAGGAGCCTTCTCTTACAGAAATAATATTGGTCCTTTGTTTGATCTTACGTGTAAAAAGCTTTAAACTGAATAAGAGTTTTGTCGGGGTCGCTTGTTGAACTCTTTGGTTCAATCTAACTGTCAATGATCCCTTTGTAGATTATTATTATTATTATTATTATTATTATTATTATTATTATTATTATTATTATTATTATTATTATTATTATTATCATCATCACCATCATTATTATATTATTATTATCATCATGGTCATCATCATCATAATCAGCAGCAGTATTAGTAGTAGTAAAAAAATCTTTTTGCTCTGAGGCAGGAATAGTTTTAATTGGAGTGGGAGGAGTGTGCTAGATGGAATCATATTTCATGTTTTCTAACGTCACCAGCGGCAAGTACTAATGGCATGCTATGGAAGATGTTATATGAGGTAATGTTGGGCGAATGTGACATGATATCATATGTGATATATGTGTATGCATATGTGCATTATTAAGACCCAGGGATGCTCTATATAATAGCGATTGTTTTGTCACGGTTTTTGGGAGAGTAGTTTCATGTGTGAAGAACCAAAACTGAAATATCATTTAGCTGCACGGATACAGCGAGCATCGACATTTGGTTTTTCATGTGTAGAAGTATTACGGTGTATGATAAACTCATGGGCCTTATGTTGATTTTCTTTTAGAAAATGCACAATCGTTTTGGGCAGCAAAACTATCACCATCTCGATTATAGGACGTATAGTTGCGCAACTACAATTTTAAAGCCATCATTATTTCAATGTCCCTGTTCATATGATGTCTGAATGATGGACCAATAAAAGTATTAAATGTTTAACAAGCTAAATAAAATAAAGTTGGTGTAATAAATGATATCAACTGAAAGAGAATGTCTACTCTTTTTTTCAACTTCAAGATACAGACTCTGTTGTTAACCATCCTGATAATTATATCTGAGCTTATTTCCGATATATGTTAATGTTAGACTGTAAAGATCATATCATGGTAAATAGCACATTGATATCGTTTTGTTTTGTAACTTTTCGCATGATTATAACAAAGCACTTCAAAATACAGATACAAGGATCATAATTACGCATGCGGGTATCTCTTATGTAGTATATTCCTCACTTTATTTTAGGCACTATGGTCCACACTTTCCAATCCTTGACAATTTTCACATGAGGTACAAAGACAGGTGTCTCTTATCTTGTTTAATCCTCATGTCATTTTATCCAATATTTATACATCACTTATGATATAACCAAAAACGTGATATCTATGAATATTAAAGTCCATACAATAACGTTCCAGAATCAATAACTCCCCCCCAATAGAAGGTGCAAGTGTGAGGAGCACCAAGAGACCTGTATTTTGGCACATACTTATGTCTTATCAGGACTTACGTTTTATTGTACGTGTAATTCAACTTGAAAGTAAAATACAACCAACACTACGAAGCAAATTTCACACAAAAACACATACTGCCATAGTAAACATTTTATTACATGACTGATGAAATTGCTGGCAGAATAATGATAAATGTATAAGAAAAGAATGAAACATTTTAACACACTCAAAATTATAACATGCACATCTTAGATCAGTGATCAGTCAAGTATTATTTTTTTCTGTCATGTGATCCGACATATAATATTGCCGATACCAGGACGAGAGAGAGAGAGAGAGAGAGAGAGAGAGAGAGAGAGAGAGAGAGAGAGAGAGAGAGAGAGAGAGAGAGAGAGAGAGAGAGAGAGACTGCTTCATTAGTACTAATCCTGGACTGACGTGTTTATAATAGCTTTTACAAATATTTGACTGATCACAGTCTCCACTTTAGCAAGAATCGTACTTCACAAAGTAGTTCTCATGCGAAACAAACCTGTTCAAAATGACAGACCTTTCTTTCAAACATTGACATCGGCAAACTTTATGGCACACTCGTGTCAGATATGAGGAAAACAGTGGATCTTATTAATTATTTTCTTCTTAAATAGCTAAAGTTATATGACATGGAAGGAATCGCACTCAATCAATTGCTTTTTAAAAGATAGACAACAAACAATTGGTTTTAATGCTTAATTTTCAGATCGGCTATCTGTAAGAATTGATGTACCTGAAGGGCATACCTTGACCGACTTAACTTTATCGTTTATATGAATGATATTGTTTCTTAAATATCAGACGCTGGGTTTGAATGTATGGATAGACGCAACCCATTTAACTACGGAGAAAGTGAAAACAGAATGGTTCTTAATAAAGAAAAAAAAACGAGTCTATATTATTGCCCTTCAAGCAATATTTGGATTTATAAACAGTACATATCCATCAATTCGGAATAAAACTTCATGACCAACCAACAAAGAAGTGAGGAGCCCTAAACACTCTGGTTCATATGCTGACTGTCCTTTGTCTTGGGACATCCATATTGAGACGATGTGGTCAAAATACACTTGAAACTATCCTTGTTAAACCAAACCAATCATCTCGGGGTTTTTTAGATAAAAAGGATCTGCTCTACAATAGTTTAGCTCAACCTGTAATTGATAATGGCTCTATTGGCAGCATATACAATAAGAGTACCTCAAACGAGTACATTGCATTATGGAATTGTTTAGTAATTCCATGCTGGATGCCAAATAGGTCACGTTGGATGGGCACCACTATTTATTTAATAGTTTTGGAGATATTCACCTTTAAAATGTTTCAAATGCTCCTGACTATCACAATTTTAAATATTTACATTTGTTATTTTTGTTAGCATTGAAAGAATAGGAACGGTAGTGTAGTTCATGAGGTAATGGTTACACTAGAGCATCTCGTGCAACCAACGTGCTGCGCAATAATATCCTCATGCTTGGCCTGGGACCATTTTCACTTCCCAATTGTTAGCGCCTCCGAAGCGTTTGATTCATAGGCCTAAGCATAATGGGAAGACGGTATCAGATGATCAAGAATTGCATATCTACTCGTCAAAACTTGCCTAAATGTTTTCTTTTACCGGTTTTGCAAGCTTTATTGAAATAAAGTTGTTGTGTTATTCCGAACTATTTTTTTCCTACTTTTGTGTTCCAGGAGTTGCCTTGACAACTGACGGCTGATGTAGTAGCCCCGCCTACTTGGCTCCTCCCACTAGTAAACAAAAAGGCGATTTTTTGTAAATTAACAAGCTAAAAACGATTTTAAATCAACTATCAATGATAATACTTACTCTTATGTCAATAGAAATTGATGTTAAATGTAAATATAAGAATTAAACTTCCTCTCTAGTGTAATTACGGGTGCATGGTTGCAGTTTGTGTGACAGGCATTTCTTTGATGACGCGCTACCGCGCGTCATCAGAAATGCCTGTCACACAAACTGCAACCATGCGCCCGTAATTACACTAGAGAGGAAGTTTAATTCTTAAATGTTACTGTTTTTTCCCTGCCCATTAGATTTGCAGATGTCACAAACCTCTATGTACTACTTTAAATTCTGTGCACTTCTCTAGCTACAGGATGCGACCTCGCGTGTTCCAGGCCGACCGTCAACTGACAGGTCGGGACTCTACTCTTGATTACTGAACATCTAACTAAAGACATATCTATGCTAGCCTTGCTTACCAAGCCAGACGTCTGAATAGGACCAGGCGAATTGTTGGAACATGGACATATAATGGTCGAGTTAAAGTAAACGTTAATGAGAATGAGTCATCTACGCTTTGTGTGATCAACAAAGAAGATAACTTGCCTGATCTGTAAACTGTGGACGTTAAGCCGTGAACTTACCAATGACCAGATCTTGTAATGTCGACCAGCTCGTTTGCAATTACCCGGCTTCAATCGTGTATTTACATGTATTTCGAATTCACATAATCATAAGTAGTTTACCTTTATCTAAACATTCCTTTATTTTTTTTCTCTCTATTTCTTGTTGCAGTTTTCTTCCTTTTACATAAATCGACTTCAATAGTAATCCCTGCTTCAATAATTATGAAAGTTGATAAAGTCATTCTCGTACATGTGTAGTTCTCGGCGGCAATTATAATTTTTTTTTCAGATCTTCTGTTTGAGTATATACATGTATATCTTTTCTATATTTCACGTAAATAAAACGTAAATTAAATAACAGACAAATTGTCCAGTCCACAGCAATATTACCCAATTACTCTGAACAGAACCGTGCAATAACTCTCTTATTTTAAAGTTTAAATTTAGCGAATTAGTTTTTCACACATCTACCAGAAATACATATACATGAGTGGCAGTAGCACCTCCGAGACACTGTCCACAATGATCACTTGATTTCAAGTTCATGCTTTACTGTCCTTGGATCGAACCTGAGGCAAGGTCAACACATGAACTTTTCAGTCAGAGTATACTGCACAATGAATTAGTCTTGTGGCTTCCCTGTTCCTTTTTGAGTCCTCAGAAACAATGTTTTGTTTCATCATATACAAACACACCTATGCCATTAGGGCAAAAACAGGGCCAGGAAAGGGTCTAAATCTCATAGGATTTAGTGTCAGGCATCAGTTGCTTACAAGAGAAAGACACCATGCCAAGGCTGTCGACTTTGGATAGGACAAGGAACATTGGACGAATCAAAGCAGCGAAAATTCTCGTTCTGTTACAAGAGCCTTTGGTGTCAATCGTCACACCATGAACAACCTGATGAAGAATTTCACCACACCAGTGATATTGCAGATTTGCCAGGGCACAGGAGGTCCAGGATCACCAACAGACAGCCAGACTGCTTCATTAGTACTGCTGCACTAAGGTGACGAACAAGAACAAGTTCAGATATCCGCAACCAACTCCATGCAGCTCATCTTTATCACACATTGGTCCCCCAGTGCCAAACTGTCCGGTAACTCTGGTAGGAAAACCACAAAAATGTTCATTTCCGGGAACAAAGAACCATAAGTTTGCACATGTAAATGTGCCTCAATATACATCAAAATTAACTTGTATTGTCACAAAAGATGTGATAGATGACTAATAATTGATACATTTATAAATATCATAGTTAGAAACAGGTTTAAAGAAAATACCAATATACACCTCCTACACAAGACAGTACCAGACAATTTACTGTACTGGTACTGTCTTGTGTTGGAGGTATATATTGGTATTTTCTTTAAACCTGTTTCTAACTTTGACATTTTAGAATTTATTGTTCTACTCATATTTTCAATATACCTCCTAATTATGCATACGTACATGTGACATTATCCTTAGTTAACAATACTTGGGAACACCACCTGAATTGGGCCTCATGGATGACTGCTCTTGATCCAAATGTGAGACAAAGTCAAAATTCGCACTTCGCAGGAAGGGCTCTATGCAGCACAGAGGCCTATTTGGGTTGTAGTGTCCTTCCTGTCCCAGTAAAATCCCTAGAAAAAAGTGTTTCCTTACATCATAAAGGTATACACATGTGTCTACTGTAAAAAAAAACTGTGCCAGGTAGGGGTATAAAGGTGAGGCCTGTAACTGTCAGCCATGGATCCTTCCATCAGAAGTCAATACGCCAAGGCTCTCTACTGTGCAGCAAGCAAGGACTATAGGCAGAGTTGAAGCTGGGGAAAGCTGCCAATCTGTTGTTAGGGCAATGGGAGTTAACCACAGAACCATAAATGATTTGGTGCACAAGTTTTAGGGTACCAACCAAGTTGCAGATTTGCTATGCCAGGGAAGGCCGAAAGTGACCACCAGGCAGCAGGATCGTTATCTTGTGAATACAGCCCTAAGATGCAGAATCCGTACTGGTCCAGATGTTTAAATCATCTACAGAGAGCTTACCCACATCAGAGACGAATATGCTCTCAGACTGTGTGTAACACATGTGAGATGGTGAAATGTACCAATGAATGAACTTGTATTAATATAAATTTCAGGGTTCATTCTATGCTGTAAGCTGGGGTTTATTCCCCGAGATACTTTTGCCTTGGTAAGAATGTAGGCCTCCAAGGGTTAAGGCTGGTCTACATCTTTGTACTCCTCAGTGGGTCACAAAAGTGCAGGCTTGGTGTCGGGTGTCCACTGAGGGTAGGGCATGCGGAGGCTGAGATGGAAGTGATATGACCAATGTTAACGTCACAGGTTTTCAAAGAAATTTAGTCATATTTGGGATGGGATTTGATTTTAGGTGCAACTTTTCTGATTTTGGCATTCCTTATTAATGGGTATGTACTTGAACTTACAAAACAAAGACATTTCCTGCCTCCAAAGTGACCAGCAGGAAATGAGTGGAAAAATTCCAAAAGTTGCCCACATCTTTTATAAACGTTTTAAATATTGAGAAATGCACATGTTGCATCAGTTGCATGCCAGCCTCCAAGAAGAGAACAGCAGCTGTAACATCTGGTAAGTGGTCTGAGAGACCAGCATATTCATTATTTGTGTGAAATCTTATATGAGCGTACATTTTATAAGCTAAAAAGTGTCACAGTGGCATATAGATACAGTGATTTGTATTTATTCTATTGATATTTCTTCAGTCTTGAAATGTAGAAATCATTTTTACTGCTGTTGGTTAATTCTGTTTTCCTGTTTAAGTATAAGTCATGTATATGTTTTATTTTATTGATACTAAATCTAGAGAGTCACAGTTATGTGTTCCGTAAAACACAAGAGAACGGGAATGTTGGGGATTTATTTCACACAAGAAAGCGGGACTAGATATATGTATCGATCAGTAATGACATATTAAAATAAGGATGGGTGAGCATGACTTCATGCAATATTGAATATACCCTTTTGATTGACAGTGCACAGACATGTACAGAGCGTTACACTGCTGTGGCAAGCTTTTGCCAGCCTGATGTAAGGCACACAGGGGTGAGAATATATATAATTTATATGAGCTTTAGTGTAAACATGGATAATACAGGGGTTTACTGATATTAAGCTGTCATTATCTGTATTGTTACTTGCATAGAACAAAGCTCGATTCGTGCCCACACTCATGCAGTTGTATGTGCAAAACCATGTTTATTATGGTTGACAATTTTTCATGTCTTAGGCAAATGTAATCAAACCCATTTAAGGATGTAACAAGTACAAATATGTGCAAGTGTTTCACTAGTATTCAGGTAACCTAGAGTGTATACATGTATGCGTAATTAAGCATTGAAACATGGCTTGTATTGGTCATGGTTGTAACCTGCTTGGTTTACCATGTATCTTTTATTAGTGTGGATATGTTTGAACATATATATGTAAACTGAAGGATTTTTGAGACACGTTGTTTTACTATGAATTAAATGTACCTACTTGGTAATTAATTCTTAAGAAAAGTGCTTATGAGAAGTATATTCGTGTCTGTGTTGACCTTGCGTGTCTAAGTTGGAATTTGTAGTGGATGCAAACTGATGAAACATTTGAAGTATTTGAAACTGTTACATTGTGTTACATGAAGAGCTTCAGCTGATACACTTTTATTTTTATTTCAGGGTCTATTTTTTAGGGTCATCTTTTAGGGCATTTCTGTTCACCTCTTTCCTGAAGTCTTTTCTGGGGTCCTCCAGCAAGTGATGGACGAAAGGACAACACGAAATAAAGGTCGTTGAACGTCATAAACTGGTGTTGTCATTAACCCTGCGTTACACACACTACATCAGGCTGGACTGGCATCACGGGCCATAGTCAAGAAGCCACTTCTTAGCACACGCCACAGGAAGGCCAGGCTAGAGTGGGCAAGGGAGCACAGTCGGACAACACAGATAGAGTGGGCTAGCATTCTCTTTATGGATGAATGTTGTTTTTATCTATATCGCAATGATGGGAGGTTGTGTGTTTGGTAGTGCAAAGGGGAGAGATATGTCAATTGCTGTGTTCAACCAGCAGTGGCGTATGGAGGGGGCAGTATTATGGCATGGGTAGGCTTATCAGCCAATGGAAAAACAGATCTGGTTATCCTGGATGGGACAATGATGTCACAGCGCTACATTGCCCATCTTTGCAGCCCCATGTCATTCCATGTGGTGGGGCTATCGGGGACAATTTCATTCTAATGTATGACAATGCATTAGAATGTTTCATAACCGTGACATTAAATGAAGTATATTCAATTTTAGCACTATTGGACGTAGTAAGGCTATTGTCCCCGAGCCCAACTGTATCTAAGGGGGCGCCTCTTCATTTACCTCTCTTCATAACGATTATGCAATACGTCTCATTGGAAAAAAAAAGTTTTTCCTTTTGAATGGAAAACATTATGTGTGTCTTATTTTAACACCAAAGAAGCCAGCTTGTGCTGACATTATAGACCAGTTTCATTTTTGAGCTATGTGGCGAAAGTATTTGAATGTATGGTATTTCAGCATTTTTTTCAACTTCTTAAGGGATAGATTTGTCTAGGAACCAGTCTGGATTTATGCAGGGTGATGGAGCAAAAAGTCGGTAGTTATATTGGTATCACTAATTCGTTAAAACTGTATTATGTGCAAAAGGAGGTGAGAGAGGTATGTTATGACATAACAAAGACGTTCGATAAGGTCTACATGTACGACCTGCACTTTTGCGCAAGCTTTGAAATGCCGACATTTCTGGACATCTCAGACTGGTTCAAAACTATGTGTCGAACAGAACGTATAGAGTCATCCTGCAATGGTAACTTTCTACATAGGGCAGTAACGAGGCAAGGATTCCTCTAAGATGAGCACATGGATCTCTTTTATATCCCATTTATGTCAACGAAATCGTTAACATAGTAAAATCCAATATCATATGCGTTCATGTTATTACTTTACGTATCACAGTCGACGATACCACCAGCTACGATAGTTCCGTAATTTTTACAATGATCTTAGTGAAGTACAAAAATAGGCAAAGCAGTGGCTGGTCACTTTTAACAACACAAAAACAAAAACAATGCATATTGGTAAAAACGAAGTTTGACGTATTCTACTGTCAAATTCCTGACAGTGTAATTCTCTTGATAATGTTGCGCAGCAGAAATATCTTGGCCGAACTATCATTCAGATTGATAGTGGTCTGGTCATATTAACTGTGTAGTGTTCATAGCCAGAAGATTTCTCAAAACAATGAAAATGCTGGAATATAAACTAAACGGGTTTTCTCTGCAGATAATATATTTTATGTACAATCCGCCAACTTTAAAGTGTAGGAATATGGTCTGCGGGACGCACAACGTCAGACTCAGACCTGTTGAAGAATTTTCAATTGTCTGCAGCCCATACAGTGACAGGATCTGTACTTGATGCAAATTTTTCTTAACTTTACAGTGAAACTGGGTGGAGGATTTTTTGCAAAGGTAAGGAGAAACGTAGACTGAAACTGTTTGTGTCATCTGCAAATTGTTATACTTTGAAGTATGAAAACAATTTCACTCAAACCAAATGCAGACTCAATTTGACGGAAAGTCCCGTATTCCTTCAACTATTTGACATTGCAACATGCACTCACCTGCCGTTCGTAATTCAGATCATGCAGAATTATTTCAATGTAAACTTTATACAGGCAAACCGAAGACTGACTTATTTTACATTGTTGTTATAACACTAAATAGTTTGCATGTTAAAATTAGGGTGCATTGCACAAAGTTGAATTACAACAAGCACAAATTAGGACTCTCAAGTTTCCTGCGTGCATATGTGGCGCCCCTGCTGAGACGTCTGATCGTTATTTTCTGAAATTCCCAGTTTTGTTATGCAAATAAATAGCTAACAATTATAACCATAACGATTTTCTCACTTTAAATACTCTACTGTATAGAACCCATGGCTGTTCGAAAGTGAACCTCAAAATTACATTTCAGGCAAGGTAAAATTTTATATTCATTCAGGCAGATTTAAACCACCTTTATTTAACCAAACTATATATATATATATATATATATGAGATCATGAAATCGAGGTCTCATTCATAAAATTCATATTAAAATAAGTTTTTACAGCTGTATATCTGACCACGCAACTGGGAGTGCCTCTTTTGATGTTGCACATGTCACGTGTTCAATCTTTTCTGAGTTACGCCCGCTTTATTGTACTGTCTCCTGTGACCTCTGCTTCTTACCTTTACTATGTTGCATGCTCACTAACATTGCACATTAAACAATACTGTATTAGTCCTAGTTGCCAAGTGATTGAATGTACACATTGATCATACTTGTAATATGTGTTTTGTATTTCAACAGCAATAACTCTATACCATTTATATTTTTGTTTGCCACAAAAGAAATTAACAAAATCATGGCGCTCATTTTTCAATCGTTTTTGGAAAGAGAAAATATGTCTCACCTCATTCTGTCCCTAAAGCAGTAACCCAAATTATATATGAATGGATATGATGGAGGTGGGGGGAGCTTGATCCTGTAGTCACTTTAGCTGTGGGTTTCATGACATATAATCCCTAGCTAAGTCCCATTAACAGTGTTTTGGAAACAAAAACTGTCAATGAGGCTCATACCGCGATTATTGTCTTACCACTTTATATATAGGTTGAATACTATTTTCAAATTATTCACGTGTGAGTGGGTAATCAGAGATGCAAACAAGAAATAAATATGTCGTAAGCTACAAATGACACAATAGGAAGTAATGCGATATCAGGTCTGATACTATTGGGGTCATTCTCCTTATTTTGTCAAGGAGTTTTTTTCGTCAAAGAAAAACTCACATAAACAGCTTTCGACAGGTGGTAAAAATTATTCCGTACCATACAAAGAAAAAGTGGCCTGCCGACAAATCCCATGATATGCGTTTCTTTTGCCGTCAAAGCCTAAACAGACAGCCGTAATTCATGCAACCCTTCCGAACACACCAATGTTGTGTAGCAATTCAGATTTTCTGCCCAGGAAGGTGCAAAAAGGAATAATAATAAATATAATACCCCCATGCAACCACAACAAAAAACGCAAAACCGATTTTTAAAATCATCACTTGCATACATACAGACATAAAAAGTACTAAGGCTATTTAGCAGACACCCATTTTGTAGGCATTTTAATTGAACACATGTCTATCATGTCGCTAAAATCTTAAAATACTGGTATTTAAGGATACATTCACAGAAGCGATCAATTCAATACAAGAGAAATTTTGGTTGCTCCCCTTCAAGTCCGTTAAATTGACTTTGGACCATATATATATATATATATATATATATATATATATATATATATATATATATATATATATATATATATATATATATATATATATATATATATATATATATATATATATATATATATACATACATACATGCAGTGCAAGGGAACCACACAAGTACCTAGCATGATTGGTATAATCGTAAAAAATGCACTTGAACTTTTTTGTCCCATTAGCTGAGTATCAGATATATGTAAGCATATTTTTTCCGTATTAGGGTGACCATACAGACATCCATATAAGCATAAAGATGACCAGACTTGGGGGGGGGGGACCAGTGTTTGGTCACCTTAAGTGTGTGGTCTGCATAAGTCTTTCTTTCATGTATGTATGTATGTATGTATGTATGTATGTATGTATGTATGTATGTATGTATGTATGTATAGATACATATAATACATCAGCAATAGGGGCTCCATATATACATAAACAGACTTAGGCATACATATATATGCTGGAAGTGCTGCTCTCATATTGGGAAATCTCTTCATTTTTGGAAATGTTATACAAGAGAGGGATCATCTTGGAGAACAGTTAGACCGTTAATTGATAATCATTGAAATGTTAAATCATTCTTGAGGCGTCATTATATCTCCTTTCTTCTTTTGATTCGGCAGTTTTATCATAGGCTTAGCCCAATTTCTCGCTTGTTTACTACTTTATTATTCATTGTAACAAACATGAAACTTTGAATTGCAATAACCCGTTGCTGCCTTTGACACTAGCGATTAGTGTCCGGAAATTGTGATGTATTGCAAATGTACTCGTCCAAAAGATCGGTTTTATTACAGTTTTGGGGGGATTCAAACAATAGTGACCGAAAGGCAGCCCCATGTCTCCTCTGGATTTCCGAAACAGGTGTCTACTTCAGGGGTCAGGAATTGTTTACCTTTGTATAGTCTTAATGAGGGGAGTCGCTGTCCAAAGAATGGCATTGCATTGCACACACGAGTGTAGGCATGTGAATGGTATCGAAAAGATTTAGTGTATAACTTTATTCATCAATAAACATTATAAGATGGACTTGCCCGATAGTAAGTGTGTTCTCCATGTTTAGTAATCCCCTCATCTACCAGCTTGCTGATGCTGCACACAAGTTTCTAGACTGTGGCCTGTGGTATTGCATTCCACTCCTCTGTCAAAAATCTTGCAAGTCCATGTTGGTACTTCCAACAACCTCAGCCTGAATTCTACCAGACTGTAGGTGTCCTATGGCAATCCTGCGTCAGTCTATAGACACTTTGGTATTTTAGCAGATCCCACAGCCCCCCCCCCCCCCGCGAATTTGCAAGTTTGAAACAGTGTGTCACCTGGGCTACTGAGTTGGTCTCCCCAGAAGTTCACGTGACACGCGACATTGTTTTATGCCAAGGTAACCCCTGGAGGCCAGTATGCACATGCAATGCTGTGCAATTTCTGGGACACCAACTCCCCTCATTAGGGCTTCATAAAGGTAAACAATTTCTGACCCTTGAAATAAAAACCTGTTTTGGAACTCCAGCAGAGACACAGGGTTGACTTTCAGGCCACAAAGTTAGGTGGCTATTAGGTATGTCTATTTGGCATTGGTTTACCGTAATAAACGATCACTTGACAATTATGGTGATATTTCACACCAGTATCAACAAGATCAATCTCATTTGAGATACGCAATTTTACAGCATCTCTCCAATCATCATTTTTCTCCTTAGCCTTTGCAATTACGCTTTGGAAAAATGTACTTGTTATAATGTCATGTGACCACACTCTACGACCAGAGGGCATTCGTTTTTTCTCAACATTATAGTGTATATTTTTTATGCAATACAGACAGTACTCTTTTATGTTAAACATAGGAGACTGAGAACGCAATTTAGGACTAAAAGACACACTCTTTGATTGCTGTTCTTCTCTTTCCCTTTTACCGAATGTAATGGTAATACTTTTGCCTCTAATATAATGCTAATACTTATGCCTCTTATATACTCTCTGCAACATTTGCCGTGGACCAATATTGGCAACTGTGACCTTTCACTCTCAAATAGGGACTGAAACCTATCTTTTCTTGAGGCTTGCCTTTATAAGTCCCTGAAGAACCTTTCACGAACATCTACACATTGCCTCATGTGATATGGCCACCACAGGTAGAAATACTACACATTTCTCTCATTGTGCTCAGGGTACTTTCAACAAACTGTATGTTTCCAAAATGATAATATGAACGACAGTTTCAACAAGACTAATGGACATAGTATTACAGAGGAATATCAAATGATTATTTCACCACAACAGCGCCACTACTGACACACATGAACCTTCCAAAGAAGAAACGACAGTGTGTTCAAACTGTGGCATCTTCCCAGCTGTGAGGCTTCACCGTACCATGTGACAGGTGTGGCGTTTGATGAATGGGTGCACGTGATGAATACCAAAAATGGATGACCTATTTCATTTACAAAGACTGACAAAACAAAAGATGAAATTTCCATTGTGCAATATTTGCACTGAGATTTTTAAATGACAAAAAATAGGGGTTTTCACATTTCATTAAAGCCAACTGTCTGCCTGTTACCAATACTGACACACATACACATCTGTGGTTTAATGCATGTGTGATCACCCCAGTCACACCTGATCTTGGCTCTGTAAGGTTACATGGGTGGACTCTGAAGAACGCATTTTTATGATAGCATTTGTCGAGCAGCTTAAAGACAGAATATTTCAGATCTTTGAAAACGTCTGCAGTCATGCAGTACAGTGTGGACTACATGGTCGTAAAATTAACTAAAACGGAATACTGGACTGCTTAATTTCAATGAGCATCCTGTCAAAAAACGAATTAACATAACCTATATTGCACATTTTGGTTGAAAGGGACCATGACTGCAAAGCTACAGTTGAAACAGTTTTTTTTCCCATTTAGGACGAATGTTGATGGCTGTCATATTGTAATCATGCTAATTAACTATTTTCTTAATCTAAATTGTATAGCTTCCTTAGACTCCACATATATCAAAGTACGAAATTACATAAAGAAATCACAGTTATAATGTCTCTATTTGACAAATTATCGAAAGTTACAAGTACTTGCAAAGCTGGCTGTTGCTGTGGCGGCCATCTGCAATTTCACAAATGTTTCGGGTGAATTTGGTGAACATTACATGGAGTTTATCATGATGGATTTCTCAACCTATCCTGAAAACGTCAGCTCTCTACTATTTTTTTCCAGGTACTTGCCTACCTTTGTCTAATGCTGCTGCACTATTCTTTGTTCCGTGCGAACTGCTAAAAAGACAAACAACATACGGAATTAAGGGTTTGAATCAAAAATGAAATTAAAATGTTACTGGGAAGCAATTGATAAATTCTCTCTCTCTCTCTCTCTCTCTCTCTCTCTCTCTCTCTCTCTCTCTCTCTCTCTCTCTCTCTCTCCCTCTCTCTCTCTCGTAGATCCCCCATATGCGAAAGGCCTCATTCCCTCCATCGCTGTGCATTGTATCTGACAGCTTTAGAATTTCTTACATAACAGTTTTGGGTGGCCAGTTTTATTGAATCAACAACCCTAAATAATGACCAATCAATCTATTTAAATAATAACCATTTTCATTGTAGTTATATTATATTATATTATTATTTTGTCAACGCTGCGGGGAATAGGTACTATTTCCCTGGATTTATTATGAATAATCCTGTAATACAAACGACGACAAGCCGAACCGTGGGTCGACGTCCTATGTTATAATTTGCAAGTGTGAGAACAAGCCCATTCAATGCTGCCTGCTTAGCCAGATCGCTAAAAGCCAGTAATTTCTTCAGAGCCTTTAAAGTTCGCTGCTGTCATCACCGGCCAAATGCACGAATAAACAAAGAGAGAAACAAAAACAAATGAAAATAATATTATTTTTACGATTTTTGTATTTTGATTGATTGCTTTTACTTTATTGGTAAACTTTTTTACTATTTTCGACTTCTCTAAGACCGTCACTCACATTTTGCTCAAGCTTAAGGAGAACATGCCTGGCGCACAGGTCAAAGTTTTTTGTGTTTGTTTTGTTTTTGTTTTTGTTTTTGCTTTTGTTTTTGTTTTTGCATTTTTGTTCATTTTTGGACATCATTTTGCAATTGCATTGGGATAGTACCAGAAACCTGTAGATCTTAAGTTTTTGTTCTGGCTGGCAAAGATTTTTCGAATTCATCCCAATACTCTCTTGAATTTACAGAATTTAAGTAGACATGTTCCTTGTGGACCGAACAAAAAATGTTGGTCACCATGAAGCATCATTATGGGTCCCCGATTTTTAACCTTTTCGAGCACTTTTTTGTCAATACACACATTTATAATCATTAATATGCAAGTCAATGGGGATTGCAATGGTTATTTGCATTGTCAACTTTTGTAAAACCGTCAGTTACATCGACTTCAAACTTTGTAGGGATGTACCTTTGGTGGGTCAAGAAAAACGACCTTGGATTTTTCCAAATGTCAGAGGACCACTCCATTTTCTGCATGCACGGTCAGCTGATTACAGGACTGCCATAGTCCTATTATGGTTACGGGTGTGATTTGTTGCAAATAAAGTAGTCAACCGCGGCAACATGTTTATCTGCGTTTGCAATGATGGGGGTGCCAAGAGCCTGATATGGACCTTATTACAAACTACAATATTTACAATACAAATACTAAAAAAAAACACTGTAACTCTGTCTGTTCTATTTATATTCTCTTAGTGCAAAGGCTATATGTGTGTATCTCATAAATAGATGCTTTCCTTTTCCTAGAATGAGAGCAAGAGATCCCGTGTTGCGGACTGGACATCTGCTCATTATTACCAGAGTGCAGTATATGTGAATCTTTTAGTTTCTTCTGTATGCAATTAAGAGAATAAAATGCAGAAAATATTGGCTTTATGGTGAATTGGATGGAGGATTGACTAAAGACCGGACATTTTAAAAAATAAATGGCATTATTTGTTACCTTAGTTCCGCCAGTATCTATGGGATCGCTGAGAAGTGTTGATCAGATGACGGCGTTGTGGCTGACTAGGACTCAGTGTACCATTGATCGCACAGTGCCGTTATTGTAGAATTCTGACAAACATGCTACAATGAACCTTTGTGCCGAGTCGCAATTATTCATTTACGAGAGCATGAACTGTCAGGTTAACCCTTATCACCGCGCACTGATGGGTGTTGCCAAGTGCAGCCATCGCAGGAACGACAACAGGTTTTCTAACATGTTCAGCTTAAAGGTTCGAAAATTACTAAAGTATTTTTAGTTATATGCATTCAACATCTAAAAGAATATGTCATTAGGAAGCGGAATAAATGTCGTATAGCATACACATCTGCAGCTTATCGGCCCTACGCTTAATCAGCTGCACCTCGCCTGGCGCAGTTTTCCCTTGTCACATGGCTCTGTTAAACACTGTTTTTCGGATTCATTCCTGTCTCAGGTATGTGGAAAATGGAAATGAATTCACGGCTTGCTTTTGTCGATAAATCACTAATTTACATGGTAACAAAACCATTTTGGTACATAAGCTGCAAGAACGATAGTTTAATGATACGAGCAAGCACTGTTGAGCGCTTTCAGTGTTTGCTGAGTGTCTCCTTGTTATTTTGGAATGGCGCCATTGTCCCCTTGCACATTATTCCTGGGTGGCGCACGCCTATTTTAGGCACTGATTACCTCAAGCGTAGCTTAAATATAGCTTGAGCCGTGTTCCCATTTGCTCACCCATGGCTTAACCTTGAGTGGAACCTCAAGAACTGCCTACCTGAACTATTGCTTGAACTATGTAATCTTTTTACTACCTGATGCTTAAACTTGAGCAACTTCTTAAGCACTTACCTTGAACGAAGTGGGGTCAGATTTAAGCATTAACTTGAAGTATCCATACTGTGATAAAAATATATGCACATTATGAAAGTGTATTAATGAAGTGGGGTATGGTGTGCGCTATACTTTTTAAATTTTTAAATGATGGATTATTATTATTAAATATTCACGTGCAAGCGCAGATGTAAGCAAATCCATTAAACTTGGGTAGAACTGCATGAAAATTTTGGCTGTACTCCCCAACCCACCTGTTTTCAGCTTCTCTCTCCTGTCATCAGCAATGGCCTTTGTTGCTGTGCTTTTAATATTTCTCTAACAGTTCTTGCATTGCTTCTTTGTTCCTTGATGAACATAATTTGTGCTGTTAAAAATGTTAGTTATCCCCACCCATGCCTTCTCTTTTTGTCAACAATGATTTCTTTTGTCTCCTTATTTGTAAATATTTGTGTGAAATATTTAATGAATTCAACCTGACTCTTTTTTCCAAATACCGTAAAGTTCACCTTTTTGCCATATTTGATGGACAAATTATTTAAGAATTTACAGCGCAGAATGTGTGTCTTCCTCGCACAGTGGCTTTCCTGCGAAGTGACTAAATCACGATTACCTTACACATTCATGTCGTGTTATGTTCAAACTGAGCCACCCAGTTCATGGCCAGTCAATTTTCAAAGGAAATACATCAGTAACGCACGTGGCAAAGAAGTCACAAGACATGATACCGAGTTTAAGCCTTGATTATGTCAAGTACACCCAGCGCAACTGCACATGTCCTCGCTTAAGCAATATCTTAGCGCATCTTGTAACATGGGTGGTGGGTACCGACCAATCAGGGGCCGCAAAAAGTGTTGATTATATCATATAATCCAATCTTTCTATGAAAAGTGTAGATTATGGTCTTCTTTCACCTTTAAATAACAAGTGAAGTGAACACATGTTGAACGCTTTTCACACAATAGCATTGCTAGCATTGTGCAGTGCAGCATGACCCACAGGCAGTGTGTTATATAAACAGTTGTTGTTGACAACCTCCCTAAAACAGCCCAAACTAAGGTATTGTTCTAGCAGGATCTGTGCAAATGACCACAGGACTTGGAATAGTACAGACGTGTATTCCTAGAACGTTCCAAATCGTTTGTCATATCTAGCATGATATCATTGCTGGTAAAATGTAAGTTGATGTATATGACTCAATTTACAACATTTTTTCAGTGTCCATGCCCAGCATAAACCCAGAAAAAGTAAGTGAATTAAATTCCCAAAATGTATTGCTTCTGGTTTTTTACTTACAATGGGTTTCTTTCAGCGTCCACACTAGTCATTATGACGGGTGCTTCTCTGGAACAATGACCATTGAGTGTGAATACTGCCCAATTCAATTAAATCTGTAATTTTGGCTTCCACTACCTGGTCTTCCTTCTGCCATATCGATAAGTGGATAATACACGAGCAAGCAGCCAAACTTGACTGTGCATGTGACAACTCACGTAAGCGGCAAACTACACCATGCACAAAAGTTAGGGGAAAATATCACGCACCAAGGAATATCTTGGTCGGTTCTTACCACCCTTGTTATATGTCATTTATAACATGTTACAACAACCACCATGCCACCATGATCAACTCGGTCTTTGACCTCGTTGATTATGTGGCATAATGGTCATGTGGCATGTTGTAAATATCACTTAAATGCTGATTTCCTCAGTGCAGATATGGATCTTTAGTGCTTTCCTAAGCAATTATTTGGGAGTTAGGTGCGCAACCCAGCACTAGTACTTGAGCAACTACTTAAGCGTTTGTTTAAGGGTTGTCTGGCGCTTTGGAAATCACTGCTGCAGCAAAAGCATGACAGTATACCGACCCAAAACTCTAGTGCTGTTTACACAATCACAGCTCAAGCAATGGCAAAGCTGTGGAGGTAATATTCTATAGTGTAGCATTTTGTACGGTTAATGCCCTATTATATTTGGAGTGGATTGGTTAAGTAGACGTTATAAAATGTCATGTGACTACCATGTATGATAATGTCGAGGGCTGGGCGTGTAACAAGGGTGGCAGAAACCTACAAAACAGCTTTACACTTCATCACCTACATGTACTTTGCTTGGTGAGACTTCATGCAGCACAGAAGTACAAACTAAATAAAATGATATTCCTTGGTGCACGACATTTTTCTCCCAGATATTGTGATGATAGCTTGCCCAGTGCATACGTTGCTACATGCAGAGTCAAGTTTCAGAGCTTGTTCATGTATTTTCCATTTGTCAATGTGGCAGAAGGAAGACAAAATAAACTGGACATCTAATAAAAAGAATGGATTTTGTTACATAAATACCTTTGCAGCGTTCTAATCCACCAACCCTGATATACCAGGCAATGATGTTCACAGATTTGGAAAAGCTGAAAACAATACATTATAATGACATCAATGATATTGGTCAGTGTGAGATAGCTAATAAATGTGCGTATAACATCATTCGCGATAGTCTGTTTCAGGACAGGTATTTGAATATGCGTACCCAATGACCAACAGTCAAGGCATGTAAGTTGTGCTACTGTGTAAGAGGACAAGGAACACACTTTGGTCATTTGAAACTGATAAAAAAGAGCCTACGTTGAATGATGACAAGGTTGCGTTGTTTGATTATATGCTTTTGCATTTGAACGAAATTGAAAAAAACATACATGAGAACCCAAAATATATCAGAAAGCATTGCAAACTATACATAGCAGTCGATAATTTGTTCAAGCCATTTGACTGATGAAATGTTGTAGGACAGATACATTCATGAAGTGTTGTTTTTTGCTTCATGTACATATATATATATATATATATATATATATATATATATATATATACATATATATATTAATAATGATGATAATAATAACACTAACAATGAAAAGAACAGCAATAATGCTACTACTACTACTACTACTGATAATAATAATAATAATAATAATAATAATAATAATAATAATAATAATAATGTTAATAATAATTGTCGGTTCCTACCAATCATGTTACAAACATTCACATTGTACTTGCACAAGTTCGCATTTTAATGCCCTGAATTTATTACGAACATTTTAGTAGTTTGATGCTTGACTTTACATGGAGTTGTGCTGACACGGGGTATTGCTTAAAAGTTCTGCACCTTTTCCCCACTGCTGCGTTTATTACACTGCGGTGTTTAAATCTTTCAGTGCTACGTTTTGGAAAGAGTCAAACGCACCGAGGAAAGCTGTTGGCCTAGACTATTATTTTCGTGCTAAAGCTACTCACTTCTCAATGGGCATATTGGTACCATAGATAAGGAATTTCAACCTTGAATTAAATAAATTTCTCAAATAAATGTGAAAATGGTCGCACTTGGCACTGAAAGAGTTAAATCATGTGAATCTCTGGCACACCCAGTATTAGTTTGATATTTTGGCAGCAGACTGCTTAGTATGGTATTTACACGTTGAATTTGAAATTTTATGTTAAAAAATCTTGCATAACATAAGTGTGTACAGCTAAAATTTCAATTTGCGTTGACTTTATCCTTCATGTATGCAATACACAATGTACATGTATGCTGTCGAAAGACTGCTGGAGAAAACTAAAAAGCTGACGCGAGTAAAAAATTTTGAAGAAAACAGAAGAGTAAACAGAAACACTGGTAGAGGGGAACGGCGTTGCAGCCTTGACTCTTTTCTCTGCAAAAGTACCAACATGTTCCCACAACAGATACCGAGACTGCCCTATTCATACGACGATGGTGCCATCCTGCATGGTGATTACGAGCCCAAGGTAGATGGAGGCAAAGTTACATAGCAGTAATGAACCAGACATTAAAGTTTCATTTTTTTATAAATCTATCGATTAATTTGATCAAAGTAAGTGCGATGTTAAATGTTGCTACAAAGCCGTCTACCAGAATGTATCTTGCATAATTTTATGCTGCAGAAAAATACACACCAAGTATAATTTTTGGTAAAAAGCACCTGCACATCATTTTTCCTAAATTGACAAGACTTGTTTGGTGACATAATGTGGAATACAAAATTGCAGTGATAATCAGCAGATTTTGTGTAGTTTTAGCACATCACCATGCTATGTTGATTCCAGGTCTTGAATTTGTTTGAATGGGGAACCAAGGCAAATGTAACTGCATATAGCCGAGAGGGGTAAGGATTAACCGTCTGTTTACGTAGTCGTCTAATTTCATAATAATCATTTTGAGTGTACAGCGTGGCATCAAATAACTTTTTTTCAATTTTAAGGCGTGAAAATTTTCTATGTATCCAAATGACGCTCAGTTTTATATGCCTTCACAATACATATATGTGCACTTAAAATACAGATAAAAGGCATTTACTTGGGCGAGTCGGTACCTTCATACTAAACGCGATTCAAAGTTGCTGCAGGGAAATAAGGATAGTGTTTGCGTTTTTCTCCCAGTTATAATAGTTAGTGGATGCGTACAAGAGATGCACATGGCCAAGACTAAAATAAATAAACTTGATGGCAATTTTAATGTAATCACATTTATTAGGTGTCTGTCACAAATTCTGGAAACATCCCTTGTTTAAGTTTTCTTGGAAAAACAAAAACAACCCCTCCCAGTTACTTTGGTTACTGTGTCCTTTCTCTCATTTTCCTTGTTAGTCTGTCCGATTAAAATTACTAAATACTTAAGTTCACGTGTTTGTTTCAAGACAAATAAAAGGCCACCAACAAATCTCATGCCACTGATTCAGGTACACTTGAAAAAATATCTCGCCCAATCTTTCAAACTTGTGAGGATTGTTCCTCCTAGCAGCGTGCATTGGTATTGAATCTCGGGAAGCACAAAACATGGGCGGGTCCACAAGACACAGTCAAGTCCAAGTTGGTAAAGCAAGCTGAAATACAGCACCAAGAAAGGGTGAAAAACAACAAATTTAAACGAGAGGTTCTTCTTTTGAGAAAAAGCAAAGGTTACGAAGGAAATAACGTTGCTGGAAATTGAAATGAAAGTTCCAGCCACACTGACCAGCCAGTGAACAGCCCTGCACCAACACAACTGCACACGGCAGAATGTACAATGACAAGCAGTGAGGGCAGGACTAATGACGCATTGGAACTAATCACTGAACCATCATGCCTCCACAGCCATACGTAACCTGGTGCAAATTCCTGGCATTCTTTTTAATTTCCATGTCTGCAATCAGTACCATTTTATGTTAAAAAACATACTGATTAATGAAGCAGCTGCAGGAAGTATACAATGTACGGAATGATTAACTTTACAAATATTTTCGCTTGAAATTAATTATTTTGATTTTGCTGGTATCGATAAACAATCCATTGCACACAAATTCTACTTTGTGATGTATTTCATTACTTGCTCATCAAAATGATATGCACGTAAAACGTAAGAATTATGTTATTTTCAATACTTTGTTGATGACGGAAAAACTTGTCTGTCATGAATTTCGGCAAAAGGGGTTAACTGTGAATAAAATATGCGCACAGCTACAACACACCATGACTTTACCTACCGGATTTTTCAGTTCTAGAAAAGGATTAATAAGCTTTGTCCGTTCAGCAATACCTCCTTGGATGGAATGGGCGGGAGCCAGGGATTACACTGCAACCATATTCTACACATTACCAAATTCATCTTGCTCTATGAATCTTTTCTTTGCTATATTCTTTCAAACGCTGCATGCAACAATTACTGCCCTCCAACTTCACACCGAATTCTCCACTTTTACTCTGGTCCGACAGTTTGCCAAATCAAACCTCCACTCAGCTGGTGTTATGAAATAAAGTTGTGGACCAGTTTTAACTGGTGTAAAATATCCCATGATCAAAATGAATTAATACAGCTGCGTTCAAATCCCATTCTTCAAAACCTAAAACCGCACATCAACTTATGTTCACCGAGACATATAGCAAAATATGGAAAGATAATTATAAAAAAAGACAATTATAAAAACATATGCACTATCTCAGCTCATATTTGTTAGCTCAGTGTTGCTAAGTCCACCGCACTTAAAATCAAAACCGAACTAGACACATCTTCAACGGAAGCGTTTACTGAAGGGTCCACCATTTGCTCAAATTAGGTCATGGTACCACAAAAAGCTAATCAGTTCATCTGGGCATATCAGATGAGCAAACCGCCAAATTTAAGGAAAATACATTGGAACATTCTGGAGATATTACAGTAACGAGGCCTAAGGGGCATGTAATTGGGCTGCTATTTGCTCAAATTAGGTCACGGTGACAAGAAAATCTTATCAGTTTAGCTTGCGAGGTATGGTAAGCATATTGCCAAAGTTCAGCAAAATACAAGGGGGGGGGGGGGGGGCGGGGGGATTCTGTAGATATCGCGGTCAAAAGAATGCGCACGTCCGGACGGACATCGGTAATTGGAAAGCTGTGTTGGTCAATCAATTACCTGACATAGGAAAGACTACGGGAATGTAATACCAATTAAAAAGGTATACGTATTGTATACAATGAAGTTTTTCGTCCCTTCTGGAAGGAAATTACAAATTTCTGGTGTGGTTTTAATCATTCTGACACAACAAAGTTGCTGGAGAATAAAACAGTTTATTTGATATAACTTTTTGGTTAAAGTACAAATTAAACCACTTTGAGGAATTGTTCACTGATATTGATCACCGTCTCTGTATGTCTAATTTTGATTTATTTTTGTCCTTTTTCTACTACTTGGTTCGATCGTTTTCTGTGTTGTAATTTCGATGTTTTATATCTGTCATTTCCCCGACATCGGGGTTTAATAAGTCATCATTATTATTGTTGCTGTTGTTGTTGTTGTTGTTGTTGTTGTTGTTGTTCTTCTTCTTCTTCTTCTTCTTCTTCTTCTTCTTCGTCTTCTTCTTCTTTTTTTTCTTTTCTTTTTCTTTTCTTTTCTTCTTCTGCTTCTTCTTCTTCTTCTTCTTCTTCTTCTTCTTCTTCTTATTAGCACCACTATTATGCTGAAGGCATGGAAATAGTTGAAGCTTGTTGGACATTGATGGGAAGCTTGTTTGTTGGTTTGTTTTGTTGTTGTTTTTTTTTTTAATCTTGAAATCCTTTGCAGGAAGTACCTAAATGTAAAAACAGTTTCGCAAAATCATAGTTTCTGTCATGCTACTCCAAGAGAATGGAAACTCGCTCATGGGCGAAGTAAACCAAATAGACTGTAAAAATGCTGATTATGAATATAAGGTTGATGCAATACATGAAAAATGCCCAATGTAAAAATGTTCTATATATAGCTGTGAGAAAGACATAAAAAGAATAAATGTACAGTAATTAGTAAATGGGGAGATCATTCGAATGTAGCTGGTTTATAGTGATGAATATGAAATTTACAATCTCCTCAAAGATATGATTTTTTTTCAACACACACACACACACACACACACACACACACACACACACACACACACACACACACACACATATATATATATATATATATATATATATATATATATATATATATATATATATATATATATATATATATATATATATATATGAATATTGCACAGAGTAATGTTCACAAATTGCATCTATGCAAAAGGAGATTAAAGATGATTCACTTTGTATAATCTGTAAGGAGGAAAATGAAACATTTTTTCACTTTTAATGATCGCCCAATACAAACAGATGTAATAACATCTTTGTTTTGATGAAAAGCGTCATAGGTAGCAATGTTAAGTGAGGTCTTCTGTCCCATATTATGTATGACACATGAGCGCAGGACCCAGAAAGACCGCAGTTTTGGTAAAAAAAACCCAAAAAACTAATGGAATAATAATAATAATAATAATAATAATAATAATAATAATAATAATAATAATAATAATAATAATAATAATAATAATAATAATAATAATAAATAAAACACAAGCCCACGTTGCCATTTCAAACATTGACTTTTCTTTTCGTTGGTTCGTTATAATTGCGAGAGGTATCAAATATGACTCATTACAAACATGAAGTACATGTTTACTTTTGTACATTTAAAACAAATACATAAGTGAATCCCATAAAGTAACACTATTTTTACTTATCCATGGTAGTACCAGCATTGCCTGATGTCAACTTTTGTTAACGGCTTCCAAACTTTGTGCCAGGAAGCATAACCCTCCAAGGATTAATATTTGGAATCAACATATGCGTTTGTGATTTATTTTCTTATTCATTTACACATTATTTTGCCAAAATCACGTAAGGCAAGCATTTTGAACTCACATGAGAGAAGACGTTTGTTGTGCATCAACTGTAAAAACACAAGGCGTGGTACACAGCAGATCCCTTGTGCGCAATGGAAATAAGCTACATATGAACACACTACATGTAGGTAGCCCCCCCTAATGTTTAAGATGATCATAATACCATTACCTAAATATACTTAATCAATATCCAAAACATCTTCACAAATATATCGGCATAGTGCTGGAACTTCCCTCAGTTATCATTTAACATTTCATTTCATAAGATTATGTGAATCATATCGTTTGTGCAACCCCTTTCTATAGTGTAAAAATGGGGTTTTACGAACATTAAATTTCATGATCTTATTTTTGTTGCGGTGAAAACAGATTTTGCTGACACATACATATCAAAACCAGATGAAAGTGAACCAAGGATATGAAAAGCAGTGTGCGCCGCATTCCCAAATGAAAAATGGACGCACTAAGTACCCCAACTATAAACTATCCATTGCCGATATATATATATATATATATATATATATATATATATATATATATATATATATATATATATATATATATATATATATATATATATATATGCGTATGGTGTGTGTGTGTAAGTATCCGTTAAATGGGTTAGAAATAGGTGTAATACAGTTTAAGACATTCCGTTTTCTGCGGAAAAGTCGTGTCATATAATTTACGATATGGTAACTTTACCCAGTATTGGTCAAAAGGGTGGATCATGAAATCTCTTCTTCAAACTATGTCCTCCAAAATCAAAGAGCAAAGTAAATCTAGAGCCACAACATTCCCCAATTTATACATTAAGATTAATTTAGAAAACCCACACCACTTAGCCAGAGTTTGCCACCCCTCAGTTGTCTTTCCTGATACACTTGGGAATTTTTTTTGTCTTCATCGACGTATATATGGCCACGGCCTTTCAACATCAGCCTTATGGTGTAGGCCCTTCGTTTTCTTTGTATGACGTGAACCGCAATAACACAGCTCTATGCTGTATCGGATTCAAGCTGCCTATCAACGTTTATTCCCTTGGATATGACACTCTATGTTAGAAGCATATGCCTCTCATTTCCTTGTGACCAAACTGATAAGTGACGTTTTCAGAAAGGTTTTTAATAAAAATTGCTATGTGCGTACATTTGGAGTCCATATATACTGTAACATTTTGTGTATAGGTACAAATACATAGCTATTGTTGTTGCTGTTCACCATGTAATAACTCAATGTTGCCCTAGTTCTTCATGAAGATTTACAATGGTATAAATGCGTTTTATATGTAATATAAAGTGTCTACAGTTTGCCCATACAAACTGATTTCGCGAGTTGCCAAAGATTACATAGCATACACACTTTGCTCATGATCATGCAAGGCCCTGGCATGTCTGGACCCGGCAATCGCGTCCTGAGATTAAGATTATATTACCATGCATATTTCATTGTGTTGGTTCATCACATACAGAAAAAAGGGATGTTTGAGAAACTCCGTCAGATCTAATCTTCTCTGGATGTTTTTGGACTGAAAATAAGCATGTGAGTTTTTTCAGGGGGTCTGGTGTGCAGTAAGTTAAATGTACAGGGGTTGCAAATGTGGGTCATCCCTGTAACGCCTATATCCCTACATGTACCTATTACCATTCAAGTAGTATCCCACCAGGGAAACTAAGTGATCCCCGACACTAATGGTTTATTCCCTAAGGTCGAAACACGGTCCAGTTCAATGTATATAAACATTTATATACCCCTCCCCCCATAACTTGGCCAAAAGGCAGGTGAGGTTGTGTTAGTCAGTCTGACCTCAACCTGGTCAAATTTCGCTCTCTTATCTTTGTAAAAGGCAACCATCTTGCTAGTTTATATTGCGTGACTGGGTCGTTTTTGAATACCGGTTGTTGCTCTTTTGCATATGCACTCAGTTGCAGAATGCCCGTTTTCAATCATTGGGCTTATTAGTAGTTTGAGACCATTGCAAGTCAATGTCGTGGTCGACAGTCAATGTAAGTTCAAAACCGTCCAAATCTCGGCAAGCCCATCAATATGACAGACCCCAGACACAACACCAAGACATGAATATCCACCAACCAGTATCTTGTTCAATGAATATGTAAGGGTGTCATATTGGCAACATAAACATGATGACTCTCATGAAAAACAGAAGCATGCAACAGTTTTCAACAATGTCAGAGAAATTGCACCAAAAATCCAGGCAACCAAGAATCATTCATGATCAAAACCTTTCAGTCACTACACAAGAGAAGTTGAAATCACCCAGTCCAAGGTAGACATGCCAACATCATTTTAATATTTCTATATCAGTGACTGAATATCAAATGCAATTTGAAGGAAAACATTGCTTTCCTGACTTGACACAGGTACCAACAAAATTTAGAAGATTAGATAAGAGACACACCATGCAATGAAAAAAGTATCTTAGGTTTTAAAACGACGCTCAGCTGTCGCCAAAGTGGTATAATTTCAGTACCCTTAAGACATGCTCTTGAAGCAAGATATAATCAGCGCACAAATAGCAGATTCGCAGCATTTTATTATGTCGAAATACAGTAAAGTTTTCAAGAACGTTCTAGACATGGTTGACTTTAAATGTCCGGTTTACATGACCTGTGTGATATGTGGATATATTTATTACATTTCAAATTGCGCATATATTTATTACATTTCAAATTGCCTTAACATTTCTTCTTTCTGTTTTTGTATAATATCTTGGGGAGGAGTCAATGGTTTTCTTTTTACAAGGAGATAATGAGCCTTTACCCCGTAATTCCAAATGTTGGTAAGAGAAGCCCAGAGCAAACGTAACGAATATGGGCAAGACTGTTCCATTAGTCAGATGAATGCTGCTTGGGTATAAATTTATTAGGCCACACACACATGAAAAAGCCAAAGTGCAGTGCAAACAAATGAGCTTGATGACGTCATATATACACGTCAACACATTTTTTCAAATGGGCAAGGAGGTGGTTTCATGTATATGTGGCTAAAGAATGTTTTATTTCCTATATTATAATTGGGCGTTAGGAGTGCATATGCATATTGAACTCCGAGTCCAAGTCCGACAAATCAATGTTGACTGACGCAGTTGGGTTAAAATGGTTTAACAATGCGTTAAACATGCAAAAGCAAGGGTCCCTCTATACGCCCAGTCTTGCAACAACACTTTAGGGACTCATACCACATGTTGGGCATTGGATCTGTTGTCATAAATATCAGCAGTATATGTTTTTTCTTATTGAGGTGCCATCCTGATTTTAGATAAACTTGAACGTATGCATTGTCTTCATGCGCTTGACGCCACACCTGAACTGGGGACAAGCGCGTCATTGTATTTAATAAAAAATGACGGGCATTGCTGGTAGGAGGTAATCATGCAGGTGTGTTGACTATTTGCACATGTCAGCTCCAAAAGACTCTAATGCATTTCAGATCTGGGCTGGTGTTGTATAATTGTTTACAAATTCTTCTGATAACTTTAACTGGGAAGCCATGTCTGAATATTCACATCCAGTGTCAAATGTTGCAAGCATGGGGTAGTAAGATTCGTTTTCCAGGCTGCCTTTCTGCTAATAGCACACAAGCGGCTAACACTATCAAAACCTGTGATACAATGATATGCCAAAATGCCAGACATGGCCTGTGATGGAAGGAATTCCTTTACTGTATGCACTGGAATGTATCTTGGCTGGTTTAATTTTCCAGCATATATCTACACCTCCTCAGTTTCATATGCCAACAAGAGATTCAAAACTTTCGTATCCCTGCTTTTAACAGAAGAACAATGTAGCCCATGTTTCGCTGCTTCTGCAGAATGCAATACAATACTTGTAAGGGCCTCTTCATCACTCGGGTACATGTGTTGCCTGTCTCATTAAGAGCAGGGATTTATAATTTCGTCATTGTCGAAGCAACCAGCAACCATTGATTCTGATTCGTTAGAGTTTTTCATTGGAGAATAATACCTGGGTTGAGAAATCCTGCAAGTTAACTTTGTTCTCAAGCCCAGCCATGAAATAGTTCATAAAAACATGACCATATTTACAAATTTCAACCCCGCAAGCACAATAAGAGTAAAGTTCCACGTAACAAAAAGAAGAGATTCAAGAGTTGCTTAAACACCAACAGTTATCTTGCAGAGCATGTCTACATACCCCGTCCAGGAGAGAAATGCGGGTTGCTCGATTTGGATGGCACCAAAGCTTCGATATCTCCTTCGAGAATGTAAATCTTCTCAGCCATATCTTTGACTCATGCTGGGACCTCAGAGTAATTCTTTGCTTAAAATCCTTTGGCAAGTGCCTTCACATAAGTGTGCCGTTTCTGTGGAGAGGTATTTCCCCCTTGGCCTAGCCACTGCTAGAAGTGTTTTAGTTTAAACATATTTTTTTTTAAACTGGATTGCCCAATAGTACAAGTAGTGTTACTAATCAAGGGGTTTTCCAGACACGGAAAAGCACAATATATATGTAAAAGACAAACAGGACGCAACATTATAAGGTAGAAAACTATGCACTAAGACAAAACGGGCTATATACATGAATGAACACAAGAGATAACTTGGTACGTGTGTGTGTGTTGACAATATTCTATTAACAAAATGAACATGCCATGGAGGCGACTGAAGGCGAGGGCATCAACCCAACTAAGGCCTGCCCACCCTAGCAGGCCAACCCACAGGGGTTGGCCTTTCACAGATGACAACGGCGATGGATGCATAATGCATGCTGCTAAGCGCGGCCGAAGCACAATGGCGACATACACACACTGCCACTGTGGAGCTGCCATTGGGCCCAGCAGCTCGAGCATACCCTCCCCGCCTTGTGGATGTCCACCCCCACGAACACTCTCTTCCATGGTACACTTGTGACCTGTAACACCTCTGTTTCACATCTTACCAGCCAACATTTTGGAACACGTTACTCCTTAATTAAATGGACCACTTTCTACTCATACGTCTTTTGACCCAGAGTCTTCAAAATACTGTCCAACTACATATATGTAATTGTGGTGTCGAAGCTCCCGAGGCGCAAAATGACTTCTCTCATTTTTTAAGATACCATCACGCATGTTTTAACGTTCAGAAGGATAAAAGCTTGGTCAACAGTGATGGCGGTGCAGGGATTTCCAAGCTACACAGCAAGCCTCTGGTACCTACAAATTACACGACAGTGTCGATTTTATAAGCTGCAGGAGAAATGAGAAACAATACACCTATGGTGGTTTTTAACAACTCTGTTTTCGGACAGGATTCTGTCAAATGGTGTCTATCCTGCAGAATAGTGTTTGCGCTTGGCATGACGCCTGCAAATAAGCCACAGCAAATCTAGTTCATGATTTGCTTTGAAGTCTATAGGCCTATTACTGGATGCAGTTGTAAATCATCCACTAGTGAGTGGCTCAGCGAACATGGGTTTTGAAATTTCTGCATGCACGCTGGCAACAGTTACGTTCAGGAAGTTTTCTGGGATATCTTTTAGTCAATTTCAGTCAAATTTTGAAATCACCCACATGGATTTGCCACATGGCATATCTTCTTTTCTGGTGTTTTTATTGTACTCGCATGTTTTTCGTAAGCGGAGTCTAACGATGTTACAATTGTACAGATTTAAATGTTTCAATTCATTTCGAACTAAACAATTTTACGGGTGGATTATTTTTATTCACCAACTAAAGTTAGCTTGCGGCATATTCTGTAATGCAAATGTGCACACAGTGCTTAACGTCCCATGCAAGTCACCATCAGCTTTCAATACTATCATTTTCTTATCACTAAAAATAAAGTAACTTCTATGCAATCGGAACCCTCTAGGTCTATGGAAAGCCGTTACTTTTTTCCATCGACTTTTCATTGAATTAAATGACATTGTAACAATGCTGCACTTAAATAATATTATCTTATCCGTATGTGTTCATTTTGATTTTCAACTTTCAGGTTCATTGGCATTTTTTATTTCGTGCAACCCACATTTAAAACTTGTGTAGCAGATATAAAACATAAATAGGCACCCAAACTCTGGAAACCTGTCTTCGGTGCATGCGAAAGTGCTCTCAGGGTGAAGAACCGAACTCCATTTTAAAAATAATACAGAAAAATTTTAATTGGCCTCTAAGGTGTCCCGAGTGGGTCTTTAAACAAGGCGT
This sequence comes from Hermodice carunculata, assembly GCA_964020975.1. Lineage (NCBI taxonomy): Eukaryota > Metazoa > Annelida > Polychaeta > Eunicida > Amphinomidae > Hermodice > Hermodice carunculata. The sequence continues at coordinate 22,564,072 of OZ026622.1, read as the reverse complement.
TACGTGCAATATTGTCACGTGACTCATACAACTCACTGAGTAGTAATCTTCGTTCCGCAGCAGGAAAATAACTCTCGCTCAGCATCCGCAACGGGCAAATATTTTGGAAAAAAAACGGAGCTTGTGCAATATGCTACAGCGTATTGAAAAAGAGATCAGCCCACAGTGTGAATCTTAAAGGTCCTCTTGATTGAATAGATACCACATATTAGAAAGTTGATGTTTAGGGTGGTTAGAAATGATATCTGAAAAACCAACATGTTGAATTTTACATTCGACTAGCTCCAAAGGTGTGCTACATTTGCGACAAGAAAGCACCCAATTTTATTTCCAATTATGGCCCGATGTGGGAAAGTGTTATTGACGTCACAAACGCAACACGTTGGCTATGGTGTGTGCGTTATAAGCCAGAGTGCCTACAGGTTGCCAAGAGTCATGAAAGATACAACAAAGCATAGCAATTCCGGGGAGTCTGAATTGAGTTTGTCATATACGTGGTGTGACGAGGATGAAAAGGAATTAATAAGAAAAGCTGAAGCAGAAGAAGAAAAGATCATTCAGTCTTACACTACACACATGAGGGGACGCCCAAAACCTTAACGTAACCAGTACTGCAGGGAGTGCAGCCGTGGTACAGCCAGACGATCCAAACTCGGGGCAATGATAATTCCTTGCAAAAGATATATTTCCCATCAAAAATTAACCAAATCAAGAAGTACAAGTTGGAATGATTATTGGGAGCTGACCGTGTACTGTCATAAAGATGTTTTCCAATGTTGGTTATTATGTGTTACATAGTAACTTTGAAATCAGAATCATGCTGAAAATTAGTTTGTTAACGTAGTAAAAAATACCGTTCCTGCTTTTATGAGTAATGCCTAGTTTGGCCAGTTCCATGTGTCCTTCAATTATCCAGCCTTGGGACTGCATTTTACAAACAGCAGTAGCTTTTCTTTCCAAAGTTATTCTAAACATCGTCATATTTTCAAAGTCACTTTCCACACAGTGTTCGCTACATAGGTTAGATTGGTTCCCAGGGTCTCGCCACTTGTGCCTGTAAATCGTGACTGCACGGGTCCATGCTCTCCAAAACTTTAGGTCTTTGGGGAATATATAAAAAGCTTTAGAACTTGTATTGCTAGATTTAACAGCAACAAACTGACCCATCCTGGGCGGGAACAGGGACGAAAAATGAATATTTCTACATGCATTGTTAATCCTGTTGATGAATGGGGGGATTAAATATGTTTAAACCAAGTGACACTTGACAGTCATAACTTACACGCATGGTTGGAGTTTTCCCTGTCAGCCTGCGGTGTTACGCTTGGGACGTCATTGGCTTTTTGCGTCTTGTGGGCGTCGGAAATAATATATTTAAAAAAAATAAGAATGTGAATAAAAGTATTATTTTCACATTCATTTGAATTTGTTTAAAACGTACCGTACGGTGAGAACAAAACCATGGGTCACCAATGTTTCAAATTTGAACATAGCCAATCAAGAAGACCTTTGATTCACTGCACGAAGACCATAAATGAGGAACCACTGTCGCGGAGGGGAGGAAACAAAACTTAATTGCTATGTGATACGCTCATTCAACCATGGCGACTTCTTTGTGACAAAAACACATTAACGTTTCTGTTAAAAGACCAAAATCTGTCCCCTGTCTGTATTCTTGATCATAGACGAAAAAGTAATTTGATTTGCTTATCTTGTAATTTTCGGCCTGTATCATTTACCAATGAAGAACCTGTATGAAAGGGCAAATCCTCGAAACATGGCAAAATATGTTCATCTTGCCAGACAAGCAAAGTTGACTTAGTTAACCGTTTGGAAGGTCATAATCATGTAGTTCAAATGCGCTAAAATTGATACCAGAAGGGATCGTTGCATATTGTTGGAACAAGTATTCTTCATTCCACGAATATTAGTGACACCCTTGGGATTCCATCATCATGCCTGTCTCATGCCGGCTGATTGTTACTATAACTAGCGACAGGGTCAAATATGTTAGTAGAAATTAACGAGCATGTCATGTATTGGAAAAATACACTGAGGTTTATGTGGACTGGGCGCATTTATTTAACATATCCTATACAACCTACAGATATTGAGACAGCACATACAGAAGACCTTATAATTGTCTTAACTGAAGCGTTTTTGCCCTTTCAAAACTGCTATCTGTAATTATGACCTCACTGCTATCAACCATATTATCAAAGTCGATCGTGCAGACAGAGTGAAAGATGAAGTGGCGGTGGGGGTGCAGGTGGAGCTGCAGGTGAAGATCGAGTTATCCTTTATGTATGCCCAAATTTCAAGAACCGCGTCAATTTCTACGCTATCACATGTCTCGTACGAATAACCTTAAGTTTGTCGTGCGGGTACAGCCAAGTTGTATCTTGGCCCATTGTAGTTTACAGACTGGTTTATGTATACAGGCGACCCTTCATTGAGGGGTGTCAGCTGGGAAAGGATTGGCAGCCAGGTCAGGAATAGGCAACTACGGAAGAACTAACAGCTGCAATTTTAATCTGCAAGCCGGGCAACACTTAGCATCTGAGTTGATAATAAGCTGCTAGGAAAGAACTGGTAGCAAGGTCGGGTAACGACAACTAAAAGAGAATTGGCCGTTGAGAAGGGTATGCAAATTGAGAATAATGTTTGCTACACGCAGGTGACAGTGCACTGTTAATTCCCGGTAAATAACCGTATGCCATTGCCCAAAACCTTAGCAGAAAGCCTGAGTCATGTAAACAGACAACAAGCTGTCACTCCATCTAGGTAAAACAGAGTCGGTAATCTTTGGGTCTAAGAGAAAATTAAAGCACGTTAAAGAATTAAATTGTCTTGCGAATCCATGGCCAATAACATTATAAAAATAAAATTCACGTTTAAAATTCCTTGCAGACACGCAGCATCTCTCAATCAGAAGATCAGAAAAAACTTTCTTCAGCAATAATTCAGTGTCATTTTGATTATTCTTGTTACTCATGGTTTTCAGGCCCCAACAAAACAATTCAGAAAAAACTTCATATATCCCAGTACAAAGTAGTCCGAATTTTTTTATTAATATTTATTTTCATTTATAGCAAGGACCCAATGGAAATAAGCCAGGTCAAACTTGATTCTTTGGGTCATCATGGTGCTGGTCAATCTTTTGTTCATGTAACCTGACTTTAGCTTGCATATGAATTGGCTCCTATACCCTGTTATTTTAATATTTAACAGTATTTGATTTCTGTGATTCTGTATATCAAGCACTTTTACACTACCTGTCTGTTTATTTTGTAACACATATGATTTGAATCCCGTGATACTGTTTTCAAGTCTTATTCTACCTTTCTGCTTGTTCTGTAACGTGATTTGAGTTTTGTGATATTTTACTTATTATGTTTTTAACTTATGTTCCAGAAATTATCTGTGTCTCTGTTTTTTGTTTCTTTGTTTGTTTGGTTGGTTTTTGATTTTTGTTTTTTTCGTTTTTTTTTTTTGTATTTAGTTTATGTGCTGTCTGCTGTACTTTATGACTAGTGCCAAATAATGTCAAATCAAATCAAATCAACTTACAGTTCTCAGCGAACTGGCGGCGGCCTAGAAATTGGTGTTAAGCTGATAATTGACAGCTAGGCTTGGAGAGATAAACAGAATCGGATTTTCAAGACACATGAGAACTGGTGTAATCACGAATCCCAACTAAAAGGGAACCAGCGGCAGGAAAAATGGCAGTTGTGAGGAAGTTGACAGGGAAACGGATGCTTGAGAAAATTGGCGACAAGATAACTGGTATAATGGTAAAGAAATGGTGGCTGGAGTAGAAATGGTAGTTGGAGAACTGGGACCATCAAAATATCTGGCACGTTATATAGAGAACTTTCAGCTGAGAAAAAACCGGGAGCTGAATAAAACGTGCGTCCGGGTTTGAACTGGAAACTGACGGCGAGAACCGGCAGCTAGAGAATGGCACTCAATGGCAGTAAGCTGGGATGTATTTAATCCACGACTTTGATGAAATACGTCAAACCTACGGACAAGTATGATGGTCTTATCGCAAGTATACATACACTATTCACAATATTTAAAATATGCTACCTGATTTAAAAACATTGTTTCAATTCATTGATATTTCTTCTTTTCAATGTCCTTCATACAAAGTCTCTTGAAGGCTAATTTTGTTGATGCCTGCCTGATGGTGTCACTGAGACTATTCCAATCCAGGCAGGTATCAAAGTGAAACATTCACAGCAGGTTACACAAAGTGTATATCCGCTCTAAGCGACAAAATACGAATATTGTAGTTGCTGTTTGTTACCTGGTAGGTATACCCATATTTTTAATTTGGTGTCTTCATAAGGTATTGCCCTATCTCATGCAACAGTCATTTGTTACAGTGCATTGAAAATGATCTGCGCAAGGATCGCAACATGTTAAGTCCACATTTTTCACATTAATTCAACTTCATGTTTCGGGGTTCTTCATCGATTGGTGTTATTTTCTCATCTTGCATCTACCTCACCCACCTATTTAGCATTACCAATATTTGGCTTGCTTGGTTGCCTACGCTTGTGGTGACACAAACCTGGGTATATGTGATTCTAGTTTGCCACACTCATATGCTTACTTGCCTCTGATATTATTATCTGAGCTTGGTATGGATGGATCTTCAAGATTTTCTTCCTGTGTTTCCAATTTGCTCCACAAATATACCTGTGTATGATAGTGTTCTGTGTCAGTGGCATGCGTTCAACAGTGAATTTGATTTGCTAGCAATAAATTATATAAACCACACCAAGAAGTCCACGAGTGCTGTCCCGTCTGTTCTGCCTGTGTTTAAATTTGCTATACTGTGCATGCCGCTGGGCAGTTTGCGTGCACCGTGACCTGGCTTCAAGTCATTGCTTAATTACGTACTGTCGTTATGTACAGAAATGACCTTTAGTTGCCATAAAAACAGATTACACTGACTGCAATGCAGTAGAAGGTTAACGCTATTCTGTTTATCTAATTGTTGCTAAGAACATAAAAAGTAACAGAATATTGAGTGGCATTTTGGGGACTACTGTCTCCATGAAATTGTAGGGCGTGACGTGTATAACTGCTCCAAACACCAGATAAAAGAATTAGCCTGACACTTTTAGTATCTCAGTGATTGATGTTTTTTTATATAGCACCTAACAATCAAGTAGTCTCTTGTGGTGTGATTGACTGTCCCGGAGTTGATAGAACTTGACCTCACAGGCTACCAGTGACACACCCGTGGTCACTGTGGGTGTCACGTGCTCAGCTGGGGATACATATGGTACATCTTGGTGTTGCATGATTGCAAGTGTCACTTGATTTCACCGTATAAACAAGTATAACATAAATTTAAACTTTCTTTTTAGTTTCAATTGGACAACCTCGACAAGGCCACCAAAGTATGGAACAAAATTTCTAGATTTACCCGTACAATAATTTAAATGTTCCGGAGAGTGTTCATCGGGCCAAGTAATTACACACTCAAGATTTCTTGCAACCAATAGAAAAGAGGACGCTGCTTTATTGTGAAAAAGAATGTCAACTTTAAATGCTCTACTTTGGTGACAGCGACATTCATGACATGTCTTTTTGTTTACATGCAAAAGATTGTACGATGTCTATTTTTCTGATTCACCACAAGATGAAATTATTTGAGATCATTTATATACTATGCAAATGAATATTAAAATACGTACTGCATCTCGAGTATAAAGTGCATCGCTGATTAGGATGGGTGCTTTTGCAATGTATTTAACGTAAGGGTGGGGAATTCAGCATAGCAAAGTAAATAATAAAAAAGAAAATGTTCATTTCCAAATGACATGTTTTGACATAAAGGCCACTGACTTTCAATCCTTTCTGATATGCCTAAATGCACATTTACTCAATATTAAAGAATTACTCAAAATTGACAGTATTTTCTCAAATGTCACAAACCTGACACATTACGTTGAAACATTGACTCAGTGTTGGCAATGAAATAGAGCTTAATAGTTTAGAGACTTTCAAAGTGAGGAGTAGGTGTCATCATGGGGTCTGTTTTACATTTCTGGTGCAGGATGTCCCTTGTTGCAGTACTTGTTAGGATAACTCTTGGTTTGTACAGGTGGTCTAGCTGCAACAGTTTATTTTACAATCACTGGGACTGAATATAAGGCTCCAGTTTGTTTCTACTTCAGTTATACAATATGAGGTAGTTTAGCTAGGATAATATTTCTAGCTAGAAAGGGTACATACTGGTTCAGGGGTCAGCCAAATTGTTCTTATCTGAACCTGTACTATACATATTTAGTAATATTGTTTTGTTTGACAGGTTTTCTTCTTTCATAATAAAGCTTTGCATTTATAACAGAATCTTCACGTATTTAGCTAATTCATCAATTGCCACGTTTGTATTTATCCTTTATTATGTGGGCTGTCTTTGCTGAATATTTAGCTTAGACAAGGAGCCGCTACTCAGAGAGACATGTACAGGTATGGGCTCCGAAACATGATCTGAGTAATTACCCACTGAAGACCTTTTAACTTCTTTGGGAAAATACAGCCTTTGTCAAAATTTTACAGAAGAATGTGTGCAATATGGACAATAGTACATCCATATTTATATATAGGTTAGGCAGGGACAAATTAGCTTTTGGAGAGTAAAGAGTTCGGGCTGGGGAATAGGTTAATGGCTACTAGGATGTGGTTCTGGACAAAAAGACACAACGACAATTCTGTTCGCTTGGATCCACTGATGCTTGGTGGATAGGTCTGTACAGGCTGGTCCCCGATCTGTGAGTTTCAAAGCATACTGGAATTCCAGGTAACGTCTTTAGTGTAGTACTCATTTTGGATTTGTTTTAATTATTGTTATTGTAAATTTCGTTACTCGGTGTACTTATTAATGACGAATCACAATAATGTTTAGGGACATGATTATAAATTAATGGCAACATGAGCTTTTGAAATTACTTGTAAAATCAAAAACAAAAATAAACAGTGAGAGAAAACAATGAAGACGGTTCAGCGTTAGTGCTGATTTTGGAACATCTTTTAACGGAAATTGTAACTGTCTATTCTGCAAGTCTAATTTCATCAAGAACAAAGGATTTCACAGAAAGGTTACTAACGAAAACTTCGAAAAAAAACCAAGAACAAACTAGCAAATAAAATAAAAATAAATAAGAAACCAAAACCTATTGGATCGTAACAATCTAAGTATTTTAACAAAACTGGTAAGACCTTAACTAAAGTTTTTCCCGCCAAGTTTAAAGAAAATTTGAACGACGGCATTGGAGATTAAGTCGAAAATAGAAACTACCATTGCAACTCCATTGAAAAAACTATGAATTCAATGGGACTGTATGCTTTGGCCAGATATTGGTTAAAAACCAGGGATCCATTGCATCACTACCTAGTGAACAAGTTTTCGTGACGATTCCACAAAGTACATTTCCAGCAGCACAAAAGTGCACACATTGCGAATCCAAAACAACTTTTAAAATTTATAAATCAATTCATTCACTAATTAATTGACAAAAACAAGGAAAAGGAATCGTGCAACCTTATGGAGTCCTGGAAGGGCTGTGAGTTAAATGTGTATCTTGGTGACTACGGAATTTTTAATAGATAATAATCTTGTTGTGGTTGTTGTTGTTGTTGTTGTTGTTGTTGTTGTTGTTGTTGTTGTTCTTCTTCTTCTTCTTCTTCTTCTTCTTCTTCTTCTTCTTCTTCTTCTTCTTCGTCTCATTCTTCTCCTTCTTCATCATCTTCTGCTGCTGCTGCTGCTTCTCCCCTCTCTTTAAGGTCTCTTTCAATTTGTCTTATGTAAAACGCTGAATTCTTCGTGCAGATTTTTTTATTTGCCAAGGCAGTGGATTGTCAAAACATTTGGGACGCTCCTAGCAGAAGAACCAGTATTTGTTCAGTCCTGGGCAAAAATATATTTTCACGAAACGGCACGTGTATTATAATATCTGTTTGTTTACAGCTATTTTGTCTTGTACTGGCTATGAATAAGATATATTGCAATAAAGAAAAGAAGCATTACTTGAAATCTTGCAGCACAATGCACATGAAAACCAATATGTACAGTCACTTCAGTAGTAGTTCTGCTATCTATTAATAGCGGAAAAAACACCAGCAACAGGATTTGCTTTCTTTTACAAATAGAAACAACAGGAAAACCGCAGCGGGTGACTGTAAGTTTGCAGCAGCCTCTCGCTATTCGAGCGTTGCACTGTACTCATTACGGCTTTTAAACGTTTATTATATTCAAATATACAGTTTTATGTACCTTACTCCAAAAGTGTATGTGTGCCACGCAGGTTGGCCTTAACTGTGTGCAGCGTTGACTCTACCACTCTAACAGAATCAATCATTGGCATTATCACATATGATAGAGGTAATTGTTGCGGGTAAATGGAATATATATTACGACGGAACGAAATACGGAAGGTATCATATAGAGAAACCAACTTCTGGTGGCCACCCCCGGAGGCTCCAATATATATGCTTTTACCACAATCCTTGGTAGCGGTACATTCATATATATATAATGTTTGTATATTTATATATACGTATACAACAAACCGAATGTAGGCCAAATTGATATTTCTGCTGGGGTTAAGACCTACCACTTACTGAAAATTATAAGCTTAAGCCACCTTCAAAAAAATAAATTCCCACAATAGTCACTCATTATAACACATTTTATGCAAAATGTCACAATTACTGTTTCTGTGACAATTGCCACTGAGACATTGTTTGTGTATGTGGGCATACAACGTATCACGATAGGCGCGGTCAGTCTTCATGCCGAATGAATAAATGGATGACTTGATCTGACAAACATGTATGACTGTGCTTGTCTGTTGTGTTTCATTCTTATTCAGTCATGCTATTAACAAAATACAGGCAAATTATGAGTTACTTAAATCTTGTAAATTCCCATGAGAATACACCATATGAAGTATAAATTTTGAAAAACACCCGAGCTTTGGGGGGGGGGGGCGGGAGGGCAGCCCTCTTACCCTGCTCCCGCTTAGTCCTTGCACTCTCGTACCTAAACCTCCTGAGTTTGGAACCTGAAAAAGCTTCTATAGGCCTAGATGTAGTAGGCCTACGTGAAAGCATACGCATATTATCACCAAAGATAGGGAAATACTTATAGGTTATCACATGGTTGTAGCTGTATCACCCCCTGTATCAGCCCCAGAGCACCCGTATTGTTCGGTCTCGTGACGATACGCGTGCTCGGGGATGATACAGGGGGTGATACAGCTACAACCATGTGATAACATTTATATGTCCATTCAGTGCTCATGAGCCTATCATCCCTGGTTCGTAGGCATTCAGCTCCTGTACGGCCAATCAGAGAACAGTATTCTCACAGACCCCCTAATTATAAATTCATAAATATCAACCTTGTGGCAATCTTCAGGTTGATATTTCTGGATTTTTAATCAGGGGATGTGTGGGAATCCTGTTCTATGATTGGCTATACAGGAACTGAATTTCTAGTAGCCATTTTGAGGGTGACATTTACGAATTTATAATTAGGAACTTGTGGCTGCTCACATCCAATTCGTTATACAAGGAAAAAAAAACACATGTGCTGATTTTAGCCTCATTTTGAGCCTCCTTGCTCTGAAATACCAACGCTCATGTTCCCATACTAGCCCAATAAACAATAATGATAGGCAGGGCTGTATTTACACTGGATGTTAATATTATTAATTACTACCTGTCGGTTCACATGGTACAAGAAAATAGCCTCGTGAAAATATTTGTATCCCATCAAGGCAAGGGCTGGATGGGATACAATTTTTTTCACGTTGATATTTTCTTGTATCCCCTGAGCAGACAGGTAGGGACGATTTTATCCTGTAATAGGACTACAAATGTGAAATAAAAAACTACTGATATACATGTGAAAAACATAACAATTTATTAAATAACACCTATTATTTAACAACATATAAAATACTTGATTTGGCAACAAGGTCTTTTTTTTCAACTGAAGTATGCCTATTTTTTTTTTTTTACTGAAATCCGTCATTTGATTCATGAGCCTGATCCTTAAACAGGTATATGGAATTTGTGCACCTGTTTGGTGATCAGGCAGGATACCACAGTGGGGATACAGGAAATTCTCTCGTATTTTTCAACCAATCAGGAAACGTAAATTTCGTCTCTTACAGGACAAAGATAGGCCTATTTACATATGTTGCACTCTCTCCTTGTCGTGTAGGCCTGCCAATTCGTGACAGTAACAAGGCTGAAATAATCGATAAACTGCGGTCGGACTAAACATTGCAATATATTGAATTACACCCAAATTTATATCTAGGATCGCCGAATTATATTCAAATAGACTGAAATATAAAATTCAAACACCTCTGGACTAGAATTTATGTCAAATTAGATGAATACGGTACCTTTACTCATGTTAAGGCCACATAAGAATATTCATGTTTGTCATCAGTGGTTTTCTGAAAGAAAATATGATAAGGGAGAGGGAATATTTTTAAACCCTTCACTTCCCTCACAATAATTTACTGTATTAAAGCTTTCCACAAGTACCCATTGCCCTCACAGGTAATTTATCATTCAGAATGTCACAAGAATGCTGCAATATAGTTCTCTTGGGCAGAGCTAGAAGCACTGACCGCTCAAGGCATTAATGGAAGCTTTGTCAGCATTTTTTTTTTTTTTTTTTGCAATTTTTTTACAAATAACAAGTTTCTCCGAAAACTTGGTGCCGCACAAAAGAATACGCGATGATAAACCAGGATATTTTTATGTGGCCTAATAGAAAATAACCACAAAGTAGCAACATAAATCTCTGACTCTCCATATGTCATATAGTAATCATGCAACTGTTCAAGTATTTTGCTTGGCTTATTTTCGAATGTTCTGCACGTGAATTGGTTTATATACAGAGGTAAAAAAAAAAAGAAAAGTGCACATTTGCTGACTACAAGTGGTCTCTGGGCCTAAAGCAAACATATACCCTCCTGTCGGCGTCGTACAACATTTGTGGTGCTTCACGATAATTAAGCGATAACTTCAAGCTAATTATGTTGCTTGTTGCTTAAAAAAACGGGTTCCAGTAGGCTATAAAGAATAGGATAAAAAAAACAAGAACATAAATATATCCTTTAATTTGTAAAAACAATACTAAAATATTTTGTTATATTGGCTGCTGTCAGCACATCTTGCATAGCAGACACTTCTGTAGATAATGTGTTTATATATATATATATATATATATATATATATATATATATATATATATACATTATAATTGCAAATACAGTAGAAACTCCTATTGAGCACGATACATTTAGGTACATGTGAATGGACTACCCATCACAGTCTGTGTATAAGAATGTGCATGGTTATGCTTATGGATATGTAAATGCGAAAGGGGTAAAAGAGTGAGTGGCAGAAAACTTGTATCTATAGAATATGTATTGTATTCATCCTAAGTAAGCATATATTGGTCACAGATTTGCAAACGTTGTTGGAAATAAATTGGCTGCCCGAATGTGTATTTATGTCCGGATGCCAACCCAGACATTTTGTTTTTCCAAGAATTCTTTCTTTCTTTCTTTCTTTCTTTCTTTCTTTCTTTCTTTCTTTCTTTCTTTCTTTCTTTCTTTCTTTCTTTCTTTCTATCTTTCTTTCTTTCTTTCTTTCTTTCTTTCTTTCCTTCCTTCCTTCCTTCCTTCCTTCCTTCCTTCCTTCCTTCCTTCCTTCCTTTCTTTCTTTCTTTCTTTCTTTCTTTCTTTCTTTCTTTCTATCTTTCTTTCTTTCTTTCTTTCTTTCTTTCTTTCTTTCTTTCTTTCCTTCCTTCCTTCCTTCCTTCCTTCCTTCCTTCCTTCCTTCCTTCCTTCCTTCCTTCCTTTCTTTCTTTCTTTCTTTCTTTCTTTCTTTCTTTCTTTCTTTCTTTCTTTCTTTCTTTCTTTCTTTCTTTCCTTACTACCAGATTTGTCCGAAGTTTTTTCTCGGACCCAACCATTCCGAAAACAAGCTTGCCATGGTGAATGACCTACCAGCGAATTCGAAATTAAGCACCTGACATGGAATAGTCATGATGATTAAAATTATGCAAATGAGGGGAAATTAAAATCGTTAAAGCTCCATATCTTCTAAACTATTGGAGATAGACAAAAAGTTCTAACTGACACATATAGGTTTGAGACAACTAGAAAATCCAATAACATATAAACAAAACATTGGGAATTATAATGTATGTTAAAACTTTTATTTATGCATACTAGGTGTATGCTTTGGAAGATTTGGGTCTTGTAGCAAATTGGAGGGGGGGGGGGAGTTCCCAACAACTGTGTAATGAGGCTCTCAATAAAATACACAGTATCTCTTTCTGTTCAAGTTGGAACAGATTGACTCCATGCTGCCATATGTATCAGGCTGGCTATAGTTTCCACTTATGCAGAACAGACCTGTACATGTAAATGCAGCAAGACTAAAACTGGTATCCTACCTGGCCTGTTTTGCCTGAGGCAATATCAGTTTGCCGAGCTTATCAGTCCCATTGGGACACAGGCTCAAGACTTCTAGGCAGAACAAGCCGGAGTGTACCTGCTGCTAAAAATAGACTAAATACGGAGCTTAGTCGGGCAGACCAAGGAGAGTAGAATTTGTGTCATTTCAGTGGACACTTTCATGTCTTTGTTTTCTTGTAACGGGGGATATGAAGCCTGTTCTTCATCGCCAATACTGAGCCAGTCTAGTTTTGTTTTGGTTTACAGGTACATGTTTATGTAGTTTCTAGACAGCTTCTGTTAAAATTTGTTTTTGTAATAAAGGAGGAAAGACAATTTTGTATTGCACATCCCCTTGAATTATAATATGTTTTCACTGTACATATATATTTGCATGTATGAATAATGTACATATACATGCACACATATTCATCCATACTGCCCAGAAGGGCTGATCCTCTCAGGAGTGCGCACTTTTCCCTGGTCCCATGGGTGACTTTTCTCTGGTCCCAAGGGTGCCCACTTATGAGAGGCTTTACTGTCTTAGTAAACACTGGAATGTTCTTATTTTCTCTCTCTCTCTCTCTCTCTCTCTCTCTCTCTCTCTCTCTCTCTCTCTCTCACTTTCTCTCTCTCTCCCTATCTATCTATCTCTCCCTCCCACTATTTTCTTTCTTTCTTTCTTTTTTCTTTCTTTCTTTCCTTCCTTTCTTATTCACAACCAAGTTGGTCTGGAGATTTTCTCAAGCACCATTTTTCCGAAAATGTCCACCTTTGGTTCCGATGAAGCACTCTCATAATATCACATAGAATTTGATATCTCTTAATTTTATACTTATGTTATAGACAATTGAACGTCCTGCCAACTGCCGTTCGTGAACCATAATGAATCATTTTGCAACATATCTGCACCAGGGGATTATCACTTTTTAAAGAACATGAAATTCAAAAGTTTTTGTATTCATATCTCTGGAACCAGTATATTGTGGGTTCTGTATGGCAATTTCCACATACGGCATGCAGATTTATGTCAAGCAATAAATTATTTCTTCACTTCCGAAATTGAAAAGTCCCATATCTGGGATCTATAAAAGGACATGGCATATGATTGAAATAGTTTATAATGAACAGCCGAGCAAGCATATCCACATGCAGCCATTACCACTTTGGAAGATAACTTAGTAATACACCATTAAGCATTATATGTCAGAGCATCTATTCCTACAAAATTATCGATATACACATTTCTGTTTACTTTTTCTATCAACTTGCCGTCCATTGTTATTGAGTGAAACACATCGTTGTCCCAAAAAAGACAGCTATTTACTTACTGAAAGATCGAACTTTACATTAAATTCTTTTCCAAGCTCCTTGCAAAGTTCCAAAGATTTGTTTACAACAGTTATCATCACAGATAACAGTACCGAATCACTGGCGAAGGTCAATGCACACACAAATATATTCCCGATATGAAAACCAAACTTCGACCTTTTAAGTTTAATTATCAGTTCACCAAAATGTATTCCAAACAGAGTCGGAGAGAGTACTCCGCCTTGTTTCACGCCATTCCTGACTGTAAACATGGAAGTTGGTTTTCTTGCAGTGTTCTCCCACAAAACATTCATAGTTTGGCTCGTGCACATAATAAGAAGTAGACGTCAGATTAAAAGCGGCATACTTCCTTTTTCTAATAACACGAATAACTGCATGTATAATGTATTCCACCCTATCAGATGTTTTAGTAACATCGAAGAAAGTACCATTAACATCGGAATCATTAGTTGTGTAAGAATTGACCTACTCATACAGAACGAAGGTACACGGTATATTGTACCTTTGAACCCGAAATGTAGATCTGATATACGTGATGAATTCTTAACTTGTGATCAAAGGAAAAGAATGGCTGACTTGAAAAAAAATGCAAAGCAATCCCTCTCCATGACAATTGGGATAACGTTCAAAATTTGGCGAGCTACTTACACTTCAAACCGAACATTGATACTGGAGATGCAGGTCTAAGGGCAACCAAACAATGTTCAGGGACGGAAATATAAACCCTGCAACTGATTGTGATTAATTGACTGCAAACCATGTTCTGCAAAGTCTTTGAAACTGGTGCTCCAGTACCTCGATATTTAGGTTTGCGCCAAATAGTAGTCTACAATTAGAACATTGATCATCGATGACCCATGCATTGAATGGGAATGGTACTGGTCGTCTCACGCCAGTCGCTGTGACCCCAAGTCCGACCTGCAATGAATTGCAATGGAACAGCCACGGCACGGCTGTCATTGACTGTGTGACAGAATTTTGAGTAGCGTCTGTGGGGTGACAGCACAAGTCAAACTTGTAAAATTTGGAATCCACTTTAAGTCGAAAGAACTTCACTGAATCATCAAAATCAATCCAAACAACGACATAAATGTATATGAATCGCTGGTCCACGATTAATGTATTGAATGACAGCTTATTCTGACACCAGTGACCCAAAGTTCGAACTTGAGTGTCTGAGGTAGAGTCATCATTGGTCACTGTCATTTCGACAGTGTGATGGAATTTCGAGTAGTAACTGATGAACGACAGCACAAGAGGCAGTTCCTCCAGTGAAGACCAATTTTAGATAAACACTATTATTCCAGCAAGGACATGGAGTTGCAAAGAATAGAAAGTAAATTACCTTGAAATGGTTGTCTGTTTTGGTGTTTAGGGCAGATGAAAGAAATAAAAACAAAAAAGAATGAATGGTTGAATGAATGAATGAATGAATGAATGAATGAATGAGTGAAGGGATGTATACCATTGTTATCGCTGTGTGGGTCTCTGAAAGTAGTGGGGAGAGGGGTGCAATCCATTGAAAGGAAGAGCATGAGTATGTGCCGTGGTAAAGGCTGTGTTCTTTCTTGTTCCTGCAAAGAACAGAGCCTTACTAAAGGTCCTAAACTTTAATAGTTTTGATTATGATTGTCATAACAATTCATAACTTTGGATTCATCTTATACCATAACTTAAAATTCATGTTAAAACTTATCATCGAAAAATGGCATACCTTGCCCTTAATCTTACACCTTCTGTGATATTAAAAGGTATCATATGACAATATCTGAGGCACAACCATCCACACCCTGCCTGAAGTTGGGGGTGTGTGTCCCCATGCCACCTCCCGTTATTGCGATTTTACGAGTATTACACCTTCCGAAAATGCACGACTTTCACAAAACCCTGTAAACCCGCAATCCAATAAATGGGATGAAACGAGTTTTGTTCATCAACGAGGCCTGCACTGGTGTTGTTGCTCAGCCCAGGTACTGGTCACCGGCAGCTCTCGCTTCTCAAGCCAGCGTTTCACATTGACCTTAAAGTCCCGACGTTGAGCACCAGGGCTCAACAGTTGGTAATGATAGCACTGACCCGACAGTACACGGGTTGCCTCCCCTGACCACCCATCATATCAGCACCCTGGTGGTGGCGTGCGCACATTCTCTTTTACATAACGTTTGACTAAATCTGAACAGATACAAAAAATTGCGATCCCTAAACGTCGAGCAGCACGTAAGGTGCGACAGCAGAGGAACCAGTTTTGAATTTTGCAACAGGTCTAACAAGTAAGTTCTACTTTGTGTCCCAAACTACTGATGCTATAAAAAATTCCTGAAATAAGTTAGTAGCTGGACCTCAAAAAATACGTTTTGCTACGGCATACCAATTCTGTAATGTTGCAGACCAGATTTGGCCGCAATATTCTATGCTGACAATGCTGAGAATTAGTAGCCAGGCTTATGAAATCGCGGGACCAGATACAAATGTAAGACATATGCAATCACATGTTTCTATTTTGTCACTGAAGGGATGTGGCTATTTAGACTATCCACCCTTTAATTGTACCACAATTTCAGCAAATCACAGCATCGCAATGTTGGTAAGAGGTCTCTCTCTCTCTCTCTCTCTCTCTCTCTCTCTCTCTCTCTCTCTCTCTCTCTCTCTCTCTCTCTCTCTCTCTCTCTCTCTCTCTCTCTCTATATATATATATATAACACAATTTATTTAAAAAGAAATTCTATTTTTCTTGTTTTTTGGATGAATTTACAGAAATTGGGAACCTGTTGCGGCGAATTTAGGATTCTGATACCTGTTAGGTCTACGAATATACATTTTGTATGAGTGGAAACACTCATTCTGTACAAAACCTTGGAAAAAACTAAGTGGAACCACTTACTTGGGACCCTGCTGGGCAATGCCATCGATGAGTGGGAACACTCATTTGGTACAAAAAATTCCAAACTGAGGCCCAAATGAGGGGAACCGCTCACTCAGACTAGCTACATCAAGGCTTTGTTAAGTGGAAATACTCGGCTACCTAGAACAAGAAATTCGAAGCGGGGCCCACACGAGGGAAAACACTCATCTAGGCCTTGTGTGGCTGCATGAAAGCTTTTGGACCAGGAGCCAGATCATTTATTCATGCGAAAGATGGCAAAATGTTCGACATCATACACATGTAGTTTGACCTTCAAATATCAAATATTGTAATTGCTGCTGGGGTGCAGTTGGGGCTTTAACCTTTAAATGCCACATAATATAGGGGTTAATAAATAGGCTCAAGTGCACTATGGGGTTCCGCCGGACCATAAATGAACAAAGACAGAATTTTGCATGGGGCATTGCACCGGCAGCGAAGCCCCACCCACCGGGCAAAGTGACATTTATTCATGCGAATAGCAGCATGACTGAAAATGGTCTCAAATTGTCCCCACAGGTCCTCTGAATAACAAATGCATAATGACACCAATTTTATGTACGGCTCTGCCCCCGACAGCAACTCTCTCCCACTCCGGGGTTGAAAATGGAATTTATTCATGTGAAGAACAGCAAGGGTCAAAATGGTACAAATTGTTCCCAAATCTCCCCTGAATACCAAACACATAAACACAGCAATTTTTTGAGGGGATTTGCTCCTGACAGCAGCCCTCCCCCCCCCCACCCCGAGGGTGAAAATGGCATTTATTCATGTGAAGTACGGCAAGGGTCAAAATGGTCTCATTCATATATATATATATATATATATATATATATATATATATATATATATATATTACCCTGACTTGACTTTTATCGACGAAACTACAAAATGTAACTGAACACAAACATTTGGGTTTAATCATTAGATCTGATCTGACAAGGAAAAGTCATATTGATGGTTTGGTTAGTAAAAGTATGAAAATGGTTAATATCTTAAAATATATATAATCACAGCAATGCCACCTGGTGGACAACTTTGTTTGACCTTTTTACAAGGAACATATCCACAAGTTTCAGCTTAATCTCAGGGACGGTTCTGGAGAAAAAATTGAAAATAACGAAATCAGTCAAGAAATCCTTAATTTTTAGATACAGCGCTACCTATTGCACAAATTAAGAACTAGGAGTCCTCAGAAGTGTTGCTGTGTGATATCAAAGCAATTGGGTCAGTGGTTTCGGAGAAAATTTCTTTAAAGATTTGTCGACCCCCCCCCCCAAAAAAAAATTATTGAATAATAATTCGCTGGAGCGTGACTACTTGGACAAACTTGGCAGAAATCCACCAAAGGTACATGGCTACCAACTTTTAAGTGAATCTGGTTGATGGCTCCAAAATGTGAATTAGCATTAGATCTAGAATGCCCTGTGACTTACATAATAATCAATAGGAAAGGTACATATCTATAAGAACCCAAATTGAAAAAAAAAGTTAAAAATCAGGAATCCACAGCAGTGCCCCCTACTGAGCAACTTTCTTTGACCCTCCCACAAGGAACATACCCACCAAGTTTCAGCTCAATGTGAGTCACGGTTCTGGAGGAAGAGTGGAAAATGGCACTAATACATAAAAAAAAAATCGTCAAAAATAGCAAAAAATCGCAGCGCTACCTCGTGAATAAATTCAGAACAAGGAGTCCCCAGAAGTGTTCCTTCGTGATATCAAAGCAATTTGGTGAGCGTTTTCAGAGAAGAAGATTTTTTTAAGATTTGCCACTCCCCCCCCCCCAAATTTTTTTTTTTAAAAAATCATAATAAAATACCAAAAAGCAATGGAGCATGACCATTGAACACATCTGCTAGAAACCGATCCTAGGTACATTGCCACCAAGTTTAAAGTCAATCTGAATGACGGTTTTGCAGAAGAAGTAAAAAATGTGAATTAACATTCGAATGCCCATTGACTTACATAGTCATCAATAGCAAAGTTGCATTTATCAGTGAGTACCCGAATTGAAAAAAAAATCGTTAAAAATCAGTAATCCGCAGCCTTGCCTCCTAGTGAACCACTTAGTTTGAACCTTCCGCAAGGAACATATCCACAAAGTTTCAGCTTAATCTGAGTGACGGTTCTGGAGAAGAAGTCGAAAATAGTCATAACACACAAAAATCATAAAAAAATAAGGGAAGATTTTTTTTAATTTGCCCCAAAAGAGAAACCCAAAAATCATTTAAAAAATCCAAAAATTACTGAAGCATGACCAATTGAACAAACTTGGTAGAGACCCACACAAGGTACATTGCCACCAAGTTGAAAGTGAATCTGGCTGACGGTTTTGGATAAGAAGTCGATTGTTGACGACAGACCACGGACAAAGGACTATAAGAAAAGCTCAGCTACTGACTAGCCAGCTGAGCTAAATAGCTGGTTTCAATACGGGAGTGGTCTCTTTATGGGGGATTTTAAATGAATATTCTACTGTATCATTAGTATGTACATTTACATGCATGCCAAATAACAGTCCTTGAGGAACAAATGTGTATAATATATATTATTTTGGTTTGTATTTCGCACCTGCTTGTACTTACATTCATACAGTGTAAGTCACCTAGAAATTTAAAATGGGGATTTTTTTCTCCTTTTTAAATCATTACATAGACCAATAGAAAAGTCATTTAACATGCTGTTAATTTACACTTTTCTCAGATATAGCCAGCTCTTAACTGTTTCTTTCCAATACAAAAGCTTTACAACACAGTGTTTATAAATTTATCCTATTTAACTAACTTAACGGACCAAAAAAGGAAAGAAAATGATTCTCAATCTTAATTATCTCTGACTTTTTTGGACCCCCTCCCGTTTTCAAAATTTTGGACATCTAGCCCGTAAACCAAGAAAACAACAAGGGGGGGGGGGGTATTGAAAAAGGTAAATCGCATAGTTACTGTTAGCTTGCATGACTTTTGGAGAATTTCAATGTTAAAAGTGTTTCATTGGTTGCATTTCAATTTAAGCCAACGCACAAAAAGTTCCGAATTGATAATTTAGCGAATGCGTTTTTTATTTAATGAATTACATTAAAATTTATATATCCATTACATAAAAAAGACTCAAGCAAGTGATTCAGTATTTCAGTTTCACTCTCTACCCTCCTTCGTTACAGACTGACAGCATGGGCAATAAGATAAGAATACATTATGATTCTCATTTTTCCAAATGTTGATTAAACTCTCAGATCAAACATTGTATATGCTCCGTGTAAGCACTACATGTACCTTAATTGGCAACAGTCAATGTCGCATGAAAGTTAAAAGAATGAAACATACATGTTGGAGTATATGCAGTTACTGTATGTGCATTTAGTTATGTATATGAGCGGTCGGCTAGTCAGTATCATACAAAGGTTGCCATCACTGGCTTAAATTTTGATAACTTATTGTTTATGGCTGAAGATTGAGGATTAATGTTATGGAAATTGGTGGTATAAATGTTTTGATATTGTACAAAAAGGCAGTAAATGCAGCTTTATCTACAGCACAAAATTTGACTACGTTGATATAGAGAAACACTTGAAATTAACATGTAAACTAGCTGAGAGTATTTTAATATTTCATAGTTGTGGTGAGATATTTTTTTAGAAATTAGCAGTCCTGTATGCATGTGCTCAAACTCTGTGTGAGTTGGCAGGGGGTGAGAAGTGAGGCTCATGTTCAACCATACCAAATCTCGGTAAAAATATACCTGAAACTAGGGCCTGTTATTTTTTTAAGCTTTATCCTTTGTGACGCAGGAGACTAACTACACTAACCCCCCCCCCCAAAAAAAAAAAATATCCATCGTAACATCATATTATGGTCATGCTAATAAAAACTGGTTTACATACAACGACCATAAATGAAATCCTCTAATTCCTATCACCATATTGTTACTGAGTAGCAGCCTGAACCTATTTTCATTTCTACATAATGGACAGTGTGCACATGGCTCAGATCATGGCATTACGAAGAATATAGGCAGAGGGTTGCTCATTTTTACTCCATTCGCAAGCACCTTCCTTAGGATTTTCCATAGTACTTCATGTCTGCACTCAAACTTTATATTTATAATTGCAGAGAGTTTTGGGGGTTTCTCCCCGGACATTTTTGGTGTGTATAATATATGCAAATATAGATCTACTTTATTCATCTGTAGCTGTGTTCAACATCTGTCGCATCTCTCAGTATCCAAATTCTACAAATCTAAGATGCTGGTTATACATGTAAACTTTTCTGCAGACAACATAGAACTGGACAGTGCTCTGTGGTCACCAGTCAAGTAGCTTATGTGTAGCCCTGACCTAGGAACGAAATGTTACGCATCTATATGTAATGTGTCAGGGAGCCGGGAATGTTTGTGTTACCGCTAACATGTGTGCTGTTTTATTGCCATGATAGGACTACACTTTCAATTAGCAGCGGGCTCTTGTTCCGAAGAGGATACATTCCAAGTTCAAGGGATTCCAGATAAATCACGAGAACAACGGATGCATCCTTTTTATACCAAGCCTTCTTTGTTTTCATGAATATAAATGCATTTTAATATGTATTCACCAAAGCAAATCAGTCCAGTGTTCAAATTTAGCCATAGAAATTTAAAGCAGGGATATATGTATAAGCAGGTGACATATATATCCCTTGAGAAAACAAAGGAGGCATGGTATAAAGTGGTAGAATTTTGCAAAGGTAGGGGAAACTTCAGGGCTAGTCGTATGACTCGTGGTGTGATGCTGACTGATTGCAATGCGGGCGGGTGTCACTGTCACCTGGCGTGATCAAATTGCCATTAGGTGATGCCCATGTGCACACACACACACACACACACACACACACACACACACACATATATGTGTATCAAGGTTCCATGACGATAACATGACAACCTATTGGGGATCACTGGGTGACAGCAACTTCAGAGCACCAATGCATAAACAAACTGATAGCAAGGGGGTACTCACAGAACAAAACCCTGCCAGAAAGAGCATCTTCCACAACAATCATAGTTTGTCCAATCCACTGTTAATTTACTACAAATGGTTATGTGAACCCCCTGACAAAAGTCACGATGTGTTGCGATGAATCTCAAGACTAATAGGCCTATGAACCCAATAAGAATGCATAGGTTCAACTTCACACCATGCATGTGAGTATTTGAACTAGATGGGATGGGGGGGGGGGGGGGGGAAGGGTCCCACGCGGTTCCAGGAGTATCTGTGCTGCATCATGAAAGTAAGTTTTATCTATTTGTCAAGGAATATTTTTACAAATACTGACGTACATGCATGTATGTGTGTTTTGTGCCATTTGAAATGGATTGCAACAAAAATAATTATGCTACCAAAGCAAACAGCCTAATTTAGCTGATGCACTAAGAGTTTTTGTCGTTTGGATGTTGTTCATGCATGAAGCTTGAGTGTATGGGGGGTAAGGTAGATGGGGTCCCATTGTGCTGGCAGAGTAAATGATTTGCCCCAATACAGAGTACAGAAAATAATATTCCGAAATACTGGCCAGTAGGGAAAATTAAAGGCATCCAGTATATGTTGGTACTCTAAAAAGAATATGCCCCAGTGCCGCAGTGCAGAAATACACTGCACCCTTACCCTCCACCCCCTATATTGCTGTAGTTTATCGTTGAATTCACATAATGATAATAACACCAATAATTCCAAATTGGGATCTTCATCAGATTAAAATTATCATTTGCGTGCAGACTAAACATCAAATTTTCAATATATCAAATGGAAATTTTCATTGATCTTCATTCCTTCATTTTGCCACTTACAATTCTGGACTCATTGATTGGGCGTCTTCACACTCATATAACATGGTGGGCTACTATTTAGACCAAGCACGCATCCAGAGCAGTATTTATACACGTTGCGATGTGTTGTCCGAGATTTTTATTTTTGCGTTTGTTTGCTTATTCAGTTTTTACTTTTGTTTCTTTGTTTTTATTTATTTAATTTTTTTTTTTTGGGGGGGGGGGAGGTTGCTTTATTTTGACAACAGATTCAAATGTGTTCTAAATTCATTTAATTAATTTGGTTAATAAATAACGTGTTTGAATCGTTTGACTGTTATTACTCAACTAGGTAGAATTTCGTACAGAGCTGTATGTATTTCAGAGTTTGAGTGTTTTTTCCTCGTGTGGAACTGATTTGGGACTATAGTGGTGCCAACTGAGTGTTTCCACTCATCCGAGGCTTTAAAATAGACACAGACCAGGTCTTGAGTGTTTTCCCTCACGCGGACCTCGTGTTCGATTTCTTATACGAGCTGGGTTGAGTGTTTCCACTCAGCTGGGTCTGTTTACAGGGTTTTGTATGGATTGAGTGTGTCCACTCAAGCATATTGTAGATATGTGGACCTGCCAGGTACTGATATCCAGAAATGGCGACAAAAAGTCACCAATTTCTGTAAATCGAGCCAAAAAACAGAAAAATAGAATTTATGTTTTTAAAATAAATTATGTTATGTATATATATATATATGATACACTCAGCTATCATCATTCAAAAGGCAATGATAAATAAAAGCACAATTTCTAATCACAGAATCACAGCATTTATGAAATGAAAGTGATCTGAGGTACCCTCTGATAGTGTCATGGGAAAGCGAAGGTATCTAGACGTTTATTGGGAAGTATATGTGACAGCAACCACCCCGCATCAATAATAATAAATTATTTCAAAGGTCAACTTTCAATACCAGAACAAATAAAACTGAAATATTTGCGAAGCCCTCTAGGACCTATATTTATGATATAGAAAAAAGCAACAAGATTACCGATTGTCCCACTCATATTCACTGCATGATCTCCATTCAAATACATGACTTTTAGTTTTAGACAAGAACGATGACTGTTAATGTGTCATTTATTTCATGCATGCGTTCACCTCAAGACCCGAGGAATGAAGCGTGCCTACTTGAATCATCACCTGCGGCAAATATACTCCACGATATCAGGGAGCATACAGTATTGACCGGCGGAGCAAGGGCATTTTTTTGCAAAGGGTGTAATTGCCCATCATTTATAGCATTTCATTCTTTTTCCCACGTTTTAAAATTTTCTACTCATTAAAGGGCATTTTTCCCTTTCTGAAATTTTGCACGAATTTCAACAATCATGCCCTTATACAGTATTTTCAGCTCAAGCTGCAGACAACAAAATCTAGGTGTTGTTATTGGAGATGCTACTCTGTCATGAAATCTGAAAGTTTTGTCCTCAAGCCTGAGTCTTGTATCAGGGCCTACAAAAGCTGTCATGGTGCCGCTAATAATGTTTTGGTCTAACAAAAATATATTCCAACAGCTACCTGTTCAACCCTCCCAAATAATGGCTGCTTAACGATGACACAAAAGGATGGGCCAGTGCAAATAACAAAATTTGTTTATACGTAGGTAAATACACATCTGTCTGCCTGTATGTTTGTTTGTCTGTATGTATGTGTGTTTGCATTTATATGTATTTACGTATGTATGTGTGCTCAAATGATGCGCGATTATACACCTGAGTGCATAGGTAACTAAACACCGCTAAAGCAAAGTGAGGGCGCGTTGCCAGAAAACAAACTCAAACATAGTAAGACAAAGCAAGACAAGATTTACATGTTGATTGCACGGTTGGCCTTGGGTGAAAAATCACCCGCTCCCAAACAATAAAATAATACTGGCAGCACAATATGCATTAAACACTTATTATTCTGCAAAAGTGTGCAATAGGCTTCTGAGATGGGGCAAACGACCATAACAGCATGTCAGAGTAAACTTGCAATTATTGTAGCTCTGCAGCGAGTTTTTAAATATCTGCAGGACCCTGAGTGCATATTTCATTTGTAGAAAATTAATGTGCCGAATTGAGAACTCCCTACAGAGAATGAAAACCTTCTGCAGACTATTTACTTTATAATCAGCTTTTCAAAATGAGCCCATAGTTGTCATCTTTGTCGAAAAGAAATAGTTTCAGGACGATTTTGCATGACTATGAAATGCAGGCAAAAACAATAAAATGTGGATCATCACTTGCGCTTTGTTCCTCCTTAATTTTTAGCCTTACCTTTACTTACCCATTTTTCACTTCCACATTTGTATGGCCAATCGTTTATATTGAGACAAAAGTGCAGGTTCCAAGCTTCGAAATAATGTATGACGGGCCAAGTTATATCACATACAGATGATCCCCGCAGGTCCTTTGAGAGTTCCTATTTGACTGAAATACAGGAAGAATACATAGACCCGGTAGACTAGACCAAAACTCCACGCACAAATTCTAGCTGTGACATTTATATCTTACTCTCACACATCACGTCAGGTAAAGTTCAAGTGCGAGACCATAGTAAAAAGGGGTCACATCGAAATCGGAGAGACAAGTGATCGCTGAGAATTGGACTGCAGGAAATTTTGATTCTAGGAGGAAGTCTATCTATACAGTGTATGAACGAAGTAGCCCATAGAAAATTTACATTTGCAACAGGGTTTCAATCCTGTGAAAACAGTTAAGGGCTGTCTGTAGAGAGTGTTTACCTCTCTGCAGAGAACATGAAATTCTATGCATACAAAATAAAAGTTTAAATCTTTCCGCAAGCCATACAATCCACAAACTATCTGCGCAGGGTTACAATGTATCGTCAATGCACTAATTTTCATGGTATAAAGTTTCACGATTTTACATTTAAGATTGTAAAGGCAGTTTCAATTATACCACTTTGGACATTCATCCCATTAAACTAACGTTAAAGGGTTACTTCATTGCGTCTTCATTTTACAAATATTGTGTCGGCAGTAAACTTTGCGAAAATAAGACAACTGCAACGTTGAGTAAATTTACGGTATTTTTAAACACTTTACAAGTCTATGAATGGATTTTGCAAGCCTCTTCAGTGTTTGTAAGTACACTACAAAGTAAATAGGTTGTGCTTGCCACAAAAATGATGAGCTCACAGATCACTGCAGCTTTCAAATAGCACGCCGCCGCTTGAAAAACTAAACCCTGACAACACATCATAAACTTTTGCTCATGGTGCCATGCTAAATATGATGTTAATTATATTTCATGTTTTATGACGGCAGAGTAAATTTAACAGAAACTTTACAAGCAACAGTCTTTCCTTTAAATAAAAATGTTTAATGATGATTCAAATTTCGCTGCGGATGGTAAGCCACAGTTACACTCCCTCTCTCATTATGTCGCATATTTATTCTACTTTTGTCTAAATACCACGGCTCCACGCTCCGGTGGGTTAATGTTGCAATCAAAAGATATGTTGCAGGACTGCATTTTGATAAAGGGTAAAGGAAACATAAGTTCTGCTGCCTGTCAATTATACAGCAGCAACAGAGTGTGCGGAAAGTCCCGAAAAATCATCCAATATTCTAGAGGAATAATTAACTGCGCTATCAAGAACATGGATTGCCAAAAGTCTTTGAACTTTCTGCTTCATGCCCCAGCTGGTTTATCGTGGTATGTCATAATCAAACAATTAGTGTTGAAAAATAGGTGGGATGACATTTCATGTAAGCTGGTAATACGAGACAGTGACGGTATCAGGGATCACCTTGAAATATTGTATAGCGAACTACCAATATCAATCAAAGACTTGTCGTTCATTTCCGTCAATAACACTTTGTGCATATCTCTGCAATGCTACTCGGAATACTTAGGATACTATGTTGAAGGTTATAGTGTTAAACGTGGCTGTGCTTGGCAGCAGTTTTACAATAAGTTTGTAATATTTTTTCGAGTATTTTCACCTCGCGTTGCTATTTCGCCAGACCAAAATCACTATATTCTTATCCGCATGCATAACTGCATATCTAAAAAATGCCACTTAGTATTATTTGTAATAATGGGGCGCATCTGTGTGTGTGTCCGTGCACGCACACGAACGTGTACCATCAATGCTCGTTACACAGACCGTTCTCTCAGGAAGTTGCACAAAATTGTTTTCATGACTTTGCTATGTGGACAAGTCTATGGCAAGTTCTTCGTACAGAATAGTCAAGAGGGGCATATATTCTTGCAGTTTTTGGCTCCTAGCAAGTACATCATTGAGCTAACCATCATACGTTTGTTTCTACCATATTCAGGTTCTAGCTGCTCACACGCAAAACTTATTTTCAGTGGATACTATGGGCAAGCAGATACAAAAAAGTACCTATGTCAGTCATTTCCAATGGAGACTATGTGTATTTTCACAAGGCACTTGTTGGGTAGATTATATGTACCCCGATATGAGGACATTGTTTTAATTGATATACACGTGATTTATCAATATGTTAAACCGGACATTTATAAAGAAAAAACAGAGCTGCAGCATGGGGAGGACAAACTTATCCTGCCGACAGACAAGCTAAAGCCTGAATATAAATTAACAAAGACAGTGCGAATACGCATTTGTTTTATAAACCGACCAGGAATTTCCTACAGAATATACATGCAAAGCAGCTATGGTTCAGAGGCCAAAAGTGCATTCTACGTATACGATGGGCCAACGCATGAAGCACCTTCTCTTGGAAGTCGTTGTTTCAGAAATGAAAGAATTTACAACTTTCAGAAAGAAGTAAGCACGGATGGCCATGTGGCTTTGTTCAACTGGTGTTGCATTGCACCAACAGAGCCCTCTGGCTTTATCGTTATGGCAACGGAAGAAAGTATTGCCCACAACTTAGATCTTCACCGTATGGAATTACACAGATCAAATGTATTGAACGAAACTTTGATTTATTTGAATATTTTTCCATTGCTTCATAAGAGGCGTTCTTACATAACCAAAGGGCTGTTAATATATTCATCAGGACAAAGTTACATAGAAGTATCACTTACCATGAGAAAATGGCGGGTTGAAAGGAGTTTTTCTTGTCTGTTTGCTGGGTTAGTTGCGTACGACGGAGTTGATCTCCGGGGGCGTATGTTTGGCCCGTTTTGTAAAATATTCAAGTGCGTACCGTGCATTGATAAGAGGACAATGCCTTTGGTATC
This sequence comes from Hermodice carunculata, assembly GCA_964020975.1. Taxonomy (NCBI): domain Eukaryota; kingdom Metazoa; phylum Annelida; class Polychaeta; order Eunicida; family Amphinomidae; genus Hermodice; species Hermodice carunculata. The sequence goes on along the minus strand of OZ026622.1, from coordinate 22,536,310 downwards.
ATCAGAGCATTCATTTCTATTAGTTTATTATGCCATCTGGCCATCATATCAGCTTTCCCTGCAAATCTCATTTCGTACTACTCGCTGTCGAGGCATCCATATATTTAAAATGTCCATCCCCTATAGACTCTGGACCACCGTGATACCAAATACGTTGAAAATAGAACGTTATTTTTATTTTTCCGCTGAACTAAAGTTTCGTGGCAAAGGTTGCATTTTCATATCTCATTTGCTGGAACATAAAATTTGGAAAGGCATGAAGATATATGTAGTTCAACAATCTTTAGAGGTTTCGTTCTCTTTACATACTAATGCTATCATTAAAGCAGACCCTTCAAATACTACTACTGGGGTGGACTATATTTCCAAACGATCCAAACCGGTTATCATTAAAGCAGACCAGGGTGACATCAAGTTTGAAACAGACACCATTGTAACGCAGTCAGGCTTTTATCTGTTGCATTTTGTAGACAATTGCATCAGAGCTCATGCGCATTTTATTCTTGAAATTAAGTCGGATTCTACTTGTTTCTCAAGCCAACACACCAAACGTTCAGCATACCTCGAGAGACAGTTGTCGACCATAGTTTGCCTTGATATAGTTCTTGGCAGAAAAACACGACAGTTCAGTTTAAAATCTGGCTACCATTTGTCTTATAATCCTAAGGATATTACATGGACATTTCCTCATGCCGTAGCATTGAAAATATGCACTAGTTGTACAGGAACATATACAGTTCGCCTTGGCCATTATTTCGATTCTAAACATCAGCTTGCCGGTGCTTGTGGTGTTATACCGAGGACCCTGACTCGAACAGAAGTATGCCTTACCACATGGGTCGTCTCTGATATACGCGCTAAGATGTTCACTTGGAAGACTTTAACACGAGCACATTGCTCTTCAAAACTGCTGCTTACAATTAATCGACTGATTCCCTTACGGCAGGATTATGACTGTTTATTTGTTATTAATATAAAAAATATGATACACCCTGCAGCAAGTTTAAGTGGTTCAGCTTATCAAATGCAACATAAGCCTGATGTGTCCCTGATCAAAGCCACGGGGCTACGTGAAAGCTCCACATTTTCTAATAATCCCAAAGAGGGGTATGCCATATGGGAACATAGAAAGCTGAGCTGGATAGAAGCGCACGGACTATGTAAGGCTCACAGAAGTCACTTGATCACCTTGGATAGTATAGATGAAGTACATTTTTTAAAGTATTCACTTCAATTTCATAAATGGATTCGTTACTTTTACCCTTTGTTCGAAGCTCCTCTTACTTACATTGGACTGACATTTCGAGCTGTACGTGTCAGCTTATCATGCTCAATGAAAAAAACTACCCACAGATTCATTCAGGTTTAAAATCATGCCTAGATACCGTGATCTTGATTCTGTTGGTCTGGAATTTTTATTTGGCGCTATTTCGATGTTTTGCAATCAATTCCGTCTTCAAAATGAGCCATTCTGTTTTCTTGCGAAGGACAAATCTTTGATGCAGAATGCAAAGAAACCAAACAAATGTAATTTCGTCCGAACTCATGGGACACATTAGAGTAACAGTCAAAATTCCCCTGCTATGTCTACCAAGACCTGTCATTTTAAATGATTTTTTTCGTTTTTTTTCGATTGTACTAGATATTGATATTTTGCAGAGTAATAGCGCACAGCTTAGCTCCCAAGGTACACAGACGAAATCTGTTGAATCAGCCCAATAGCAATAACCTTTAGAGGTCAACGGATGCACTTTGAATTCTCATCTCAGGCCTGGCAAATACACACATTTTTTTATTCTTTTGCTCCCCCCCCAAAAAAAAGGGCGTCAAATTGGTTTAACACGCTTTAGTTTTGTTAAGATGATACTTTGTAACAAAATCAAAGACTGGCGTTGTCAACGAAACATTCGATTCATAATTATGTAATGAACTGTAACAGTCGTAGAATTATTATACTTACATTTCCGAAATGCAAGCTTCGAAGTCAGAATCATACTGAAAATTAATTTGGAAATACTGTTAAAATGTAATAAATCACTGTTCCTTGTTTTATGAGTAATGCCTAATTTGGCCAGTTCCATGAACCATTCCATTGTCCACCGATGGAACTGCATGAGGCAAAGCGACGGTTGAAGGCGCAGTGAGTTTTTAAAATAAAAATGTGTATAAAAGAGTTATTTTCACATCAAAATGTTTTAAAAGTGCGCCGTATGGTTACAAAAACTCATGAGTCACCCATGTATCCAATTTGAACATGGTCAATTAAGAGAACCTTTAAGCACACATTACATGTATTGTTGAATGCATAAATTGGTTTTGTGTCTTCTACAATAAGATGTACTTCAACGTAATATTGAAGTTTATTCCATCTAGCAGCACGGGAGGTTCACTGTGCAACACAAGCAACAGGCTCAAGGCCTAGCTTCTATGCAGAGGAGAAACTAAAACTGCTGTATCATCACTATTTTACACACATTACCGAGATGGTACAAAAATGGTCAATCTGACCTATCAAGTTGAGTTTTATATATCTGAAACATATATTGTCGACAAAACTATCCATTAGCCTCGGGGTGAATTTTGTATAGCAAACACATCTGTGATCATCAATGATATTCAGCAGCATCAATACTTTAACGAATCCTACACCGCTCAAAGATGTGGCAAAGCCAACTGCAAATTTGTGCACATGAGGTAAACATTGGGTTCATACCCAAGTTCAGTATATCATCAAATAATCAACAAAAAGTAAACTCAAATTGCATGGTAAGCATTTTGCACAAGCATTGTAAATGTTTGCATTGAACACCGTTGTTTTTGCTCAGTGCTACCATCCTGAGGATAAACTATACAAATCATACCGGAAGGCAATGGATCATTGCGAACACATACGGTACTGTATTGTACACATGATAAACTCAGTCTTGTTTTCATGGTAATTGCATAGAAAGCAAAATCAGCATCAGCAACATAAACAAACTGTACACATAATAAATTCAGTATTTTCTACATAGCATCTACATCGAAAACAGAAGCATCATTATCAGCGTTAACATATACGCATATTACATCCAGTCCCTTCTTCGCTTTTGGAAGTTTGCACTATATTGACCCCGATATGCTTTCCAAGGCAACGTTGTCCTGCTCCCTCCACTAATCCACAATCCTCCGTAATTTTCGTCACAATTTCACGGATCCCCGCATACAAGTCCAACGAAACTCCCTTCATCTCTTTTCCGACAAAGTATGCGTTATCCTTGTCTTCACATACGGGATACAAATGGTAACTCAGCAGTGCAACAACACAAGTCGAGTCCTCCCTGTGCTCCGCCATGTTTCACACCGTGGATTTGAATAGAGCTGAAATTGGTCACGTTTTCTGTGGACCAATTTCATGGTCCCCTTCATTGAACAGCAGCCCGTATAAAGATCGGATTATCATTTAAGACCGGTATGACAAAAGTGAAAAAGAAGTCGATGCCAGACCGCAAAATGCACAATAGACTGATTCTTATTCATCACATAATACAATCTAAAATACTGTCAAAATGCAAAACTGTGGCCCTGTATTTAATAAAAAAAGGGGTTATCTTTGAGGTGCTGTTGTTTAGGTGTTGCGCGGGGCAGCAATTGTGGACCAGGTTATTGTAAGTGTTAGGCTGTGCCATGGCCAAAGTGGTTACACGCTGAGTTACTATTAGCGTTTATTATATGATAAGGTAATTTAGGGTTGTACAATTGGCTAAAACTATGTAAAGGGTGATTGTCTAAACACGTGCATTTGCCAAAATTCTACGTGCGTGTTACTTAGCAGTCAATAGAACAAGTCACTGGACAGTCTATTGACCGCTGTCATGCTAAAAAAATCACCAAAAATCCCTTTGCTTCATCGTGTCATTCGTCCAATCAAGATACACAATGCCAGTGTGATCATGCATTACACACACATTTTGTCATGCGAAATAAACTGGTCTCCAAGATGATATAATAAAACAATTAAAGTCTCCGAATTCGGAAACACATGGTTCCAGGGACTCGAGAACACCAAAATTCACTGCGCTCTTCGGCCTTGGTGAATATTTGTGTTCTCAGGTCCCTAAAACTATGTATTGACCTCATTCAAAGATTACGTATAATAATATTGTATCTTAACCATCCTCTGATGCCATAATCGAGTGTTGTCGAGAAAAATATTTTCATAACCATGGACTTAAACCTGTTTCATTACGGATTACAGTACAGCCCATGACCTTTGGTCCCAGCAGGCTAGCCTATAAGTTTCTTTGGTTGCACTTATAGCAAAGACTTCTCGTGCGATTGACGAGGTTAGCGTACCATTGGCGGGCGGTAATTTCCTTGAAATACACTATGTCCCGAGGACATAGTGTATTTACCAAATCAGCTTGCCAGCATGTTGAGCATATTCATGCTCAGAGTAGGCAATGGCCACATGCATTTGGTCAATCCCAACCGATTGCATCACATAGCATTGCCTTTCGAACCCGAAGTGAATTTGCGCATTGCCAGCCTGTGCCATTGTTCTAATGACCACACTTTGCCAGATGCGAGCATGTGAAGGATCATGATCAAAGTAATATTGGTCTCATTGGCGCAAATACGAAATACGATGCTAGTAATGCGAACCTAATGTCATGGCTGTACTGTACGAGAGATCATAGAACCAAGTAGTAATATACGCCACGTACTATAACCTTTACCTATAAAACGCAATGTCCTGATTTCAATAACAAGAGAGTAGTGTAAAGTTGAGAGAATACACAAAAAGTGATAAAAAGTGTATCAAATGACGGACGGTTACAGTGATGAAAGTGTATGAAAAAGTTCTGCATAAAGTCTCGAGTGAACTGCTGGCAGTAAGCGTTCCAGGGTTCCGTCGTTTCCAAATGCACTGAAGGGATAAAGTTTATACATTGTTGCTGCAAACATGACCAAGTTTTAGTTCAGTTCTAAGTGCCAGTTTGAACGATCATTGAATACTTTGCTGGGGAGCGGAATGTTGTCTGTCGGGAGGTGGCGTGACCCAAATATTTATGGGTGAGGGGTATGAAAATGTTTCTGTTAAAGTTGTGTGGAAGATAAGTAGTTTGTGATGGAGAGAAACACTAGATATAAAACATTGACAATGGGTTGGAATGCCAATATCGTGGTCAGTATGCTGGCATGCTGGCAGGTCAACAGTTACAGGTGTAGAAAAGTACGTTTGGAGCATTATCATTGCAGATAATGAGGTCTTGACCTTACTTAAAAAGTCACAAATTCGCAAGACAGGTTGTCCTGATGGAATTCCAAACAAGGTATTACGTTTGTTTGCTGACTGTATTAATGCAGCGTTGGCTTGTTGAAATTTTTCTCTGCACGCTTCTGACGTTCCTGATTTGTGAAAGAAAGCTAATGTTTCAGCTGTCTTTAAAAAGACAATCCTCGAAAATTACAGACCAGTTTTCGTATTTTGGGCTCCATCTAATGTGTTTGAATTCTGTGTTTTTAAGAGATTGTACGGTTTTCGAACACGCTATAATTTATTCGCATATTGCAACTTGGGGTTTACAAACAAATTGACAGCACTGCAAACGAATTAATTAACATTGTGCACCAAGTAAGTCAAGTAGTCGATAAGGGAAAAGAAGTTTGCATGATATTTTTAGACCTTTCAAAGGCTTTTGATGATGTCTTTCACCGTGGCCCATTGATAAAGTTACAACACATAGGTGTACATGACCCACTTCTTTCATGGATCAGATAATATTTACGTTTTAGAAAGGAACGAGTAGGTATTGAGGGCACCTTCTAGAACCAGGCAAATGCGCAATCTGGGTTTCCCCAGGGTAGTGTCCTTAGACCTTTTTTGTATATGATAGTTATAACTGACTTGGCTGATAGTATTATCTGTAAAATTCACCTATTCGCGGATGATACAACGCTGATGGGAATTGTTGAGACCACCTGAGAGCACAATAATAAATTTTAATGCTAATTTGCAGGTGTTGAGGAGTTGGGTAAAAACAGAAAATAGATTTCAATCCTGATGAAACCAAGGAATTGTTAGTTTCAACAAAAAAGAAAAAGCCAATACATGATTAATTTTCCTTAAGAACAAAAGTATCCCACATGTATGTGAGCACAAACATCTCAGTTTTACTTTGCCTGGTAAGCTGCGTTGGGACAGCCAAATTAAAAAAATATCTGTAATAAGGCATCATCTCATATAGGGCACATTAGATCATGCATGTTTCATTTGCCGCATAATGCGTTGGAGTGTATAGACATATCTTTCATACGCCCTATACATGTACTTAAATACGCTTCTCCTGTATTTGACAACTGCTACAGACGGGGTAGAGCAATCCTGGATTCTGTTCAATATAAAGTATCTTTACTTATCTCGAGTGCAATGAATTCATCAAATCAGTAAAAATTTTATCGTGTCTTGGCTGGCTTAGCATAGAAATAAGACGTTATTATCATTAACTTCTGTAATATAATGTAACTCGCAGTAATTGTCCTGACCACTTGATAGCGCTGATCCCCCAACCTAAAAGCGAGAAGGTTAATTACCTATAACTCAATATTCACAGGCGCTCAAAGGTTAACGTGCACACTTCGCTTTTAAAAACTTCTTCCAATTCATTGTACACCTGACTTTTGAACGCCATTCCACTAGACATCCGATATTGCCCTAATGTTAACTTATTCAAAGTACATCTTTAGCGTTGTTTCCCGATAGGCGCAGGCAGTTAAGACACGGGCCTTGAAAGTTCAATACTTTGATCACTCGCCTCCCAGTTGATTTCAGTGCACTGTATGCCCATCTATTCACTAGAGATCTCATTGAAAGTCCCAGCTGCTCCTGCGGTTGTCCTTTGAAACTGTGTTCCATTATTTACTGCAGTGTCCACTTCATAACATTCCAAGACAAATTCCTTTTGCAAGAATTTTACGCATTATCATGAATCAAAATGTAGAAATTAACTTTCATCGATTACAGAATTGTGGTAAAGTGCATTTACTACCATTTGGAACTCACATAGCATCACATGAGTGTAACTGTTTACTTGTAGAGGCAAGCATGCACTTCATTGAAAGTCCCAAAAGATATCATTCAAATACGCAATGCAATAGGGGTGATCTGGGTTGGTTTAGTTTCTTGCCACACAGCCTTTTGTTCCCATGATGCATGTTTGTGACACCTAGCAACCCATGCTATTGGAGATCAAGTAAGTCAGCAAAACCCATTACATTACAGTGAACCTGAAACATGCGCCCTGCATATGAGAACGATGTTTGAAATTATCATCTTCTAATCTACTTAAAACACATATTTTTATCTTTCAAATGCACCCAGGTGTGATAAAGTGAAAAAGTAATGATTATTTGACAACATATAGAGAGGTTAAATTCATATGTCCTATTTTACCATGTTAATATATGGAGAAAAAGTGAAGGTCAGGGAAAGTGACCACAAGATGTGGGCAGTCAACCATGAATAGCATGGGCAGCACCACCTTAAGGCGAATTTAGAACTAACCCAGATCTCCCATATTGTAGTCACGGAATGTGAAACTTGTCTCACAAAACGCCTCGGCACTTGGTATCATTGCTTTTTCTACTGGTTATTTTTATTTTGTCTTTTTCTTCAGCTGCATTGTGTGACACATATACCTATCTTGATGTACTTGTATTTATTCTCGCTATTTTTCCGGATCCTCATTAAAGAAATAAAGTATATTGTATACATTGGGAGCATTTGAGCTCCTTTCCACAAGAATTTCATAAAACTATAGATTGCAACACTCAGGAATTGTCAGCAAAATAACCTCGGCTTACCACTTTATAGCCTAGACAGATGTAAGGAGACAGTCTAAGTGAAACATTACTTGTATTTTATACTGCCATTCACAATTAAATATTGAGACAAATACTTAATTGCACTTGGCTGGTACCGTGAAAGACTATACTTGTACAAAACCTCGAATGTAGGCCACATGGCACACAGTTTATTACCTTTTGGCCATAAAGTTAAATTGCATCCATTTGTGACTTTACAAGTATATGTAATTTGTCAAAAGCATGTTAAACAAGTAAGACTCAAATAGAAAGACATATTATCTCCCTGAAGAGACCTTTAAAAAAGGACACCGCAGCAGTGTGGAAAACACACATTGTAGTCATCAACCCTCTTCTGTAATATATATATATATATATATATATATATATATATATATATATATATATATATATATATATATATATATACATATATATATAATTATATATATATATCATACATTGGATATAAGAGAAGCAAAAAAAGGTGAATATATACCACACTATGTTACGAAGCTCAAGTTGTTAAAATACACACATAAGCAAAATAATGTTGATACATGTATGTATAATGATTCCTCCATCCTTAGAAAACAACTCGAAGCGTATCAAAAAGAAAATGTTAATTGTTTTTATCATAAACTATATAAAGTATCATAAATGCCTTATAGGCTTATCAGTATCAGGTAAATTAAGATTCGTCTCATTGGGAGTGTGGGATGGGGTTGGGGTATTTTAATGCGATAATTAGTCATTACAATTGCACATATGCTATGCATGCAGGGAATTAAACCCAAGGTTTGCATAGGGATACATGTACCGACAGGCCATGGGTTGTTATCCCGGCTAATGTATGGCGATTATTAACAACTATGACAACTCTGACTGGAGCACTTGTATTGGACTTAATTCATGCAACTTGGCCATGTTGATTATGTCATTCACGCAGACGAGTGTCCAATAAACCATTCTTGTTTTATGAATGGGGGCTTGGTGCAGTTCGTAATACTGTGATTTTCCTTATTTTGGCTTTGTGGTTGGTGCCGAAGGTTACTGGTTCGAGACCCTTTCATTCCTTGATCAAAAATATATAATACAGGTGTGCAGAGGAGAAACTGTTTAATTGTCTGCATTTACTTGGTATGCAAAATGCTGATATGTTTCATTATGATACCTCAAATAGAAATGAAGGGTTTTGATTGATGGTTAAGGCTTAGACAACTATGACTGTCTCCTCAGATCCACGTGAATTTTCAGTGGAGGGTGATAGTAGTAATGTCACCCTGTTTGGTGCAGGGAGACATCACTATTGTCACTCTCTCCATTCCGACGGAGGGTGCCTTGATGTCGTCACCTCTCATGGTGGGCAAGGAAATCGGGCTATGACGTGACCTAGGCTCGCGGGTGAAGCAAACAAACAAGGAAGGCTACGGTGTGAGTGGGAACTCAAGAATTGCTGCAACGAAAAGACTTGGTCGTGTTGGTGAATGCTATTAAGCTATGTTTTTTGTGTTATTTCTTATGCTGTACAGTTTAATAAATCGATAATTGCCTTCTCAGGATGGGAACAGCCAGAGTGTAACCCCGAGGGAGGTTGTCTCTGACAACCTCCCGAGGGGTGACAAATCTGGCTATTCCACTCCTGAAAGGGCAATAATTGCTTATTGTGCTACCCTGAACAGATAAATTTATCATATATATTAAAGACAAGTGAAGACGACAGTGGTGAGCAGAAGAATGTAAATGTTTGCGGACAGTCTTGCAGTGTTAAGTTAAAAAGAAAACTCCTCAGCAATGTTCAGCGTTTTTATGATAAGACAAGACTATTTCGCCGAGATCTGCGTTACATCCGTCTGATACATTTTTACAAACAATGCAGAACATATAATATTGCTATAATGTATCTGCTATTTAGCTCATTCTGGTTAAAATGGGGAGTACATTCAGATAGCATTTATCTATGGTTTTTCCCCCACCCAAAAGAAGACAACAAGAAGAATTTATTATCACGTATTTAGCTAATTCATTATTTGTCACGTTCATATTTATTCATATTCAGCTAAGACAAAAAGCCGCTACTCAGAGAGACATGTTCAGGTGCAGGCTTCTAAACATGTTCTGAGTAGTTACCTGCCCATGACCCTTAAATTTATTTTGGCTAATACAGCTTATGTCAAAATTCAACAAAATTAGGTGACAATAGTATTCACATGTGATACAGGTTAGACAGTGACAGGTTAGCTTATGGATTGCAGCGAGTTCAGACTACGGAATAGAGTTATGACTACCAGTGAGCAGTTCAGGGTGAAAACACACAAATATAAAACACACATACACTGAAAATATATATAATATATATATATATATATATATATATATATATATATATATATGTGTGTGTATGTATATATATGTATATATATATGTATATATATATGTATATATATATATATATATATATATATATATATATATATATATATATATATATATATATATATATATATATATATATATATATATATATATATATACAACCTATGGTCGTAACTGAATTAATAAAATCATAAAACCTGCAGCCAAAAGGTGAAGGAATTAAAGGTGATGGCCAATGTTTTGGCCAATTTACTGAATATATATGTAGTCTGTGTTAGCAATGCGTAAGGAATCCATGCCCTTCTGAATTCGCGATAAATGCTGAGAATGCTTAATATAAGGAAATGAAGCGGATGTTGTGTTTACCATTTTACTTGCTTTATCAACGTGGTACATAATTTGTCTTTTTGTTTTATTATGATAAAGGTAGATTTAAAATTTCGAAATTGGCAGTTTTCGCTGATATTTGAAATTAAGCATGGAAGTGGGACCCATTCGGGTTTGGTTCTTTAGTTTCAGTTACAGAGGTTGCTGTGGGCAGCTTTAATTCGGCCGCAGAAATGTTCGAACGTGTGTGTTTGATTGGGCACAGGAGTAGGCCGCACGGCAATATAAACGATGGGGCAATTGTGTGAATTTATTTTCATTGACACATTACATCAATATGGTTCACAAAATATTTCAGTTAAGTTTTATTCAAAATTAGCTAACCAAACTGGATCAAATGTAAATAATGTGATGAATACATTGGAATGCTTTAAGAACCTTCTTAGATAATAACACCATCAAGAGATCGTCTATTCAAATAGATATTGATATATATTTATTCAAAACATTACAAACTAGCACATTCTAAAATCACTAAAATGACGTAGCATGGTCAAACATTTGTACAGATTAGATGCATGTCCTTTGTCAGCTGATACGCTTATAATATTATGTCTGATGTATAGTAAATGTATAGGTCAAAAGGTTTATCAATGACAGGATTCTATAAAAAAAATTATTACAATATCCCCGCTCAACAAAAAGAAAGGAAAAGTAAGATATATAATTTTTATTATGATTTCAAATGATCCCAAAGATAAAAAAAATCATATTTCTGCAGGGACAGGCACTAAAATGGGTGACTGGGGCCCCTGTTTCCTTTTCCGAATGGTACTTGGGGAGCTCGTCACAGCGAAAAAAAATTAAAAACTTTGTCCATGTTGAGGGCAGAGAGATTGACAGATTGGCATTCTTCCGCGAAAGAACGTATAGGAACAGATATTACGGTCGTCTATCACATGCCTGTGTATCACTGGTAATAGTGTCATCCTTTCACAGAAGTTACTGGTTTTCAATTCCTTGCAAGCGACCCTATGATAACGCTGCATTCGTTTGCGAATGGATGCAACGGAAAATAACAACTCATACACATGTCGACACTGGATATACTTGTCCTGTATTCTGGATTCCCTTTGACCGTATTTGTGTTCTTGCATTTCTGACTAATTTCTATGTAGCAAGTTACACTAAAGCTAAAAAAATCTGCATTGAACTTCAAGCAAAGGTCTTATCCATTAAATTGGCGGATGTGATGGTTATAAGACAAGTTAATCATTATGTCCTACATTTCAAAATCACCACAACTTCACCTGTATCTCCATTCTTACGATATATATACGTAAAATCACCCATAGCGTTATATCCACAACTTATACGAACATTAAGGCTCATGTACAGAGACAGATATTACTGGTTGTCAGTCGATTTCAATGGGACTATACAGTGTTTTCTCCTCAATATTACGCCTTTCAAAGTTCTGCAGCTGGGCCAAGAAACACATTACCGTCCTTTTGGTGCTAAAATTATGTCAAATATAGTAGCTCCTTTCCTACATTTCATACCACAGGCTCCAAACTGTGAAATGGCTACTAAGACGGTAGGAGTAATTTGCCAAAGAGAAATTACCAAGGCTAAGGAGGCTTGTGGAGCCAATCAACATCTGTGTGGTAGCATGGAGTGCATTCTCACTCACAACATCTGTGACGGGTTTCCTGATTGTCACAGCCAGGACGACGAGGCTAATTGTAATGACGTCTGCACTGCGAAATCTGACGCCAGTTCTGAGATTTGTTTCAAAATGTGCAAAAAGCCTAGTTGTTCATGTGGAAGCTTTTACTTTCAGTGCATCATTGGAGGATGCATTCCAATGTCCAAAATGTGTAACAAAATTCATGAATGCCCTGATGGCTCAGACGAAATAAATTGTGTTCCAATTGGTCTTGGCGCGATGAGTAGGAAATACATACACTTGGTTGACAAATTTCCCCAGTTAGCGCAGCGGAACATGTTAAACAAATATCAGTTCCTAGTGTCAGATATTAAGATACCAGCTAATGGGAAACAAATGTGTCGAAACCCAAACTGGGTACCATGTAGTGCTTACGCAGGGTCACTCTGTTATTTACGATCAATGGCATGCATGTACGATAAAACTAAATCTGGCGAGCTTCTGTATTGTCCTGATGGCAACCATCTCGTATATTGTGCTGACATTGTTTGTCTTGGTACATTTAAATGTCCCCAGTCGTATTGCGTTGCAATAAGGCTTATTTGTGATGACCAATGGGACTGCTCACAGGGACATGATGAACTAGACTGTGTCAATTTACCGTACAAGTATCATTTTAAGTGCAGGCTAGAAAGAACATTGCTCCATCCGTCCGATGTGTGCAACAGGGAAATCAATTGTAAGTTTTCTTCAGATGATGAAGACACATGTTTTATGCTCGATGAATGTCCTGTAGACTGTACCTGTGTTGGATATATTTTGGCGTGCATTGGTAGAAAGCTCCCAACATTACCACTTTATACAGTTAATATGAAATACACAAAAGCTATTCTGTTCAGTGGAAACAACCTAACCATGCTGAAATATGATTCACGTGTATATCATCATATGTATATACTCAATATTGCTTCCAATAAAATTTCGAAAATGGGATCCAAAGCTTTAGTCAACATGAGAACCTTAAAAGTTCTAATACTCAGGAAAAATTTATTATCTTCCATTTCAAGGTATGCATTCTGGGGACTCCATATGCTTGAAGAAGTAGATTTACTGGGAAATCCGACAAAACAGATAAAAGAACATGCATTTTCTGGGATAAAATACCTTTCAAGTTTAAACTTCAGCCAATTTGGCTTAGAATGTTTGGACGCCAATGCTTTACATAGTTTATTCGGATTACAGACAATTGACCTTTCGTGTAACAATCTGAGAATGCTCGAACGTGATACATTTAAGGAAACACCAAATTTAGCATCGATAGACTTGCGTAACAATCCTTTAGAATTAACGACTCCTTGTCTTTTTCAAGATGCAATAAATCTTGTTTCCTTGAAAACAGATAACCCTGTATATTGCTGCCTTGTATCTGGCATAAAAGAGTGTTCCCCTGTGCCAAGCCACAACTGGGTATGTGCCTCAATATTGCCTTACATTGGAATCAAACTTGGTGTGGGGATGCTCACCTGCTTGGTCATATCGTTCAATAGCCTAATTTTAGTTACCATGATGAAGAAGAGAACTGCTAGCGTCTCCCGAATTTTGAAATATGGAATGACGCTGTCTGATATGATGATGGGTTTATATTTGATCATTCTATTACTTGCAGACTACATAATCGGTACGAATATTATAGCTTGGAAGAATAAGTGGCTGTCCAGCATTGTCTGTATGTTAGAGCAGATCATAGTTTTTGTGTCTCACTCATGGTCATTCTCCATATTATGCCTGATGACTGTGGTGAGAAGTGTGTGTGTTCTGTCTATATTTAAATCCAACAAATTCAGGAAAAATACAATGATGTTCAATCTCTTTTGTAGCTTTCTTTTCTTTTGTAGCTTCAGTATAATGGCTTTGCCAGGCTCGAATCTTGTAACCTCCCATTTAAAATATGGATCTCTTGTATGTTTATCGCATATTTTAATTCAACCTTATGAACAACTAAGCATAGTTGCCTTACTTTATGTGGGGTTTTATACCTTGTTCTCTTCAATTATCATAGCAATTCATTTTTATATATGGATTTTGTCAAAAAATTCCCAAATAAAAAGTGGCAGGAAAAATAGGAATCACCAGCTGTTGAAGAAAGTACTTTTCCTTGCCATAAGTTTATCTTTCATGGTAGCTTTCCTTACAATCAACGTGCTTGGGAGCAGAGAAAGCGAACTGAGTTCCAGGGTCATGGATTTATTTGCAGTTTTCACTTTACCTTTTGCAGCTTTAATGAATCCTGTACTCCATACGTTTCTTTCCTCTGAGTTTTTACTCATTTTCAGGGTTTTCCAGATGAAAGCAGCATTATTCATAATGCCAAGCAGTAATAGAAACGAGGTTCTTCAGCTTTGATGCATAACAGTACTGTATGATGCAGACAGAAAAATAGAATGGATATTGGATACCAGGAAACATAGACTAACAGTATTATAACCTTCTCTTTGTCAGGGTTAAGAAAACTACCAATTCTGTGCAGTGCCAATCTACCATTGACTTGTGCCTTCCCAGAAGCTGTTTTGTATCAGTGTATTTACATAATATCCTAGACATCACCAGGAATAGGATAAAAAGCATTTTGACCTAATGGTAGTGGATTAATGAACACTTTTATAAATAAAATAGGGCTTCTCTACCTGCACATGATCAGTCAAGGTAGTCGCTGGTGGCGCAGTTAGCTTTTTTTTACTGTGTACGTAAAAGTCACTCTTCTGCAGGTAACTGGATTACTATAGTCCAAACCTTTGACAACGCGGATGGATTCCAGTCGTCAGTAAGTCATATGAATGTGCAATCCGAGAATGTTTTGTATAGACAAACCTTAGACTGTGTTTTGCTTTAATGGCTGCATGTAACCCTTTTCTCCTACTTTTTAAAATAGAAAATCAAAGGGATATGCCTTATGTTATAATATTATTTACCATGTCCTGTAGATGGGACTATGTTTTCCATACATTCCACAGTTGTAAAATCAGAGAGACACGGTTTTCCTAATATGGAAGGAATCAGTTCCATGTTTGGTATGACTACGGGTCACAGGTCAGCTACTTTTCTCTTCAGCACCAAAAGCTCAAAGGGAGCTGGATGTCAATGCTGACATTTTTCTTGATGATATGGCGAATATGGAAAGGTAAGAAAATGTTGGTCTTAACCATACATTTATTACCACTTATATATAAACTCGCCAGTACTTTTGGATATGCATCCACTATCGAGGCAACCTTCTCCATTGAGCTTTGTCTTTGACGCAGTGGGGCGCCTGGCACTCAGCAGATTGCTGACCCATATTTTATTGCCTCAGGGCGACTTCTACGTCTGATACAAGATACTATTTCTGGGGCCTACAACTGGTCACTGTTTGTCGTTGTATTTACATTTTCCGGTAATGCTCACTCTAGAAAAGAGCCACAATATATTGTATGTTACATTCATTCGACAAATTAACCACCCCTTAACACTAATTACACATATATTCTGGACAATACCTTTTCAAAATATCCAATCAACATGGCTGTCATTGTGAAAACAGTGAGTTCCGTACCGAATGCCAATGGTTTGTGGATGAGGATTGGGATGATCTTGCTGAGTGTGGGTGGGAAGAGGGTTAAAATACATGGAACCAGATATATATATATATATATATATATATATATATATATATATATATATATATATATATATATATATATATATATATATATTGCAATTATTTCAGAGCATCAAAAATGATATATATGCTGTGGCTGCGATTCATTTTGATATCAAAATCAAGTGTACTTTTGTGAGACCCACAATCAATGCATTAATTGCGCAATGTTCAAAATGGTGCTCCACCATGCCGTGAAGCATTTGGATTTGTAACTAACGGTGATAACTGCTTCAGACACAGCTGAGCGGGTAGATTAAAGTTAATATACAGTTACGCCCGGCTAAAAGTTAACAGCCAAACGCTTTTTTCGCGTTTTGCTGGTGTTTGGCTTGTGTTTGGAAACGTTTGAAAACGTTTGGAATGTGTCTGGAAAGTGTTTGGAATGTGTTTGGAAAGCGTTTGGAAAGCGTTTGGGAAAAATCTCAAACACTTTTACAAAACGTTCGAACACTTTCACAAAGCTACCGAACACTTCTCAAAACGTGTTCAAACACTTTCCAAACGCGTTGAACAATTACCCGAACGATTTCAAACACTTTCACAAACGCATTCAAACACTATGCATTTCAAACACTTCCATTTAAATGATGAAGAATTTCCAAATGTATTTTCAACAGGTCCAGCAATATATGATATACCTACATGTAAATGTGCACTTATCCAGCATTATAGGTTGTATATATTTATATAAAACACGATCCAAATACGTTTACCCAAGTGTCTAATTCAACTAAAATTAATCAAAGACTTAATTCTTCATTTAAGATGTCATGAATACTTCATCTTTCAAAAACTGTTTCGGAGTAAATCCATAGGCAATATCATGATCAGATCATGATTCATGATCTAATCAAACAAGTGTACACTACCGTTCACAAACGAAAAGTTCATCATTAAAATATATGTGACCTACACCACACAGTCCAAAGCCTTGTACCATCACAATACTTAAGTCTTTAACATTATTCCCTTTGAGCGCTATCTGCGGCTGGGATCGTAGTCGTAGACTTGTGTTGATACCTGAAGGATCTGTTGCTATTATCCATAATTTTAGCTAGATATGCCTCAAGTGCATCTACTTTGTGACTGTTGATTTTGTATCTTAGAAGGTAGCTTTTGTTGCGTTTTCCACTGTATCACAAGCATAAACCAGTTGCAATTTGTCACGCAAACAAGAAAACAATGACATGGCCTACAATATATACACATGAATTGTAAGTGATACATGTCCAAACTGTTAGATAGAACTGATTTCTTTGAAAAAGCAAAATTTCAACTTTATTATGAAATACACAGAGTAAAGCTTTTTGGCTTAGCCATGAATGAAGGCATGCACATGTTGTTGGGAGTTTTAGGTGCTCATAAGCTTTTTAGACACTTGTTAAAAACATTCCTGTCATTAGAATTAGATTACCAAGTGTACATGTACATGTATCACATACGTTTGGCGCAAAGTGTAAAGTGTTTGAA
This sequence comes from Hermodice carunculata, assembly GCA_964020975.1. NCBI lineage: Eukaryota > Metazoa > Annelida > Polychaeta > Eunicida > Amphinomidae > Hermodice > Hermodice carunculata. The sequence continues at coordinate 22,518,926 of OZ026622.1, read as the reverse complement.
AACGTTCGGTTTTCACCAAACGCGTTCGGCAAAGTGTTTGAAAGCGCTTGGAAAAGTGTTTGAAAGCGTTTGGCAAAGTGTTTGTAAAGCGTTTGGAAAGTGTTTGGAAAGTGTTTGCTACGCGTTTGCAAAACGTTTGACTTTCACTGAAAGTGTTTGGGAAACGTTTGGGAAACGTTGGTGCGTTTGGCGTTTGTTAACTTGAACGCGAGCGTAACTGTGGTAAGTCAAATTTTAAAGGTACTTTAACAACCGTTTACCCTGGTAACTCGGAAAACGGACACCTGGAACCGTGCTGATAGCATGTGACCATGATTTGCTGTGATTTTCCCTTCCCAAAGTGCATTGCGCCATGTTTAAATTGGCGCTATGTGTGCGTGCAAGGGCGCATTATGAATATGCCTTCATGTTGTATTTGGATTTATAACTAACTATAACTGCTTCAGACACAACAGAGTGGGCAGATTAGAGTTTAGATTGTAAGTCATCATTTCAACATACGTTGACGACTATTTGCTCTGGTAACTCAGAGAATGGACAGCTGAATACTAGATACCGATACCACACCCATTGTGGCGCTATGCCTTTTTCCCCGGCCCAAGTTGACCATCCAGACAAGTTGAAATAAAATGCTGTGTTTGAATTGACCTAACCTTAAAATAACGGCACATCATCGCTAGTTTTCCTTTCAGCTTTGTCTTAGGACTTGGCACCAGTTGATTTGAACGATTTTTTTTTTTTTCTTTTTTTCTTTTGTACTGGTGGTTGTTTGTCGGGTGACTTTGCTGCTCTGTGGCGTGGTGCAGCTGGTCCAAGGTTTTCCGACTGGAGCATGGTGGCAAAATTGTGCATGACAGTTCTTCAAAATTGCTACATAATATGGCCAGGTCGGTAATCACAGGAACTGCTGTACATGATTATACTTATTCTCATGCAGAGCTTGCCAGGTTATATCAAATAAATGTAAGAACATTTTCAAAAAATCAGGTGAAATCATTCTTGATGCATGAGATGGGGGTACTGGAGAGGGACTGCTTTATATATCTATAGTTTAAGTACCTTAGTGTTATCAGGGACTTGGAATATATATATATATATATATATATATATATATATATATATATATATATATATATATATATATATATATATAGCAGGTCCCTGGAGTTGGAAAAAATACGCATTACGTGCTTATATGTATTCATATATTAATTTATTGAAAATTTAGATCAATCTTAATTCATATATAATTAAAGCATTTCACCCACAAACCTGTTCCAGGCAACTTAATATTTTTCCCGATTTATAATTGCATTTCTACTATTTTCAAGTTGTGGTCCACCTTGAAAAGTAGATATTATGGAGATATTTTTTCAAATTCAATTTTTACTAATATTCATCAGATTTTTGTACAATCCGAGGGAAAATAGCCAAATCAGTACAATAGTGACTAAAATGTTGTGATTTCGTCAGCCACGTGAAGTCAAGATACTCGAAACTCCCCCAGATAAATCACTTTGCATGCTCAAATTCAAAATTGTGCGGGGGGGGGGGAACGGTAATACCTCCTGACCTCCCCCCTCCCCCCTCCCCCCCCCCCCCAGCATGCCTTCGGCCCTTTGGGCCGTGTAGGTTACATTTGGGCCACTGAAAAAAAATAGGGATATTTATGGGCCACTTGGGTCTCTGACTGAGTTTGTAGCACTGGCCTGGGTCGACCAGTATGTATTAAGGAAGGGCAGTTTAAAGGTACTTTTTGGGGGTTCCATTAATTATAGGGTTGGTCCTTTTTAATAGTGTCTGCCAGGTTATCGGAACCACACATTGATTTCTGTTAGGCGTTGGGTAACTTGGCCATTTGTTGAAACATGTTGAAAATGTATGTTCTTTACACATTACCTCTTTTGACGTCAGTTTAATATGTTACCTGGGCACAGCCGGAGGCACTTGTTGCTATTGAAAAAAAAATGACACACATTTGCCACTTTAGCCATGAATAAAAAAATAAACATGTGGCAAATAGTGAAGCAGCAATGTGTTGAACATTTTGCAGGTGTATGCTGGGAAAAGCGTGTGGTGTGATGCCTGTATCAGACAATAACGCTAATTTACACTTTATTACGGACGGTCCTTGTGATGACTTCCTGTTCCAGGCAGTTGACCATTACCCTGACGAGCCTCTTAGGACCACAGGAAGCGATGGATCCACTGAGATAGGGGTACTCCATGCGGCTGTAAACGAAGACGTTGCAAAGGTGGACACCTATTTGCACAGAAGAGGTTCGAAGTGTTCCTGTGTCTTTCCTAATGCTAGCTCCCGCCAAACTAAAGTGGTTATGTTGGCTGTACCTTCACTACGTTCAGTTTCAGTTTACATTTATCCAGTTGCGTTTTACGTCTGTTACATAAGAGGACTGATAATAATAGTACCAAAAAGTATGATGGTATGGCTATGCTAAATGTTGTGTCCAAGCGAAATTGTTTTCTAAATAAAAGACTTGTAAATTGGTCATGGAAAACATGAATTATTTAAAGGACAAGTAGCCTATAATAAAGAATTTGGTATTGCTGATAACATTTGATATTTTTATCAATGAATATGTAAATATTCATCAGAATACTGACTGTCAAGGCACCTTCATTCCTATTCATATTCAAAATGCATACCTGTAATTAGGCTCATATGCACATGGCATGGGTTATGTAGCTGACACGTTTGAACGGGTGCTGGCACAGACATATGTTTCAGTTGGTTGTTGTGTAAATATGGAGAGGCTAATAATTTGGATAAAAGAAAGATTATGATCTTCCGAATGGGAGGCATTGTAAAATGAAAAGTGAAGACAGACAGAGAAGGCTGTACCAAAGTATAAATGCTTAGATCATTTTTCACCAAAATATCATGGGATCCATGTAAGAAACAAAAAAGCATAATGTTGTTGTTGAAATTTCTATGAAATTCTGTAAGTTATAGATCATAACCAAACTTGAAATTATACAATGTTATACACTTTTCAAAATATTGACGTCACTAATTTTCAGATGATGTCATGGCGGGGGTGGGGGGGGGGGTGGGGGTGGGGAGCGAGGAGCGATCTTCTTGCCTCACTGTGTCATCACTGGAGCGTTCTTTCCTCTGGTAAAATTTCCTCAGTCTCCACATTCACCAGAGGCGTAGGGTGCTCCGACAGTATTGCCGTAGATATTCCTTTTTAAAAAATCTTATTCTGAAGATGGAGAGAATAAAACGACTAGTTAAGAGTGTTTACAGTTTTTGTAAAGAGGTAGGAGAACGAAGAAGATTAAAAATCAGTCACCACCGCACAACGGGTAGAGTCAGTGCTATGACTAGTTTGTCAAAGCCAACTTTGTACGAGTAGCCCTAATTGAAGTACCTGGCTCGTGCATGTATGTGGTTCCTGAATATACTTGCTTTAACTCATGTGCATAAATAGTGGAAGTTGATAAAATATTCATGTCTGTAGGCCTATGTAGAAAAAAATTATTAAAATGAATTAGGCCTACATTTTAGTTTTTTTTTAAGGTAATGATATGTTTGCCTACCCAAACTAAGAGTTAGAATATAACGCAAGTCATTTTGATTATATCTCTATAGATGTCATCATTATCATTCAAAGCTATATACCAAAATTTTCAATCATAAAAAAAAAATCTTCGTTATCCCATCTTACCTGCAGGTGTCACTGACTTGTTATCATCAGTTTAAAAATACATAGGTGGACAATATATAGGTCTTTTGTGAGCCACAGTAAAATCAATTGTCGACTTATATGCTATCATTATGTCCCCTTTTTACACACATTGTTCCCGTAGCAACCAGCATTCTAGGCACCCAAACTTGATATGCGGAAGGCAGTTCACATGATGGCAATGTGTGCATGCAGTGTATGGAAAATCTTGGGTGCTTTCACTACAGTAATGCCCTTTGATCGGGATTTACTTGACGTTAAGGCACCAGAGGGATGCACCCTGAGGCCTCCATAAATCCATAAATAGCCACCTAGACAAATAGAGATATGGTGGTTGTATAACGTGAAAACAATTTAACTAGACTTTTTAAATTTTAAGCATATCTGGCATGCATAATTTGTCAACTGTAAATTTCAAACAATGGGAGATTTTGATATAAGCATTCATTTTTTTATCTCTGTAAATGTCATCATTTTCATTAAAAGCTATATACCAAAATCTCCAATCATAAAAAATCCTCTTTGTTATGTGTGTGGTGAAAAAACAACATGCTGGCTTACAAAATGTTTGCCAGTCCGTTGTAGTAATAAATGAACTCTTCAAATACACCATATAACCTTCCTAAATCTGCCTGTGTAAAATATATTTCTAATCAATCCATAGTCTGGCCTGGCACACCTACCTTTCATCATACCACGCTTTCGTCAAGGAACGATGCTTGTTGGAATATGAAGGTACCAAGTGTTTGTCTGAGCCTACGTGCACGAAGACATGTTTCAACCCGCAAACATTCGATTATTTCATACGAGTTTTTGCCATGGTCAGTATTACTTGTCACCTACTGTCCATGCACATGCACCCTTACAGAAACGAAATGCTGGTTTTATGCTGGATGTTGCTGGATATTGCAGGGTGTGGTGGGAAATGCTGGAGAAAACATCCGTCATAATCATAGCATTTTCTGCCAAGCATCCAGCGTTATCCAGTATTTTCCCAGCCAGTTCCAACAAAATTTCGCTGGATTCTGTTGGGATTTAACCAAATCCTGACTAAATCCAGCAACAGTGTGGGTTTGGGTTAGTTTTAGTTGGTTCAGATGGGGTTTGGTGGGTTCAGGAGGGGTTTGGTGAGTTTTGGTGGGTTCGGGTTGGGTTTGGTGTTTAGTGTGACCCCATGAAAGGCATGATTTCAGCTTTTACTTTTTACATTGTACATCACATCCATTGTGACTGTACTTCTACCGTACTAAGTTGCATTGGTTCATGTCAATAAAGATATTCATACTGTGTAGTAATCCAGTAACGCTAAGACATGAAAGTTCATGAGCTAATAATGGTGTACTCACAAGCCATTTCAATTATGGTAGCCTTGTGAATTATCCCCGCCCAATGCAGTGTTTGCACATCCACCTCTTCTGCAATATTTTGCTCCCATTCAAGGCTGGTGATGTTTGCGCGGGTTTAACCACTGCCAATGTTTGATCCGACCACAAGAAAAATACTACTTGATATTTAAATTTGTTGCCTTGCCCCATGCTAAGTTGAATTCTGCAGTCGTTCAACACAGCACAACAGAACGCAGTCTTCACAATCCGCAAATTCAGTTAAACGAAAATTCCCGCCTTGCAAACCTTTGAGAATGAGGCTTACCGATGATCGAATATTTTGTATCTTCATTCAATATTTTGATAGGTATAAGTCTAATGAATTTTCCAAAAATCTGGCACAGGTAATTAAAGATCCAGTCATAAGATATATACATAAAATTGCATACTAAAGTAAAACTTTTGGGCTTATTAATAATGCTGAAACACCGAGATTATAATTGGAACTTGAGCGAGGGTAGACGCACTTGTTCTTCCTTTATCGCCTATGCTGCCTTCCTTCCACAGAAATCTTGACCATTGAATATCTTACCAAGATCGAGATCTTTTTTAATTGTAATCTAGCAGGTCCAGCAAAAAAAAAAAAAAAAAACAAAAAACAAAAAAAACACAACACCGAAACATAGTCATTTGCTGGGTTGAGAAATGTGAAAAATCTAGCAAAACCACACTGGGGTAACACTTAAGAATTTGCTGGACCATATTGTGCCAGTAAATTTCAGCAAAATCTTAACAACCAAAATCCAGCATGCCCATCAAAAACTAGGCAGGAACAAAATTAACACTGTGCCGGATTCTGCTGGGCTGTCAAAGACTCAAGATTCAAAATTTTCTAAGTTCTGTACCCTAAGGCCTACTCCAACAAAATCCAGCATCTTTCACAAAAATCTAACATTCTAAAATTTTACAAGTTCTTTTCCCAGCAAAATCAAGCATGCTCCCAGCGATATGCAGCATCCTAAGCAAAAACAAGAAAAAACCTGAAAAGACTAAGTTCTCTTTCCAGGAAAATCCAGCCTGTTTCCAGCAATACCCAGCATTCCCAGCAACAATGAGAATACCCTGAAAAAAACTATGTTCTTTTTCTACCAAAACCCAGCATGCTTCCACCAGTATCCAGCATTGACAGCAAAAACCATAAAATCGAGAAAAAATTAAGTCCTTTTTCCAGCAAAATGCAACGTGGTTCCAGCACTTCTCAGCATGTCCAGCAAATACCAGCATAATCCAGCATGATCCCAGAATTTTGATTTTGTAAGGGCAGCCCTCTTTTTAGCAAGGGAACATTTTGAGTGTTTAAGGATATGCAAAATGTCCACAAAATAGGCCACAAAACACAATAAACTGAAAATAAGCATCATTAAATGAGATGTCATCCTTCCAACATCAGTTCTAGAAACCAAACAAAGCAAAAATTTTTGCATTCACTTTTTATAGCTCAATTTGCCATCAGAATTTCAAAGTTTGAATGAAAAAAAAATTGTACGTTCACTTTGCGCAATTGCTGTATAAACACAAGACAAGTGACACAAATCTGAATGACAAAACGCAATAATCCACTATATGTACTTTTCAAAAATATATACTTTGTTGAACTCATTTTTAGTTTGTTGTGTTTTATGGCTTATTTTGTGGACATCTCTGCGGAGCAAAGGTATATCCTCAACTACATGCATGTAGTCCAGACACATCCGTGGTGGGCATTTAGATCTGGATGTAATGCGTCCTCCATCAACTGCACCCAAGGAAACTGGACGACCCAGCAAACCTGATGCATTTTCCTTGTCAACCCTACGAAGAGAAACGCATACATGGATGCAAAATTAAATATATCTAACAACAAGGAAATTTTCCCAATACCTGAAAGAGATCATGACATGCACGTACTAAAGAGATCTTTGAATCGTTATCTTATAAAGATGGGATTTCGCTACGGAAAACGAGGAACAGACAAGATTTTAATGGAAAAGCCAGACATTGTCACCGAACGACACCACTTTTTAAGAAAAAAAATAAAGAAACATAGATCAGAAGGTAAAATACTCAGATGTTACCATTATATAAACACACCAAAGAGAAAAACAATTAGGTTATCTGTTAGTACTAGAATAGCGTTTCCATTGCCATATATTGTGTTGAGGCAGCCGAGGCAGAAGTTTTGCCAAAAAAAGTCAAATATTACTTTTCAATTTATTGTGTTCTCCATACATTTTATACATACGTCCGACATTAAAAGATCAAAGCTGATACAGTTAAACAATCTGGGGGCATTTTTATTCCTTTATGAAAAAAAATAAACAAAACAAAAGAAACAAAAAAACAAAAAACAAGAAAACCCCCCAAACATTTGGACACTTAAAATAGAGAGGAATCCCAAAACAGCTTAGCTTTTATACACCAAGATGTTGATTAAAGGGTTCTTTTCACACTAAGAAAGATGCATTAGTGAACATAATTCTGTAACCTTTGGGGTGTTAATTGATATAATTTTTATTTTTTTTGCGTGTCAAAAACAATTATAACAAAACTCGAAAACGTTTGCAACTAATTACTGTTCAAACACAATATTTCATGTAAATCAGTGTCGTTTTAG